>PPKV03000033.1:0-158598 GCA_003706285.3 Kuraishia ogatae | reverse complement strand
CACCCACACACCCACACACACCCACACACCCACACACCCACACACCCACACACACCCACACACCCACACACCCACACACCCACACACCCACACACCCACACACACCCACACACACATATATTGATGACATAATACATACTTCGTATACCCACGCACAGCCACCCCCGCATTATGCAATGATGCCTCAATTCCCCCAATTCATGCTGACAAAATCATAATTATTTATCGAGCATCAGCAGTGAAATTGTAGACTCCATGGGAAAACCACTCGTTAAAGGCAACCCTTTTGCAACAACCCTTCTGCAATATTATCATGTCAACCGACACTGATTCTTGCGTTCATACCACGGCTGGCTTAGTCGAAGCCGAGGTTTCTGGCTCTGGTATCCCAATACTTATCTTACATGGAAGTCCAGGAGGCATCGATGCAGCCCG
Source organism: Kuraishia ogatae (assembly GCA_003706285.3). Lineage (NCBI taxonomy): Eukaryota > Fungi > Ascomycota > Pichiomycetes > Pichiales > Pichiaceae > Kuraishia > Kuraishia ogatae. The sequence continues at coordinate 158,163 of PPKV03000033.1, read as the reverse complement.
GTCAATGAGTCAATTCCTGGACAAGGATACGTTCAAAGTTATCTGCCTCTCTCGCCCTGGCTATCTCAACACTCCACTGTCTCTGCTGCACCGCTCAATAGATGATGAGGCAGATCTTATTGCAGCGTTACTCGATGCCTTGAAAATCCCACGTGTCGGTGTTCTGGCTTGGTCAGGCGGAGGCCCAGCCGCATACCAGCTAGCCTCTCGACATCCAGATCGTGTTTCTGCCCTAGTTTCCATTGCCGCTGTAAGCTCGGCCTGGATCGCACCCAAGACCGATATTACAGAACGGATCATGTTCGGCACAAAGTTTGGAGAATGGATGCTCAAATTCATCTCTTCACGCGTGCCCAGGCGTGTAATCGAGGGAGCCCTAGTACATGAGGGTTCTCTAAGCGGTGAAGAGCTTCAACTTCTGGTAGATCAGGTCATGGCTGATCCAGCCCAGCGCCAGGTAGTACTTGAAATTGCCTTGACCGTGGGCGTGGGCGGCAGTAGGAAGGAAGGTTGGCAGAACGACGTCAAGAACTTTGCCTCTATCAAGAGCTTGGGGCTCGAACAAATTCAATGCCCAGTTCTGCTCATCCATGGCGATGCCGATACAGATGCTCTCCCGAGTTATAGTGAACTTGCCCATAGGCGATTGCCGTCCAGCTCGCTTTTAGTTATGTCAAGAGGGACCCATTTGTCTTTCTACGCGCACCCGCAGGCGCACGATGTTCAGGAAAAGGCAAAGAAATGGTTCTTGGACCATGTGTAAACTAATTCACTCATATCAGAATGGACAACATAACCAGGATTGAGGTCTTGAATAATCATGATCTACTCCGAACTGAGCAGCTCTCGACATACACACCCGCGCACTAAAGTACTCAAACCCTCAAACCTAACCCAAACCCCTTATTTCAAAATCACAATGGTACCCAACGTCTAGCTAGCGATCGTGTCTCTGTAGCAACCAAAACACCCAACCATAATTGATTGTCGTTGTCTTAGTTGCCTTATCCCCTTGCACACAACCTGACCCCACCGCACTGAATGGACTGATCACCTTCGGCCTCCATTCACTATTGACGCCTATGCTGCTATTGCTGCTGCCCTCTGTTGCTTTTATTGCTAGTATCTTAACGCTAATATTCCTGTCTTATAATTTCAGATGAGTGATACCCACTTGTTGGCCACGGAGAAGAAAAATGTAAACATCAGCCAGAAGGAATAGGATGTGGGAGACCACCCCTATTTATGTTGTCTCTGCCTGGATGGAGAGAAGATCCAATGACACAAATACCCCTGCTCAACTAGATCGATTAATCAACTTGTTTGCACAAAGACTGCTCCTGGAGAGGAGTTGACTTGCAGCTTGCATACCCCTCCTCTCCTCTTCTTCCCCTCATTCTTAATATTTCTTGGTTTGTCCCCTCATTCTCCCTTTTGTGTCGTCTCATATCCTTGTTCTCCCGTCTATGTTATCCTTGCTTCCCGAGTTATCGCTGTTGCTATTGCTGCCTACTTTTCTCTTTGTTCTTCACACCATGTTTTTAAATTTGTATTTCAAGTAATCTCATGGGTTACTGATAGGCAGTGTATTATAAAATTATCCTGCTCATAGTTTCCTTAAGGCATAGAAAGTTAAATAATGTCCTGTATTTATATTTCCCCTGCCAAATTATTAGTCCATGCTAGAGAAAGCTTTTGTTGGGACATACTCCTACACAAACTAGGCTATTTTTATGCAGAAAGATGCATGAACTTAAGTATACGTATGCATTAGACCAGCCTATTAGTAAATACCCGCATATGCATGGTTCAACTCCTCGGCAGCTATCAAATAACTCATGTCATCTTATTTTATTTTTTATCTGATTTCCAATAGTGCTCCACATATTTTAAGGTTTTTTCTACCGTATAAAACATTCTATTTTGCAAATATAGAATTGGTGATGTTAATTCTCATTACAGAAATCAATAAACTCACAGAGTTTAAAAGATAATATAACAATAACATTCTGTCTAGGAGAATCCCTGTTTATATCATGTTTTATTTTTTATATTAAAAAACGATATATGTGTTCAAGTTGAATGTCAAGTTGAGTGTATAATGTTATGGCGTTGACATGCCTAGAATCTCTGTTACCACATATAATTTTCTATAATACTCAACCATTATGGCTGAATCTAAACTGAGAAAATTAATAACGTCTCCTCTCTTATTAACTCAAGAAACTGCTCACAAATGTACATCTGTCACTTCAATCACTTGCTGTTGAGTCAGTCGCAGATCCCTTCGAGAGCGGTATTAGAATATACACTACAAGAGATTGGAAACCGGAAACCACATATCCATTTCATATTCAGTTTACCCTGATAATCCACATCCCATTTCCGCATGACTTGTGATGAAATGTACGCTGCATCGGTCTATTCTCGTTCACTTCCGGGGTTCGCTCCGGGGGTAACTATTTTGAAAAATCATCTGGATGTATTTGTATCATTTGCGACACGCATCCGCCACAAATCTCTCACATCTGGATCACAGACTTCTTTAGACTTTTCTTGAATTGCGCCTCACAACCTAATTATGCCTTAAATATGCAGGAGGAGCAAATATAACCAACAGACAAATGAGAATCCTGATATCACAGGTTTTTCATCCATTACCACCCCATCTCTGGAAATTGTTGAAGGAGTCTCGCCAGACAGCTTTTAAAAGAGATCCAACTACGCAAGCTGTCTGGGGAGACTTGTTTTCGTCTCATTGTTTGATATTTTCAAGTTATGTTCTTTGACTACTTTTTTCAAATATATTTTCGCTTATGTTACTGGATATTTGTGCCTGCAATGTAATCTATTAATCCTTCTCTTCGCTAGCGATCGCAGGCTAAATGGGTGCAAAGCTCATGCATATGCATCATGTACCTCTATGCACAAGTGTGAACGTGAATTTAGCCGCGCTTACCCTGAGAGCAGGGGTGGAAGCATCAACACCCAAAGTTTGGCAATCTACTAAATATTACTAAAAGAATTATGAAAAGGAATTTGTTGGGCATATATAAAAATTTTCCGGGGAAGTTTTGTCCACTATACCGAGACCAGAAGAGAGGTTTCCAAAGTGAGAATAGAGGTATAGTAAGGATAACACGCTATAGAAACTGGGGACTTGAAGATCAAATGTCTGTATGACAGCATTGCCAATAGCTTTGTGGCAGCATTCAAGCAACAACTTGAGAGCCAATAATACCGTCAGAAAGGGCTCATCGCCAAGTTCTGCTCTGGCCATCATCCAAAGAAGTGTAAATAAAATTTTACAGACGAACTATATCCTAAAACTAAGCATCAAACTCTGCTATATTGTAATTACATGAATTAGTCTCGAAAGGTGTTTTATGTATATTCTATCAGACTCACAACCATAATTTCATACCTTTTATTGGCAGCATTCGGAAGCTTTTGAATTATCACCTTCAACTTCACAGGCACACGCTTCGTCCGATATCTGACTCTGGCGCTTTCTTGTCACATACCTTCCAGCCCACAACATTGCTGGTGCTGAAAGCACTTCAACTGCAAAGAACATCACTGTCACGGGGTATCCAACAGGGTAATTTGGAGCCTTGCCTGAAGGGTAGATATAAAGAGGCAGAAAGGCACGCAAACTGTATGATGTGACCTCACCAATAATGAGAGTGGTTGCCTTGAGCTCTGCAGAAAAGCCTAATATCTCATTGAGCCAAACAACCACAATAGGCGCAGTTCCGTGTTCAACATACATGAGGAACCAACCAGCGTACATGGCATGGATGTTATGGGAAGGCCAAACGGTGAGGATAATGGCACCAATCAGTCCCATACTTCCACAAAAGACGATACATACCCATCTCAACCCATTCCAGTCAGAGAACCATGCCACCAAGAGAGTAATGACCAGTTCAATTGCCGCACCTGCCGTTGGAATGGTATTCAGCTTCTCTACAGAGTAGATGTGAAGGCTCTTGAGCCACAAATTCATAAACTCTGGGAGTCTGCCACCAACAAAGTGACATGTGTAGATGACAGAGAAGAAAAGAGTAACAGGAGACGTGAAGGCATCACGGAGGACCTTAAAGTCAAGCCTGTCAAGGTGAGGAGCTCTCTTACATTTATCCATTCGTCTGATTGCCAGCTTCTTTTCATCTTCACTAATCCAGAAAGCCTTGGTCTGTCTTGGAGAGTCGGGAAGGGCAAAATATCCGAAAATGGCAATAGGGAAACCAATGATACCATCAAAGAGGAAGAGCCATTGCCATGATTCAAGGCCGTGAACACCGTTCATGTGTTTGTAAAGACCAGCTTGGATATAACCCCCGAACATCTTTGCAACCGAAGACGATGCTTCGTAGATGCAGCTTCTCTTTGCTAATTCTTGCGGAGTGTACCAGTCAGAAAAGAGAAGCATGGTAGCCGGGAAAGAGGATGCCTGCAAAAAACCAATGATAAACCTTAAGGCATAGAGAGTGTTCAGATTCTTTGCGCCAGCCATTCCCATGACAAAAACACCCCAAAGGAACTGGAACGCAGGAAGCCAGTTTCTGATTCTAACCTTACAAATCAAATATAAGTCCACCAAATGCCCAATAATGTAGCCAATAATCCACCATGTGGTGAGCAGGTTGTACGAGTTTCCACCCATGTCAAAGTGAGTCTTCATGCCAGACACATAGGCGTTCTGGACGTTACCCTCATCCAAGTATTTGACAAATTCAGCAAGACAAACATACGACAACATCCAAAAGTCAATCTTGAATATCAGGCGTTTTTCTTCTTTGGACTTCCCTAATGAGTCCCACAGAAATGTCCTTTTCTTTCTGGGGCATTCTTCACTAGAGATATCAGACACATCTCTAGTGGTGAAGTCAACATCCTCGATTTTCTTTTTTTCTTCAAACGAATCCATTTTTTTATTATTATTTTATTTGCAAATATTTTAAGGATATTTCTCTGTTGCTGAAGATATTAGATGCTTTATATATACACAAGATATCATCTGGTGCTTTTCAACCCCTTCTTTCCCCCTCACCTTTAACCTACATACTTCAAAAAGAGCAGATTCTACAGAAACAGGCCATTGCATGATCGTAGAGGTTATTGCATATCATCGTGCAGTTTGAAACGGCTACACGAGCAAATTTCTACCTGACTGTTCAAAGACGAAAGGTGACCTGGTAAGAGAAAAGTATCACGGCATTACATCCAATGTTTGAAGAATCTGCAATAAACAACAAGGTAAAGGGAGAGTTTAATGGATTAACCTACTTGAGTATCCTTGTAAAATCATCATTAATGAGTGACATCTGGTTCAACCATCCTTGGTGTGTTTCAACAAACTCTCAGGTAATTGCGGCCACTGCTCGGCCCACTAGGAGAGAATAATCTGCCAAAAATGCTTGGCAGCTGCATGCCAAGGATTTTGTGCATGGTTACGTGCATGGCCAAGATTTTCTCTACTATTAGACGCACAACCATTGGGCTTACACAAGAACCTAAATTGTTAAGCGGACGTGCTTAAACTTCAAGCCTCTCTTGGCAGCCTTGGCAACGTGTTAACCACTATATGGGGGAAGCTCTATCGGGGCCTCAGAGAATAATGGTTAAACTTTTGCGTAGTTGATCAGTAGATGGGTTTAGAAGCACACTAAATTGGTGCCTCATTAGGTTACTGCAGCACCCTAGCTGTTCTAGCCAGTACTGATTTATCCCGTTTGTCGAAAGGATTAAATTACAGGTTTGCAGTACGCTTTAGCCGATGTGGCGGGTGAAGAAAATTGAACTACAGTGAGTGTGGGTAAAAAAAAATGGTCTAAACCAATATATTGCATAATGCTTAGACGTATAAGAGTTTGGCGGTCTCATCTCACAGTGATCTAAGATCACCAACGACAGAAATCTGCTCGTCATGCGGACAGGACAATCGAGACTGGCTACCGCGTTTATCTACCACGGCATCATCAGACATTTCCGGAAGTCGATCGGCGTTGCTTAGGAGAAAGAGCAAATTATAGGCTGGAACAAGTCATGCTTGGCGACGATATTAGTTAACCTACTAAAATGCCATTTTGCAGAGGATCCTCTAGATATATGTATCTGTACCGGTTAAGAGGTCCCTCTTCATTCGCGGAAGTGAGGATCGGAGTCAGGGCATAATTAGACAGCCGGGAAGAGCAGCGTCCCTAAAATCACGATAAATCTGAGTCACTAGCAACAGAGCATAGTTGCAAGCGATTGTGAAAAGAAGCTGTTATATGAAGTTGCCTATTCCCAGATCAAAGACGTGGGGTCAAAGGACGCGGGGTCACAAGTGACCAAATTTAGGTCGTTCACCACACATACAGATGCTCTCATAAGCTTACCCAAAATAAGCCCTTGAACAGCAATTGATCCTCCCACTACTAACCCTCTCACTACGATAGTCCCACTACTAAATACTTCCTCGTAAAGTACACCTTCGAAAAATAGTGTCTCCCACTACCACTACCTCTCATACCCTCCCACCATCTAAAGACACTCCTCTAATTGGCCAGCAGGGTCGTGCGCCAGTCTTGAAAAATTAAGGCCTGGTGAGAGTAACAATGCTAGTAGGCAATCATTGTTAGGCAGGGCCCGAGCGGATCGTACTGGGTGGATTGTGCTAAGCAGATTGTGCTAGAGGGTAGGTAGTTTGGTGTAACGCACCTATACAAGGAGATACCGGGGACGGTTATATACAATAGAGCCGGGTACACAGAATAATCACTAATGACTTTCACAATGTTTTCTCGTCAGTTCATTAACTCTGCTAGAGGTGTTCGTGGTGTGCGTTTCGCTTCCACTGCTGGTGCCACCAATACCGCAGCCGGAATAGCTTCCAAGGTTACAGGTAAGTTGATTCCGTATGGAGACGTAAGAAGAGACTGGTAGACCAACTATTAGGGTGGTCATTATGGTGATGTCGATTGATGTTGTCTCATCATTTTTCTACTTTGCCGGTAGTTTCTAGGTCCCTCACCCCCTTTCTGCATATTTTTATGTAATTCCCCAATCGGGCCAGGTCACTAACTATTCTAGGTTTTGTCAATACCGGTATCTACTGGGGCAAGGTTTCCATTGAGATTGCCAAGCAGGTGTACATAAAGGAGGGCCTGGCACCCCCTTCCACCGCCGAGGTGCAGACTATCTACCAGGGTCTCTACAAGCAAGCTCTTGGCTTTGTCAAGGACCCTAAGGCTGTTATTGGCGTTGCCAGGAACACTGTCCAGCACATCAACAAGGACTCTACCCTCAAATACGGTTCCTACTTCGTCCAGCTCGTTGGTTTATTCTCTCTTGGTGAGATCGTTGGCAGAAGGCAGGTTGTTGGCTACCCATCTTTTGGTCCAAAGGAACATCACCATTAAGTGGAGGGGTATTGCGCAGTAGTATTCGTGGAGGTGCATGTGTGAGTATATAGAAGGATACCGCAATTAAGGTTATATTAGCTATTACTTAGCGTGGTTGCTAGTGGTTGCTAGGGGTAGAACGAAGTGAACACTGGGTGTCTGTACATTCGAAAATAAACCAATTCAAGATAGAGTTTGCGTATGCGGCTAATATGTGCAGTTAGTAGGATGTGTTTGTACATCAGAGAGTTTGTTTGTGTCCCTTGTGTCCCCTTGTGTCCCCTTGTGTATATGCACAGTGCTGACTTGTTTAGCGTGCTTTAGTGTATATTTACAATGTAGCACTCGCCGATGTTAGCGTATGGGTGTGTAAAAGACAATTTATATATGCTATTGGTAAACCACTTATGCAAATCTATTGGGTTGGTACACATGCTAGAAATCTAAGGGATTACTCCTCCTTGTCTTGTTTTTCTTCCGATTGGGCAACCTTCCTCTTCTTGCTAGCTTCAATCATCTCTTTTCTTTGTCTTCTCTTTTCTCTCACCACTTTAGGTACAGTAGAAATCTCTCTTCTCACTATTGGCTTCCGCTTGATGAGATTCTTTTCATTCTTGCTCAGTTTGGCCATGTTCTCCATCCAATCACTCACCGCACCCTCACACCCGCTCTGCTTCATAACGTTGATCACAGGCTTGATAGCACCCACATCTTCCTTTGTGAAAAATGTAACAGCCTTGCCAGCCCTTCCTGCCCTGCCCGTTCTTCCAATTCTGTGCACGTACGCCTGGGCAGATTGAGGCACATCATAGTTGATAACAAGGTTGACGCCCTTAAAATCTATTCCTCTTGCCAAGACGTCTGTGCAAATGAGCACCCAAACCTCGCCGCTCCTGAACCCGTCAATGACCTTTTCCCTTTGTGAAGGTGTCCTCTCTGCAGTAATTAGATCAACTCTCAGTTTGTCATAGATCAATTCGTGGAAAAGCGCCTTGGCTCTCTCCACCGACTGGAGGAATATGATCACCGGAGGCTTGAACTCCCCCCTCTGGAGCATTTCCCTTATGGCCAACAGCTTGCCTTGTTCGTTTCCGGTATAAACAACCTGCTGGTCAATCTGCGAGTTTGCAGCCTCCTTGTGTCCAATAATGATACGCACGGGTGCATGCATAATCACCCCGGCAATCTCTTCAACCCCACTTGGGATAGTTGCAGAGAAAATAGACTTGCGCAGCTTGGGATTAGCACATTCTTTTAGAATGTCATCGGTTTGCTCTAAAAATGTTTTGTCAAACAGTTTGTCAGCTTCGTCAAACACAAGGTGCTCCACCTGCCTCAGATCCACGGCACCCTCCTTCACTAGCTCGATAAGGCGCAGAGGGGTGGATATGAGAATATCGTATTTAGAACACTTGATGATGTTATTCTTGAGCTTGGAAGCTACAGACTTACTCAAAACACCAACCTGCACGTCTTTCCCTTTCACCAGCTTTGTGGTCTCGTTGTATATCTGTTGTGCCAACTCCTTGGTGGGGGAAATTACAAGACCTCGTATGCCATGGTTCTTTTTGTGGCCCACAATCTGCTGAACTAGTGGAATCAGAAACGCTAGCGTCTTACCAGATCCGGTTGGCGCGCATGCAATTATGTCCCTGCCGTGGAGCGCGCATGGGATGGCCTCGCTTTGGATTGCAGTTGGCTCTGTGAAGTCTGAATCCACAAGGTTCTGCAACAGCCTTCTCTCCATCTTAAACCTAGCAACAAGATCGTCGAACGACCCAATTGGGAGTGGTGTATCGTCTCCGGTGATTTTAGCCTTATTCCTCTTTCTGAGCTGTATGGCCTCCTTCTCTGTGGTGATCTTAAGATGCGTGCTATCGATGTCCTCATCAGCGTTATCGTCTTCGTCAGCTTCTTCTTCAGCTTCATCAACTTGCTTCGTTTCTATGTGTTTCTTCTTTGTGTGGAAAAAGTCAGTTTCTCTATCGACTTGCTTGCTCAAGTCATCCTCCTTTTTGACTGTTTTTGGTGTGGTACTGGATACAGGCATGGCATAGTCGGTGGTGACGGCCTTTGATTTCTTGAGGACTGCGCCTCTTGATAGCACACGGAAAATATCCATATTAAAGTAAAATGTATGAGTGTCCGACTGGTTGATCAATTTTCTGGTTCTGTCAAACACTCTCTGTCTCGGCTATTATATCGCAGCTTTATTTGAATATATGCCCAGAAAACTTGTGCATGAATGTATGTACAGGCAGAAATGTTCCAAGAAAAATTATTTGCAGAGCCACAGATGAGTTTCCCTACCTGGATGTGGCTCAGTTATGGCGGTGCAGGATGGAGTAATAAGTAGACGCTGATTAAGTGCGCACAACAAGCTATTTTTGTCAAAGTGAAAAGTTGATAATACTTCAATGACTGTCTGTTATTAATAAAGTGAGAATATTTGATTTTTTTTGTGTACCCCTTGAGGTTGGCTGCATTTTAGGGAACACCTCCTTCCCTCTGCCCCAGCTGTGAAGTTCTTCCCCCATATTATTTCAATAAGTCAACCCTCACACGACCATCGCCGATGGCTCCACGATATCGAAAAAAATTCGCTACAGACGACCAAACCAAATACAGAAGGAGAGAAGAAAATAAACCACAAATCCCTAAAAGTGAAGCATTGTCTTTAAGGTATATCTAAAAGAAATATTCACCACTGCTTTACAGTCCATAACACGATATATTCACATCCAGCATGAGCACAGTGAGGTGGGCGTGTGGAGCTCTTTTAAGATCGCCATACAGATACACGAGGAGTGGTGCACCATCAACTGGGATACTGGTAACTCCTATCACAGCCAAAAGATCCATAGTACTCACACGCGGAGAAAGAGTGAGAGGTGCCCTTAGAGACCCAGAAGACTACTTGGTGGTGGCCGGTCACAGATATGGTGCCGAAGAGAAGAACCTCGCACATATAAAGAGATACCTACAGCAGGCACATGGCGGCAAGTTTGAGCTGCCTGACGAGCTTCTCCTCCAGATATTAACCCATAAATCATTTGCACATGGAAGCAAGCCATACAACGAGAAGCTGGCATTTTTAGGTTTGCAGATGCTCAAGATGGTTAGCTCGCAGTACGTTGTTAGCAAGCCAACGCAATCTGCATATGCTGTGAACAAGCTAAACTTTGACTGCCTGGGTGCAGTTACATGTGTTAACTTGATCAGAGAGGAGGGGCTGGCTGCATTTGCCAGGGCTAACGACCTGCATAAGGTTGTCTTTTGGAAGAAGGCCAACCCACTTGCAGAGGACCCAAGAACTAGTGGTGAGGACAGCATGCTCCACAAGCTAGTGTGTTCGTTGATTGGAGCTATTGATATGCACTATGGCAAGCAGGCTGCGGAGGAGTTTATTAATGGTGAGCTTTTCCATGGCAACGGATCGGTTGTTGAGTATGCGTTGAAGACAAGCAAGGAGTTTTTGGGTAACTGAGAGAGATGACTGAGCGGAGTGATGACAGTTTTGTACATATGCATAGATTCTAGATAGTTAATATGATGATTATATCAGGAGAATAGGGAGTGTGAGAAGAATAGAAGGAGTGTAATTGGTTGTGGATTCTGCGGGGTTATCTGTCCGCCTGACGTGACCCATCTTTCCCATTGGGCGATAAGTGACTAAAGAGAAGCCGAGTAGTAATTTTTACACTTGATCCGTGTATCGAAGAAAGGTCACGACAGGCACATTTCTTTACTTGCATACAAGCTAAGAATGTTACACAATAACTAAAGTCACTCCGCATGGCACAGTCCAACTATTGCATGCCTGCATAGCATATGGTCTGTGATAAGTTAAGCACATCTCTCTAGTCCCAAATAGCAATCCAGCTACTTAATGGATAGCTATTCCATAGACAACTGTCTTGCCCGCATTCTGTATAGTTATTTATTTAGGGTCTCCATCTGCCCATATAATTGAAGGCCCTTCCTATCGATCTTCCTATCACTCTTCAGATACTTTGGCTTATATAATTCAAGGCTCTTCCAAAATCCCTGAGATCCCTCCAGTACTCGTTCTCTTTCTCCAGCGTGCAGTGAATCTGTAGTCGTGCAGAAGCAGATCACACTAGCGCCAACGCTAGCGCCAAACCGTAAACGCGACTGACTCTTCTCGGCGCGTATTTGTGGACATGATGCACAAGAAAATATACCCACAAAGAACAAGCACATAAACAAGACAATTGCTCTAGTTGAACAAGGGCAAACAAGGCCAAACAAGGAAAAACAGGGCCAATACATAAGGGACAAAGAGGTCTCCCGATTTTCACATATATGTGCCCCTGCCCACTCTTTTTCACTTTGTCTTTTGTATTTTGAAAGTGCGCCAGCAAAACAAAGGGAAGGAGGTAGTTATAAGTGACAATAATAAAGGATAATAAGGGAATAACCAAAAGTCTTCCGCTAAAAGTGTCCTGCAGGCTCGCTCCAAGTCACCCCTGACAACAGTTATCCATCCATCCTGTACAATTGAGGTGTACTATTAGTACACTCACAGCTGTCCCACAGTTCTCATTTCTTGAAATGGAAAGAGACTTATCCGAGCACCACCGTGCTCTTGTACAGTTTATCAATGTTTCGGAGTCAAATGATGGCAATACATCCACAGTATCCGCGCGTGTCACCAAAGCACGCGAGAAGCTGCTGAAGCTGTCCAAGTCACAGTTCAGCGAGTTGTCCACTGATGTGTACGATGAACTACAGAGAAGGATCGACGAATCACGTGCTGAACCGGACTACTTGTTACCCAAATCTTCGTTCCATCCAAAACGTAACCAGGCCCGTCAGAAACTGGCATCGTTGCCGCCAACGAGGTTCCATGACTTGGTGAATGATATCCTCTTTGAAATAGAAAGGCGTGGACTACACACAAAGGAGAACAAGGAGAATGTCAATACTGTCAACGAGAGAGATGCCCCTGTTGTATCGTCTCCTGCCGTGGCTCCTGCGGCTGCTCCCTTTGAAAAGATGGCCACTCCTTACGGAGAATATATTCCATACAGAGCAGATGATCCTCCAATAGGGATCACGGATCCTACTGATAATCACATTGCGGGTGGTGTTCCTGTGGTGCAAGAGGTGAGTGCTGGTGATCGCCATGAAGCCGCCCACATTCCTGATCACCTAGCCGACATTCCAAAGGCTCCCACTCCAACACAGCGTGAGGTGAGGAACAACACTGTAATACCAAAGAAGTCAGACATGGCTTGGTCATCTGATGAAGAGGAGGTTGAGGAACCAACTAAAGACGAAACTCTTCTTAGGCAACCGCCTGCTGAGCAGAATGAGTATGCCCCTCACGCGTATGCTGACTTGGACGACTTGAACAAGTCACCAGCTCTGCCACCACCCGATTTGTACCACCCAAACAGGCAATCGATTGGCTCCTTTGGTGGAAGATCAGTTCCTGGCTCGCCTGTTATCGGCAGTTCCCCTGGTCACACGAGAAACCGCAGTGTTGCCTCTCATTCCTCCAGTAATAGGCTATCTGTTTTGAATGGGAGAGGCAAAGAGAGAGATGTTGAGCTCTTACTGGAGGAGAGCACACGTATGGATAATCAGATAACTCTCCTGGAGGAGCAAGTGACTTCTCTTAAGGGAGAGCTAAGTGGTGTCCAGAGTGAGCACGAAGCGTTAAAGAGTGTCCATTCAGTACTTGAGAATGATCACCAAGTGTTGAAAGATCGGTATGATGAATTGAGCGGCGTTCACTCTAATGTTCAAGATGAAGTTGTCAATCTGAAAGATGCCCATTCTACTTTGAAGGATCAATACGATGTTCTGAATGAGCAACACTCTGGTCTTAGTGAGTCGTATTCACAACTACAAAAGTCCCATGCTCAGCTTCAAGATGAGCATGCTCAATTGCAGGGCTTTCACACAACTTTGCAACGCTCGCTTGATGAACAAATGGCAAAGGGCGACGCTCTTTCCATTGAAACTAACAAAACCAATCTGCTGCAACAAGAAATTGACTCTTTGACAAGGCAGCTAGCCGAAAAGGACTCTTTGTTAGCGGCGGCCTCTGCTGGTGCTGCTGCGGGTAGTGGTGCAATTCGTGCTTCTGATGCTGACGCTCCTGCCGATGCCTCTTCTGCAGCCTGGAAAGACCAAGTCACAACATGGCAAAAGCGTTACGAGTCTGCTCGTGGCGGTAGTCTTGATGAGCAATGGAATGGCGATTCAGATGGACTACGGGTGGTTGCTACCACTAGCAAGCTGGCTACCCCACAGGGACTCGTCTCAATCCACACCGTGTCGACGTTTGAGTCATCCGTTGACTCTTTGTTTAACTACTTGAAAGATGCCCTGACTGGATCATCCGTTTCTAATGCGGCTTTCGACACCGACATTCTCTTTGAAAGGATATCTAAAGTTTCTGGTGATGCCCACACCATTGTAGGAGAAGTTGAAAGTGGTATTCTTGGTTCCATTAGCGATGCCGATGAAGTATTACCCTCTGCACTCAGAGAACAGTGTAGGTTTGTCAAAGCTGCTGTCACGAATGTTATCACGTGTGCAAGATATTTCGCACTGTATAGGCATATTCTGCCCAGCATTGTGGTTCATTCTGCTTTGAACGACCTGTGTTTCACTGTTTGTGATTTGCTGGCCACCGCAAAGATCCACAGGCGGGACCCCAACACCAACGGTGGCATTTCCGGTCAACCGGTGACTCTTGATCGTGATGATGGTAACGTCTCACGTGATGTGTCCACACCCATTGCAGCCAGGTTCGAGCCTCCCAGGTCTGATCTGATCAACAGGTCAATGAACGATGTGGATATTTCTCCGGCAAGACCATTAAAGATCGCTCAGAGATTGGGATCTCAATCGCCTGTTCCACGTGGAGATGAGGATTCCCACGATACACACACCGGAACGAGTGGTTTGTCAGGTGGAGGAGCCACGGGAGCAATTGGGAATGCGCCAGTTTACAACGGCAGCAGTGTGAGATTGCAGAGCGTTGTTGCGCCTCAAGGAGCGGGCAAGCCACTGACAACCCCCACGCAGTCCAACAGTCCAAGTGGGGCGCCATTTGTGAGGTCACCTTCAAAATCACCAAGAGGTGCGATCATCCAAAATTTGGTTCAGAAGTTTGAGCCAATTGATGGAGGAAACCAGGTGACCGAGGGCATCAGCACCAAGGAATTGACTGGTAAAGAATTGAGCAATAAGAAGTTGAACAGCAAGCAGTTGAATTCAGATGTGGCTGATGCCGCTGGTGCAGACACAGCTATTGAGGCTGGTGAGCCCACCGAACCGTTTGACGTTGAATCATTTGATATCGAAAACCCAGACAACACTTTGAACGAGCTGCTGCACTACCTTGAGGCGCAAACCGTTGAAGTGATTTCAACAATCCAGACGCTGTTGACGTCAATCAAGGACCCCAACTCGACCAAGGGTCATCTGCGTGAGAGCGCAACGGCCATTGCTGTTGTTGTGGCACAGATGACAGACGCCACAAACAACTCGATGAACCAAACGCGTAATCACGAGCTCAAAGAGCACGGCAACTGGGTGGTTCAATCGTTGGTTGACTGTGGTAAACGTATGGATGGGCTTTGTGCGCAGTATTCTGCCAATGGCACCGACGACGATTACGCAGACAAAAATTTCAAGCAAAGACTGGCAGGTGTTGCGTTTGATGTTGCGAGAAGCACTAAGGAGCTGGTGAAGACTGTTGAAGAGGCCAGCATAAAGGAGGAGATTGCCCAGTTAGAGGGGTTGCGGAGTTAGTGTGTAATAAAAATGTGGCATATCACGTATGCGTTGTATGACATTTGTATGCATTGTATGAAATTCTGTATGCATTGTATGAAAATCTATTGTTATGCATATAGTTTATTATATACGTACACCATGGGTATTTATGTCCCATCGTTTGCTGAGAGGTATTCCGGGCTGGACACTTCGTTGTCAGTTTCAAGCTCACTATTTTCAATCTCCCCGTTCTCATTATCGGTCTCCCCACTTTCATTATTCTCATTCTCTTTTCCCTCACTCTCTTTTCCCTCACTCTCTTTTCCCTCACTCTCTTCACCCTCACTCTCTTCACCCTCACTCTCCTTATTCCTGAGAAAATCTTCACAAATGGAAACATCGTTTAGGCGAGGCTTCCCCCTGGTGGTTAGAAACGTCAGTAAAATATGCTCATAGATTTTGGATCTTTCGATATCCTTGTCGTTTATTAGGTTGATATCCTCTATTTTATCTCTTTTGCGAGAACTGGTGAGGTGAGCGCTGGTGGTGTGAGCACTGGCGTCGTTTTCAGTCGGTGTATTTGAGATGATTACATCATCGTCGCTGTCTATGTCAGTGTTATCAAAACTGTTCTCATCAATGGAAATAGCGTCACTTTCATCAATCACATTGTGTGGGGCTTCATCGTATTCGTTGTCTTCATTATCTCCATCGTCTTCGTTACCTTCCACAACTCTGTTAGCTCCGTTATCTCCATCATCTCCGATATCTCCGTACGCAGCTGGCATCCCCGTCCTCCAACACAAATCCCCCCCCGTTGTGGTGATGCTATTTGGACGAGGATAGAAAACTTTTCCATTTTCACCAATATACTTTAATCTCAACCTCCTGGCAACTGTGTTCCAATATGTGAAACTGTCACCGTATGAGCTACTGGAATTGCCTGACTGACCGCATTCAAGTGCCCTACTCGCTGTAATGATGTCATCTTCAGTAACCTGTAATGATAGTCCGGGTTCCAAGTTTCCAGACCCCGAGTTCCCAGACTCTAAGACCCCTCGATCAGGGGTCTCTCCTTGGTTATCTCTGCCGACTTGTATCCTCCCTTTCGTTATCGCATTTCTTATTATACTCAATATCAACTGCTTGGTGTAAATTACAGTCAATCTGGTCAGCAGTTCCTGGCTCTTAAAACCCAGTTTAGGTGGGTACTTCACCATATGTTCATCGCCCACAATTGGAGAGTTCACATAAACCTTTCTTACTATATCGTTGCAGTGTTCAGTTTGTATCAGTGGGGAGTTGACACTATTCCCCTTAATTGCTATCCGCCTCTCCCTATTATAATTCACCCTCTCCTCCACCCTTAGAATCTCTCTCGCTTGAGACTCCTCCATGCCTATAAACGCCTCTGACATCTCATACGCAATGGGAAAATCCTCCATTTCCACCCAATACCTCTTCCTACATCTCCTCGAGCTTCTTTTTAAAATTTCATAGTAGTTGAGAATCTCCACAGTGGATTTTTCAGGCAGCATTTCCTGAATCAGTTCCACTCTATGTATAGAGTAGCGTCCTAGCATTTCAAAGAAAATCTCCTTCTCCTGCCGTGTCCACAGTGTTCCCAGCCCATTGTTGAGCCTACTGGCCCCTCTTATGCTGGAGGCTGAGTAGTATGACGGGTAAAGCTTCGGGAACTCGTCAGAGAATGGGTTAGTGCCCATCGAGAAGTGGCTCGCTTCCCTGTTGTAGAACTGCACATAGTTATGGCTGCCTTTGAACCGTTTGTCATTGCGTGATGAAGAATTTTGAGTGACTGATCGATTCTGTGGTGTCGTTATTATGGGAGTATCATCTTTCATTGTGATATTTTGTCTTTTTTGCCACTCCGAAGGTGAGTTGATCTTGTGGTGTTACTCCCATAGTAAATGCGAAATAAAAATATAGACGCGATGTTGGGGTATTTGGTACAGACACGACAGTTAAGGTTTATAATATCATTACTTTTATAAACTAATATGTGTATATGTATACATATATCTTTATTTATTTCTCTCTAGGCTGGTTTGAATTTTTTTTTGTGGTATTCTTTGAAATCTGTGCCTTATAAAGAATGCACCTCGGAGTTTGGAATTGGTAAATACTTGTAGAGCGAGCGTCAAGAAGAATTTGATGAGAACGACGATGTACTTTTGTGTGAGGAAAGTTTCAGCCTGCGTTTTTTTCAAAAATATAAAATTTCATCTTAGAAAAGATACTAAATATTGATGATAAGACAACACTGAAAGACGCTTCAGATTTATCTTGGAAACTATAGCTCTGAAGAGTTTCTAAGATAGAGGAGGAATAAGTAGAGACTCGCCCCCCTTGCTGAGAGGCTCGTTTATGCAAACAGCCTATGCAACGACACATAAATGCATTTGTTTGACCGGATTTGGCGTTTTACTTAGCATAATCAATCCGGCCTGCTTTTACAGCTTCGCTTAGATTGCTTATGTTTTGGACGGCACTTGTTGCTCTTCCTTTCCCCCTCTGTTTTCATCTCACCCAATGATTACCCGATTCGGTTTAATTAGTGCGATAAGCGAGAAGTAGAGAAAACCTAAAGATATCATTGGAATCTGATTTGAAACAAATATTGCTCAGGCTATCTGGATCCCCAGTGCTCAGAATATCGGTCATGGTTGATTCCCATCAACCCATAAACAGATCCTCCTCCATGTCATCCATCACATCAACATCGATTCATGCATTATCGGCAGTTTAGTGCCAAAAACGCGCATATCAAGATAAGCCTGCAGCTGCAGATTCCCGTTTAGGCAAGTGATACTGAGGGAGAAGATAGGGAAGGAAGGTTAGAAAGAGAAAGAACAGAAAGCTGAAAGGTTTTTGAGAATGACAAAAGAGAATGCTGGCCCTGCGGCAGAGAATAAACGATGGAGTCGAATAAAGGATGAAGAGGAGAGGGCCTGAGCGGAACTAGAAAGACGGCGGAGGCGAAGCGACTTCTAAAGAGGACAAAAAACGGTTTATGGTTTCCTTAATAAAATTAATGGGGCATGAAGGCACTTAGACACAAAGATGATTGACCATTACACGTCACAAATCGCAGACCACGGATCACAGGCTAAACATTGCCAATTACAGATTGAACATTACACATCAGTTGGTTTCCCACTAGATGTCGGAACTCCTCTCCGACTGGTGAATCCAAAAGTCGGGGAGAGGTACTGTTTCTTGCTGTGGTCGACACCAGAATAGAGTCAAACAGTAGTCAGGTAATTATCCGTATAACCTCAAAGTCTCGCAATATCCTTCCAAATGGAACCAGAAATGCGATCAGATTGCCTTCGCACTGGTTGGCGCACAACCATACCTGCTGGATTGGAGAAAAGCCCACCTGAAGCGCAATTGAGCGTGCATGCACGGATTAGTGCGTGGCACGCAATTTGTGGACAAATCGGGCAGGATGCAGCGGGTGTCAGATAGTGATGGGAGATGATTAGAGTTGTTTCGCGATAAGCATATTACTCGATTGGAGAGAAAAAGGCGATGGCGAATGGATCTGGGTGAATAAAGGTGAACAAATGCGGTGGGTAAATGGGATTGATAAATAGGATGTATGAGGATTTACGAGGTTCATAAGGGTTCCTGAGGTTTTACGAGGGTTGTGAAGTTTTATCCGAAAAGATGAAGTTTTATCCGAAAAGATGTAAATGAGCCAGATTACGGATAGGGATACTCAAAGATGTACTAGCATGGTGAGAAAGAATAAAAAGAAATAAAATACAATTCAATTGATATGCCCCTCTGCCCACCCGCCATGTAGCAGGATACAGATAGGGTACATGGAGGTGCATGGATAGTGCCGGATAACGTAAAAAAAGGTTAATGATACATGGTATCGCGGTGAGGATCTTATCGGCGCAACAAGAGATGCAGGGTGGAAAGGGCAGGTGGAAGGGCAGGTGGAAAGGTAGGTGGAAGGGTACGAAGGGTAGGTGGAAGGGTAGGTGGAAGGGTAGGTGGAAGGGTAGTGGGGCAGTTGGAAGGCTCCTGCAATGAAGTGACACCAGCCGTACATGTTGGTTGCTCGATCTGCACAATACGTTCACACCGAGACCCACGGAGATGGTAGGCCACTGTGGAGGGTACGTACTACTACGGAAGGCGCTGTGTGACGCTACAACGGAAGGACCACGGGAGCACTATGGAAGAGACTGATATCCAGTCCAACAGTTATCTTCCGGTTAGCAACTACATATTTTCACCTCACCTGTTATTCCACACCTATTATTCCATATATTTGACCCAAATGCATTGATGTTTTCTTTTTCCCCACCCTTTGCCCGAATTTTTTGTTTGTGAATGCTACGCCATATGTATTAGTTGCCATGTCCCGATAGCCTGTTGTGTGGTATCTGACTACTTGCTGCCTGGGCTGCCGTACGGGCTTCTGCCCTCCCACCCTACATCTTCACACTTTACCCTGCCTGCTGCCTACCCTGCCGCTTTCCCTGGGCCTGCTGCCCGCTGACTATGGCCTTGCTATGGACCACAGCCAGCCCACGGGTTACTGCCTCCCCACAGGCTACCGCACTTTATGTTTTCAGGGCCTCTGAGGGCACAACCCTATAATTCCTATAATTCCAATAATTCCCATAATGCCCATATTGCACTATGGCGCCCTGAGATGCCTCTGAAGAAGATGCCCTATCCTCAGGCTTGATCAAATAATACTCTATTTATTCCCTTCCACCTCGGCCCTTGCTGCCCGCTACCTGCTACGTCCCCCCTCGGCGCCTTCTCCCTCGGCATCAGCTATCGGCTCGCACCACCAATGTCATCTCTCGTAAGGCATCCTTCCCATTTGGTCGGTTGCTGCCGCTTTCGGCACATGTGCAGGCAACACTGCAGCATATCTGCGCTCTCTGAATGTCTCCGCGACCCCGCCCGGCGTCATAGTGCAGCAGGGCGCCAATTTTTCACGTCCAGTAATGTCAGACGCATTATAGCGCACTATAGGGTGAATTCCCATAGTGAGATGGGTTTCGCAGTTTCCTAGAAGTTTCCAATTTCTCAGATGTCCGTTTCACTTCGAGGAGGGTTAAAAGTTCCGATCGCTTTTTCAGTCTTAAACCAACATATGCTTGGCTACATAACTTGGTCACCATACATTTCCCTACATATATGCATACTTAGAAACGTACATACGTGACTCGCTATCGCAAGCACAGCAGGCACCCAACCATAGATACCTAGCACCTCCCAGACACACAGAGATCAAATCTGCATCCCAGCTATCGTCCAGCTATCGCCAGCAGCATCCTTGTCTATCTTTGATATTTCCCACATCCTATCTATCTCCCCCCTCCAACCTTCCTTTTTCCCTTTTCCATCCGGTGATCATCCATATCTTTCCCTTATCGGACTCTCTGCTTGGGTTTGCTTTATCGGGGATTTATTCTCTCGCTGCATCAGGCACTACATTCGGTATTTCGGTATATAAAGCAACCACTGTCGCTTGCACATCACTGCTCAACTTGCATTCATACTTGAATCCACTGAATACATTCATAGGTATCACGTTTGGAACAGAGGGAACTTGCTGGTCAACTAATCCCACATTCATGTTATTGTGGACGGTATAATTCGTCCACTCCACCCCTTTCTGAATACATTCATATCCCGATAGAGTGATGAAATAAGATACAGTCAAACAACTTGTAAATCATTATAACATTTTACACCATGATCAATATCCTCCAAGTCGCTAAGGATGTCTTCATCCCTATTGCCCCAGAAGAATTAAATGCTTCCTCCACCCATGTGGTTAGCCATGTAACAGACGAGGCACAATCGTCCTCGTTTGACGACAGCGACAAATCAAAGAGCTCACCCATCGTACACGTTGTCTCTTCAGATGCCTCGTCTTCCAGCGAGAATCTGGGTGAACTCAAGGGCCACACCCACCGTCGGCTCGAGAAGCGTCATATCCAGCTGATTGGCATTGGCGGCACTATTGGAGTGTCTCTGTTTGTGACGATTGGCGGTGGCCTGCAGACCGGAGGTCCACTTTCTCTTTTTTTGGGCTTTTTGCTTTGGTGCTGTCCTGTGTTGATGATCACCACCGCATGTGCCGAGATGACGTGCTACCTACCCATCTCGTCGCCCTTCATCCGCATGGCTGGCCGCTGTGTGGACCCTGCGTTTGAGATGATGGCTGGGTGGAACTTTTGGTTCTTGGAATCGTCCATGATCCCCATGGAGATAACGTTGCTCAACACTGTGCTGCACTACTGGGTGCAGGACTACTCTGCTGCAATCCCTCTCGCGGTGCAGGTGACTGCGTACTTTTTGATCAACGTGTTTGCAGTGAAATACTACGGTGAGTCTGAGTTTTGGCTCGCTCTGGGCAAGGTGATCATGGCTGTTGGGCTCTTGTTCTTCACGTTTATCACCATGGTTGGCGGCAACCCCCAACACGATGCGTATGGGTTCCGTTTCTGGAGGGACCCTGGCCCCATGGCGGAGTACATCCACACTGGAAACTTGGGGCGGTTCCAGGGCTTTATGGCCTGTCTCATCCAGGGCTGCTTCAACATTGCCGGGCCCGAGTATGTCGCCATGGTGGCTGGAGAAGCCATTGACCCCAGGCACAACATGCCATCCGCGTTCAAGCAGGTTGCATACCGTTTAACGATCTTCTTCATTGGAGGTGCCCTCTCTGTTGGTATCGTGTGCGCCTACAACGACCCCCTGCTCATCAGGGCCCTAACAGACAGTGTGCCCGGTGCAGGTGCATCCCCTTACGTCATCGCCATGACTAACATGCGGATTAAGGTTTTACCAGACATTGTCAATGTGCTTTTGGTGACGGCATCCTTCTCTGCAGGAAACTCGTACACTTTCTGCTCTTCTAGAACTCTCTACGGAATGGCTCTCGACGGCAAGGCTCCCCGCATCTTCAGCTACTGCAACAAGAACGGTGTGCCGATCTTTGCCGTGCTGGGTGCATTGGTGTGGGCGCTGCTTGCCTTCCTCCAACTCGGCAGCACAGCATCCAAGATTCTGTCGTGGATTATCAACCTGGTGACTGCATCGCAGTTAATGAACTACTTCATCATGTGCATCACCTACGTGCATTTCTACAGGGCCACGCAGGCGCAAGGCGTTGACAGGGACCAGTTTACGTTCAAAGCATGGGGGCAGCCCTACACTGCCATTGTGTCTGGAGTACTTATGTTCATCATGATTTGGGTTGAGGGCTACACTGTTTTCTATCCCTCGTTCTGGAGCCTCGATACCTTTTTGTTCAACTACCTTGTTGTGTTTGTTGACATTTTCATCTTTATCGTGTGGAAGTTCTACAAGCGTACAAGCTACCTCAAACCCGAGCAAGCGGACATCACAACTGGCATTGCTGACATTGAGGACTACGAATATCAGTATTACCGTATGATTGAGAGAAATGGCAAACCCCAAGCAACAAAGTGGTGGGACAAGTTTTTCATTCTCTTGTTTGGCAATTAGCGTGTTCCTATGTATGGAAGTTTACAGAGGTATTACATGCATGGAGGTACAAAAGGTGCTGTCTTGTTTTTTGGTTTTGATTATTGGGGAGTACAAGTAGCGGTACAAAGTGGTGCAGACATTGCAGGGTGCGATATCCACTATCACTATGGCAATTGCTGTACTGTGCATGTGTATTACTGCGCAGTGCCTGTCCACTCTGCCTGTCTTCTATGGGTGTCCACTATAGGTGTCCACTACGGGCGCAACTCACACTCACCTCACACTGGATTACCCTATTGGTTTACTAGGTTTAGATTTTCTGTCCTACAATTTGTTTATTTTCATTTCTTTTCTGTGCTTAGAAATATATGAAGCTATCAATATTGATCACTTTTATCTTGTCTAGGTCATAGGGGTGAGGCACGTACTATGTAGGTGGGTGATAACCGACACCCGTTGAGTGGGGCGGTGACCCGCCTTATGATAAACATCTGCATATCTAAATAAAAGATGTACTCTCATGCACATCCTTCCACGTTTTGGAAACACCAGCAAAAAACAATATCCCAATAGCATAGCCAGACTGACTTATTGCATACACTAGCTCTTAGTGCCAACAGCACACAGAATCCCTGCATATGGCTATGGACGGCACACAGTAACCCTAACAGAAAACCATAACCCATCATAGTTACATCACATCATCCAATTTGACAGGTTGCGCTTTCAGTTTGGCGCTGATCTCTTAAACCATGAAAAAGTATATCAAGCTCCTCCTACTTCTCTGATGGAAAGGCTAAAAATTCTAATATGGTCTTCCATCCAGCAGAGCATAACAATTTATTGGACTATAAATTCCCACAATCTGTATCAACAGACATTATAAATACTCCCTTATCCATTCTTCGTACTTCCTGGCCCACTGTTCTCGCTCTGTGTTTTAGGGTGCTCGATAAACCCCACCAACACTACCCCTTTGGGATGCAGCATGCACGCTTCAGCGGCAGGCGCACTTATCATGCAGATGCAGGGCTGTGACTCTTTTCACCGGACAAACTGCTTAAGATGAGTAATCTGAAATAACCTAAACATTAATCATATGTATATATACGTACAAATATCTGTGCATGTATAGATTCTAGATTTTGTTTCTTTCCTGTTATTGAAATCCCGACCTTTCCACCGACATGTCCAAGCCATTTATTCAAACTGACGTGTTCACCTCCTTGCCCTTTAAGGGTAACCCAGTTGCAGTGATCTTTGACGCAGATGACCTTTCCACGCAACAAATGGCCCAAATAGCAAACTGGACCAATCTTTCCGAGACTGTATTTGTATGCAAGCCAACTACCGTGCAGGCAGACTACCGGCTGCGTATATTCACGCCGGCGGGAGAATTACCCTTTGCTGGTCATCCCACCATTGGCGCCTGTTTTTCTGTACTACACAAGGGAATTGTTTCACGTGATAAAAAAACAATTGTTCAGGAATGTGCCGCTGGATTAGTTAGACTTGAGAAAACCCAGGATCCTGTCTCTGGAGTGTCTATTTCATTCACACTACCCAAGTATTCCGTCACTGATATCCCAGAGGATTTGTCCGAGGAGCTAGTAAGGAGTGCAGGACTGAACTCCAGTGTCAACAAGCCTAAACTGATTGATGTGGGTCCTATCTGGGCAGTTTTTGAAGCCCCTAGTGCGCAACAGCTACTGGATAGCACCCCAGACTACGCCGCAATGGCTGAACTCAGCAGGATACATAAAATATCAGGTGTTACTGCATATGGTAAACATGATACCCCAACAGGCAGCAAGGCAACTACTCCAGATATAGAAGTTAGATCGTATGCGCCTCTCATTGGCGTTAAAGAGGATCCCGTTTGTGGAAGTGGAAATGCATCTGTTGCAGTCTACATGCACGAGGTTGGTCAGACTGCACAGTACAACATTGACGAAAACGGTTCTAGCATTTTCTTTTCTGGCCAGGGACAAAAGCTAGGGCGCGATGGAAAGATCAGAATTGCCGTAAATGGAAAAAAGGGTGAGTTTGCTGTGGGAGGACAAGCCGTCATCACAATAGAGGGCACAATCAACGTATAAGGATCTGTCTCCACGCGTAACAAAAATTGCACTTTCAGATATATGTAAGTTAATACAGTCATACATTAACAATAAAAATGCTCATTTCGCCATATTTTTCCATCTTTTTGTGTTTTTTTGCTTGTCTTGTGTACCCTGTGCCTTGTTCCTTGCCTCTTGGATCCCCCTCTCTAAGCTCCGTATGTGGTGCATCAACCAAACTATTTAGAACAGCACCGCATACGTATACACGCTAAGCCCTGCACCTCACATCACACTCAATAACGGCAGACACGCTACTGCGTACTGAGCATGTAAAGAAGAGGAAATGGTAGTGAAGTGTGATCGTGACGAAAAATGCCGATAACGTGTTGATTTTTATATATTAACAACAAGCTCTATATAGTCATATATATGTATATCACAATTACACTATGAAGTATGCTGCCTGTTTAATCTTGCCCTGTACCCAATAAAAGAAGCAGCACGATCTGGCACTCCCAAAACAAAACCACATTAAAAATCACTGGAGACAAAAAGCAGGCACGCCGAGCACTACTAGCTCAAGAAACACTCGTTAACAATATCCCCTCTTGCATTGGTTCGTTTGCATATTTCTTCCACATGGAGTTAACTGGATAACCAATGAGCCCGAACCAGATATTGCCCATTTCCCATAGAGAGATGAAACAAAAGGTAACACAAGGAACAAAGGAAATTTCCAAGGTGGATACGCAGTACAACCACATCTTTACGCATGTGATATATGCTACGGTAATAATTATACTCGGTGTTTTAGTGGGAGAGTTTCTATTATGTGGATGTAAGTATTAGATCAAGGGGATGAGAACAACCAGCGTGGGGTGCGCGACTATGGTGCGGCTTTTGCGGCTTTCTTTGGGGCTCAGTTATACTAATAAAAAACAGACGCAAGGCCGTTTTCAAGCACTGTCACTCTGTATAAAAGCATAGATAACGCAGTAACTTCTGATAACGAGGCAAAACAGAATACCCGCAGAATATTTGGAACGGCTGAGTTTGATCCTCAAGAGGTGCATCCTCCTTTTGATAGAACGTTGTGTGGAATTAGTATCGCATTGATGGTTTTCACATTTTTGTTACTTGTGTAGTGATTTAGTTACAGAAAAGGATTTATCATAATAAGTTCATTTATTTTGTTGTGATATTGTTGTAATATTCCTCGCCATAAGTAGATACAGAGAATCTCATGTTAGAGGGCCGCACATCAGCATCAACGATGCAGGACAGCGACAAAGGGTGTGATGCCACAAAGAGCTGAAGAGGGTCCAAAAAAGGTGAAATAACAGCAAAAGAAAAGGAGGCGCTAATAGTGCATAAAGGTAAATAACTTCACACAACAACCACTACATTACACCCTCTCTATCGCAACAAAGTCTAAGGGTACAAATGCGTACAGTCGTGGGCCTACGTGCACTTGCATGCATTTATTGCGCTCCATTCTATACAACCCCCCCTGCACATGGTTCACCTCCTCTTCTTGAGCAGATGCTCTTCAGTGCCATAAACTCTGAAGTCCTTGCCACCTTCAACTTGGTTTCTAATTTGGTCCATCTCCTTTGTCTGCTGCAACCATGTGTTCTTGTCCTTCTTGGCGTTCTTGTCAAAGAGCTCCTTGTCTGGCTCTCTGTAGGAGCCACCTAGGCGGTCCCACAGGGTTGTGAACTGGCCGTAGTTGTAGTTGAAGTACAGGTGGTGCACAGTGTGACAGGCAGCACCATTAACTACAGGGTCATTGCTCATATACTCACCATCGTGGATCATGACGGTCCAAAAGTTGACAAAAGTGAACAACAAAAGGTAAGACACCTTATGCAACGGGAACAAGAAAGGATACCAGTGGTATGGCAAGGACTGTGCATACCCATCGACAGGGTGGAACGCATGACTGGCAAAGGGGGTGCAAACGATCCACTTGTGGTGCGGCTTGTGCAGCAGCTTGTACACTGAGGGCCAATGCAGCCATCTGTGAATGAAGTAGATGCCGCAGTCAGTAAACATGATGAATGCGGGGATCTGGTAGAGGATGGCCCACCAACCACCAGTGGTGTCGTCGATGTTGTAGTAGAGCTTCGAGTATCCACGTAGTTCAAGAAGAAACCAAGGAACGGTGAGCGCAACCATCACGGGGATGGAGTTCATGGCCTGGTGGATCTCCAAAGACATTTGGTTCTTGAGGTAGCGCGGATGGCTGAAGTTGGCCTTGTCATACACAAAGTAGTATGACACGGAGGCCACTCCGAGGTAGAGCAGCCACCCAAAAACGGTCATGATCGTGAACAAGGATATGCACTGTCTGACAATGTTGGAGCGGGACAACAAGGAGGCATGCGCCCATTTGGTCTCGTCAAAGAAATGGGTAGGCGCACCAAGCCCGTAGATAGGCAACAATGCGCCTCCATTGACTGCGCTAGCGCCGCTTCCTCCCCATATGCTCGAGTTGGCGAACAAGCTCTGAAACGGCTTGAAGGCGTTATCTATCGTCTGCGTTAGCTCTACCGGGATCTGCGACGCCAACGACACAGGCAGTATGCTCGCATACACTCTGTCGAACACTAGAGAGTCTGCTATTTCTAACGCGATGTCCATTTTGGGCTAAACTCGGGGTGTTGATCTAAGGCTATATGTATATGTTTGTTTTAGGGAAAGCGTGTAAATAACAAAATAACAGAGAGCGTGTTTTATATATGGTGACGGCACTCAACAGTGTGGGAAATGATACAAGTAAAAGAGCGGGACTTGAATCTATTATATCCACGGGACTAATCCACTGGTCTAATCAACTGACGCTCTTAATCTTACGATGGTGGTTTGTTTACGCAGCTTATCATAGGGGATATGTCTTTTTTATCGTACGTTCAAGTCGTATATCGTTGCGATGGGGGGGATGGGGCCTGAACGATTATGTAATTATCGTTTGGGTCGCTCCGGGAACGAGGGATACGATACTTCTGCGGATTAATTAAGCAGGCTATATAAGCCGACCATCGGATCACAGAGTTACTGAGCAGCTGGTTAGTACACATATAGATACAAATACATATAAGATATATAAATATGTTGAGTTAACTGGTGACTAGAAGTCGCTGCTATATGTGGGATGATAGTTATACAACCACTCTTATTATTATATAACCATGATAATAGTATTCCTTTTGACTATATCGTCTATCCACTAGGAGTAGTGTCAGCAGCAGCACTTGTCAATTCTCATCCTAGTGGCATCGCTCTTATTGGGAACCCTGGTGACACCCATCTTATCGGGAGCTCTTGTTAGCGCCCTATATATCATCAACCGAACAAGCAAAAAAGTGGAATTTCCCAAAAAGACAAAGCAATTAGGCCACAAAACCCTATCTACTCAAATCTTTCTAGTTGTTTTAAAATATTCCGTAATTCTATCTTTGTCATCATAATAGTTCTCTTCATCCTTCTTCTTTAGGTCATCCCATTTGGGTCGCGTCAGATCCGCAGTACGCTCACCCCTCAATTCCAAATCTCTATATAGCCAAGAAAGCGCCAACGGGTGTAGGCTTTCTGTGCGGGGTATCTTAACTCCGGATTCGTCCTCGTGCACCCCCATCTCGAGATAATCCCTCTTGAGAGGACTTCTCAAACCCGTCAGATCTGCTAGGATGCTTCTCCTATCGGGAATGCTTACTCTCACCTTGTCCCCCTCATCACCACCCACACCGCCAACCCATTCCACCTTGGTCATATCATAGTCTTGAACTTTGCATCCTCCTGTTAAATGGACAACTCTTGTGGGCCATTGTGCAAGCCCGTCAAAAATGTGTGTGGCGTAGACGACCGTGGCGTTTCTTGTTTGGGTCTCTTGCTCTAAAAATAACAACAGCCTGCTTCTAACCAAAACGTCTAGGTCCACCGTAACCTCATCCAATAGTAAAAGATCCCACGGCTTTAGTAGTCCCATCACAAGTTGTACACGACGGCGCTCTCCATCGCTGATCCTGTTCATGTGCCAGTTTATGTCCACGTCGAGCAGGTCTATGAGGAGATCTCTCCTTTCTGGATACACATCCCCACCAATGGAGGAGATCAGCAGTGTCACCGGGATATCACGTTTGGTGACATCGCTAGATGCCCACTCCGTCCCCAAATAGGTCACCACTCCGATGCTGGCATATGTAGGGGACCCACCGACGCTGCTTCCAGATGCAGGAACAGAAACCTTATTCAGCTGGAAAGGGTCCACACCGTGGATTCGTATGGAACCCGTCTTGAGTAACTTTTGACCCGCCAAGATCTTGAGCAGTGTGGATTTTCCTGCGCCATTTGGTCCCACAAGGAGAAGACGACACCCTTTTTCAACAGAGAGGTTTATGTCGTAGAGACCGACTGACCCAGAGGGAAATTTGAACGATAGGTGCGATGTTTCGATTGCTGTGGACATAATGAACGATATGAGAAGTTTAAATATATTGTATCCAACTGTATGACCACTTATAGATATCAGAACTGTAGATAATACAATACTAGATAATGCTGTTTAGATATAGTGCTGCCTTTATGAGTTCTGTATAATACTCTCCGTATAGTGCTCTCTTTACAGTACTGCCTTCTGTACAGTCTATATGCGGTAAAACCTAAACTGTCTCCAGAGAATATATGCATCTCCGTAACGCAACTATAGAAAAACCACCACAGCTAAAGGGTCCACTTATAGCCTAAATTGTACTTTGGTGAGAGATGCGCAAAGCCCACTGCATCACCCAAAGCCCATAGTCTGCCAGATAACGCAGAGAAAAATTGATTACCTAATCGCATTTGATATGGCTTACCAAGCATGAAAAAGAGATTACGCTGTCTTAAAAGGGTAATTAATGATGGTGTGTCACAATCAATATCATCACCAGAATTAATCATGGCACACCATCTGAGCTGAGTATCCCGCACTGAAATATACATAGTGATTAGTCTATAAGGGGAAGGTGGGGGATGGAGAAATCGAGGCAATTGAACTGGAAAGCTATCGATTTGATAGAACCAATCGTGTTGATTATATTTGCATATCAAAGAGTGATTTGGTTGGTGGTCACGTGCATATTTTTCAATACATCTGACGCTCCACACCGCCAGGAAATATAGGAGGAGCGCATCCTAGCTATGAGGGGAATCGGTTGCTAAGGTACTCATATACTCAATTCACACCCAAGTTTGACTTAGCCAAAAGCAGTTGCACGCTTTCACATATCGTCTCTTCTAGAAACATTCAAAATGTCGGATCTGTTCAGTAATGATGACATTGACATGGTGGAGGAAGAGGCAGGGGAGGTTTCCAATGGGGAAACCAACAATGCCAGTGAAAAATTACACCAAGAGGATAACGAGGTTACTGAAAAGGACAGAATTAGCAAAGATGATGAAGACGGAGAAGACGAAGACGACGCTGAAGCTATCGATGTTGAGTCCATCGATGTGGAGGACATCGATGTTGAGGATGATGATCTTGAGGAAAATACAGCCCCATTGAGCGGTGGCGCCGCAACCTCACCCAATGGAGCCGAAAAGGGAGCAGGTGCAACAGACGAGCTCCCTCACCAGCCGCGCCTCAGTACGTTTGACAAACTGATACGTTCAGCGCAAAATGCCACTTCGTTTGATGTGGTGCCGTTTGTGGCAATCCCATACTCGTCGGCGATCCACTCTGTGGCGCTGTCACGTGGCCCCAAGTGGCTCTTCACCGGTGGGGAGGATGGTTTTATCCGTATGTACGATTTTATAAGCTCCATTGAGGGGAAACTACCGTTGACCGTGGCACAGAGGCACTCTTTGGTGGACTCGGTGACGAATGCAGGGCTGATTGTGTCGTATTGGGAGAACGAGCAGCCTGTCAAGAGAAGCACGCTTCCTGGAGGTAGCACCGGGGGAAGTTCCACCAAGAGTTCAGGGGGTATCACGGGGGTGAAAGTTGCAACAGATTCCACTCTGTATGAGCCTCAGCTGTCGCCGGTGTACTCTTTGGCAACGCATTCAGAGGCGCTTTTCCTGCTTTCGGGCCTGAGTTCCGGGGGCATCACGCTGCAAACGGTACGTCACAGCGAGGGCACAACACAGCACTATTTTCATCATGGGAAGGCTCCAAACCAGCACAGAGATGCGGTGTCGGTGATGAAACTCTCCAATGACGAGACTCGGTTTATCAGCGGGTCGTGGGACTCCAAATTGCTCGAGTGGGATCTCAATACCGGGAAAACAACCAACCGGTTCATTGGGTCCACGGGACAAGTTTCGAGCGTTGAGTTCCGTCCGTCCAGTGGGTGTAAAATAGCTAGTTCAGGGGGGAATTCTATAGGTACCGGCGCTGGTGGCGATGCAGATGACGAGGACATGGATTCCCTTTTCGGTGATGAGGAACAAGCTAACGAGGATAATGACGAGGAGGACAATGACAAGGAGGAAGAGATCTCCCTCCAGCGGACAAAACAGGATATAAAAGTACAGCAATCGGACAATTCAGGGTTGGAGAGCATCCCGCACCTGGACGATCACGTGTTCCTATCGTCGTCAATAGACGGATCCCTGGATATATGGGACAACCGACTGCCTGGCAGTGGAGATTCGGGGGATATCGGTGATAGTCAAGTATCGCCTCCAAACAGAGTGTTGAGAATTCCAGTCCCCACAGGCACGCCGCCATGGTGTATGTCGGCATGCTGGTCGAGCTCTGGGGATTCTGTTTTTGCGGGCCGCAGGAATGCCACGGTTGAGGAGTTCTCTTTGAGAATGCCCATGACCAGATCGGGAACCGCCAACCCCGTTAAAGCCTTAAAGTTCCCCCAGGTGTCAGGCCCTGTATCGGTGGTCAAGCCAATGCTCAACGGCAACCACATACTATGTGGGTCGGTTGACAACATTAGACTCTACGATTTGAGGCTGTACGAAGATGCCGCCGCAACCAATAAGAAATCGAAAATCCCATTCATGATCGTTCCGGGCCACCATGGTGGGTGTTTATCTGACTTGTATATCGATCCAACATGTAGGTTTTTGGTGAGTGCTAGTGGTAATAGGGGGTGGAATGGTCAATCCACAGAGACAGTGTTGATATACGAGATCGAGGCGATCAAGTGACAGGACACAAAGGCGCTAACAGAGAGCTAGAGAGATAGAGAGATGGACACAGAAACACACGCATGTATATATATGTATGCTATTATATGCTACTATATGCCCACATGCTATATATGCCAATTGATATCACCAAATACTACATGCGAGTATACACAATACTAATTCTGACTATGACACTATCTTATATACACTTGTATGCCATTATTTATCACTATATCCAGTATCCAATATCCGTCCCAAATTACCTCATTTCATCGCTGAGTAAAACATATCTTTAATCCCAACCACATTGCCATTAATCCTGGCACCCCATCCACTAAGCCCAATTCCCAAAATGTTTCCTGCACTTTCACCAAAAAGTTGTTTCATCTGTGCGTGGTCTATGTAATAGTTAAGTATAAAAGATAAGATTCCTATGGTGAAAGACACCTTTACGAAAAGCGACAGTTTGAGGTGTTTATTGCGCACAGTGACGGAGTTGTCGGATTTATCGGAGTTTTCGGTGCTTGTGTCAACCACTGGTTTGGCATTCCTATCATATCCGAGAACCTTTGACCGGGCAAACATTCTCCCGATCGCCATCAACGAGTTGTACTTTCTCACCACTCTGCTCCTTTCGTTAGTGGTGTCCTTTTCACCACCCCTTTGTCTCCCTTTCTCTTCGTCTTTCTGCCTTTGTATCCTCTCACCTTGTATTCTTTCCCTCTCCCTCTCCTTCCTCACAGCCTCTTGGTGGTTACAATCTTTTATCTGCAGTTGGATCAAACTGGAAAGACTAAGGCACTCGCTTCTAGCAAACCCCGAAGGAGATTGGCAAGTAGAGTTAGAAGGAGAGTAGGAAAGATCTCTCGAAGGAGTTCTTGAAGGGTATGAAATTAGCGGCGAGGGGAACCCTTTTGGAGAAACTACACCAGGAAGAGGACTACGCACTATAAAATTCCTTTCGCCATGTAGTGGTACACGGGCAGTCGGTTGCAGTGGAAGGCAGATCTCCATATAAGAAGAGCCTTTGTCACCCATTTCTGCAGGATGGATCAGCTCCACTTCATCATCATCTCCAACTTCTTGGTCAGCTTCTTCAGGCTCTCCTCCCATCGCTTCTGTCACAACTTCTCCTTCACCTCCCTCATACTCTCCACAACCCTTACAATTAGAACCGCCAGAAGAACGACTGGATGTTGAGTGCGTGGAATTGCTCAAATTGGTAGACGAAACATCAGATTCGAGTGTTTTGTACCCTTCATCAATACCTTCAACACCTTCATCAACTATCGTAGTAGACCTTTGAATTTCCCCAAGGGAAGGGTGTGTTGGCTCTGTTTTCAACACTGAATACTGAGATATCTCTTGCCAGGTGTCCAACCCAGTGGCAGGATACTCGTTTAAAAACTTAGCAGCCAGAGTGAAGATGTCAAACCGATCATCGCCTCTGAACGCTTTGCCAACAACGTTAAACAAGACACAGTGAAGGATATCCTTCTCCAACACCTCACCAGCGGTGAAAAGAGGGTGCCCACTCAAATCCTCATACTCCTCTTCAACCGCTGGCTTCTTATATATTAGAATGGCTACATATATGTAAACTACAAAAACAGGGTTGTTCTCTGCAAACAGATAATCCCACACAAGGCAAACATCAGACATACTCTTGAGGTC
This sequence comes from Kuraishia ogatae, assembly GCA_003706285.3. NCBI lineage: Eukaryota > Fungi > Ascomycota > Pichiomycetes > Pichiales > Pichiaceae > Kuraishia > Kuraishia ogatae. The sequence goes on along the minus strand of PPKV03000033.1, from coordinate 124,631 downwards.
ATGTGAGAAGAGCGTGATCACCGAAGATATCGCGTAGAATGGCTCCACCTGTTTCAACACCTCGCCAAATGAGCTATCCACTTGGCTCACAAGATCAACAACAAGTCTCAGGTGTTGAACTGAGGGGTCAATAGCAGGCATCATAAAGTCCCGCAGCCAATAAAGCGTGAGGTGTTCTAAAAAGTGCAACGCTGTCTCGTCATCCTCCATCACAAGTAACACAACAGACGCAATATCATGGTATCCTTGGTAGTACGAGAGCTGAGGATACCTCCTCAACACCCTTGTGATCAAGGTGTTGAGCCTAGTCTTGAGCAAAGACACCTCAAGCTCGCTCCCATAGTATACAAAACTACGATCAACGTCCAGCTTTACCTGGCTTTCATCTTTGTGGGGTGGAAAATAGTCTGAGACAGAGCTATGTAGAGGTTCCTTTGAGGTGATGAAGTTGTTGAAGGGGCTACCCGTGGTGTCACCCGAGGAGCCGAGCTTGTTGTTGAGTCCTTGAAGAACTCCTACATTGTCGTGATCGCCGACAGAGCACATCTCCTGGTGGAATTCTCCCAAATCCTCTTCTTGGTGTGTATTAACTACATTACATACAAGGCTGGGCCATATGGCCCTTCTGAGTGTTGAGTTGATCAAACCTTCTCGTGTCTTTGTCAGACTCACAAGGAGGTGCTGATCCTTCAACGATATCGCTGTCTCTAAGCTGGTTTGTTTGAGATCCAACCGGTCCTGTGATAACGGCAATTCATTAAAGATCGACCGCCCCATGTCTGCCAGCTCCATCTTCTCCCATTCTGGGGCAATCACCGTGGACATGGTGATTGCTTGTTCTCCAACGCTTGCTTTAATCGGTTTCTGGTGGTTCAGTCTTGTGCAGATATGTTGCGCACACGACAGAGATGCACTATGTACAACACACTACACACTAAACGGTATCGCTCACTTTATCAACGCTGTTGAACAATTCAACGTGTTGCAGAAGTTGCAGATACAGATAGTGTATAGGTAGGTGATGTAGGTGGCGCAGAAGATGTTGCACAAAGTATCTTGACTGCCAAACGTCTATGCGAATATACAAAATTTCCACCCAGAAACAATAAATATTAAAATAATGATAAACCTCTTCACCTCAATGATATTTAAGTGGTATTGGTGATTGAGAGTTGCTGTGCGGGAATCACAATATACTACAATGTGCCAAATAAAGCCCTATATATGTGCACACACACATATATATACCAAACTCCCTCTTGTCTCTCCTCTTAATGCGCAGATTTCACTTGGTGATCTGTTTTTGTGGCTCTTGGCGATGTTGAGGTTTACTGCTCTGTACGCACTCCCCTACAAGCAAAGAGAACCGGTGGGTGTGACAAGCAAAGATTATCAGTGGGGGAGCGCAAATGAAAAGACGAAAGCAAAGAAAAATCAATAATTTTTCAAAAATCGATTAAAAATAAATGTCATCTTTTATTTATTCTCTCGCCTTGTGATTTACTTCAAATGTTCAACCATCGCCCCATCCCACAGCAACTGCATTACCATCAAGCTTCGCTACAGATCTAACAACATCCCCACAGCGGCAAGGGAGGCAGCGCTCACCTGGCAGCAGCACATGCAACACAGCCGGCGTAGGCCATCAGCTGATACGGGGGCCATTTAGTGTTAGGTGAATGTTATTTAAAGACGAGTCCACGAGCTATCTTTCTCATATATATCTATATAAAAGTTTAAACCATGTTACTGATATCTCATCATAATGCTCGCGTTTGTAGTATGTAACTGAAATGGCTTCATATGCGGAAATCGCTCACCTTTTGATGTTCCTGCTCTCCTCCATATGTGATGATGACTGTTTGCTTGTTACGTGTTGTACAATCACATGCGTTAGACACAGACCCAGCTACTATTACATGGAGATTAAAGTTAGACTGGTTACCGGTGACAGGAGACTGTAGCACAAGATCCGTAGTCAGTGTGTTCACTTTGGAACACAAAGACATTTACATTACCATATATATGCATGCACTAATGGGCCAGAACAGTTAGGGGACAAGGGGAGGAAGATCCAGAAAAGTGGTTCAGGCCACGCATCTGACACGGGACAATATATATATTCAATCTTCAGGAAATTACAGTAAATTAAACCCTCAGTGATCTGCCAATGCCATCTATTTTTCAAACGCGGAATTCCTCTCTAAGAGCATTGTGGCACATTGACACCAACGTAGTTACCTCCTTGTTTTAACTCCCACTGTATCGTCCTGCACCTCTGTAATTGATGCATGTGCATGAGATGAGTACCAGCAACAGAATTTCTGGAGGGTGCTTCAACCCTCGATGCACATGCACGCGCAAGACTTGTTCTGTCACAAGCAAAGAGATGAATTATTGATCTATTGGCACTCGGAACCACTCAATGGGGCATATATTGGTATCTTATAGCTTTTGCTTTCGTCTTTGTGGGCTTCCTGTTAGTGCGTGAGGGTGACATACATTTGAAAACACCCATAGTTCTACGCCACAATTCTGTATCCAGAGTTCTACACCCACAGTTCAACAGTCACTAGCACACTCAACAGTTACCAAAATCCGAGAATCTCTCATATAACATGGAAATCGACGATAGCTGATATCATACCTAAAACTAGACCAATCATACTTTTAGTATTTCATGCTCCGATATACTAATAGAAATAGAATATCTGGGGGCCCCTGCTCCGACATCTACTCTGGAGTGGACACAAAGACAAACCAGCTTGTGGCAATCAAAATCACAGAGCCTGCAGATGATGTGGCTCCTCATAACAGTCGAACCGAGGTGAAGCTACTCCAATACTTAAGGGAACAGAGCAAAGCCTCTCACACCAATATTGATCTCGTTGATTACCTCCAAGGTGGGTATGAGGATGATGGCACAAGTCAAAGGACTGACGGTGCCGGTCACCGCATTACGAGCGAATTCTACATTGTTGAACTTCTAGACTCGTTCACTAGTATATCTGGAGAACTATTCATGGTATTTCCACTATACAAATATGATCTCAACGATCTGATGCGGCTTAATTCGAGGAAAAAGATGCGTTTTTCATTAACCTCAGATGCAAGCGAGGGGACTAAATTCAATAGGGTGAACAAACTACCTCTGGATCAGTGCGTACACATAATAACATGCATATCAAAGGCGCTTGTGTTCCTGCACTCAAGAGGCATAATACACAGAGATATAAAACCATCCAACATAATGTTTGAGATACGAGGAAGAGAACAAGACATAGAACTAGTGGTTGCAGGAGGAGGCGACATAACTGCAGGCAGCAACATCAACACAAAACCCGCTAACGCAAATGACTTGCACCACCGCATGCACTCACCAACTTTAATTGATTTCGGCATATGCTGGTGTCCCCCGGATAATTTCGGAAGAGAACCACAAAGCGAGAAAATTACCGACGTTTCCACTGGCCTCTATAAGGCCCCTGAACTGCTGTTTTCCCACAAGGGGTATTCCACAGCTGTGGATATCTGGGCACTTGGGATTGTGATGACTTTGCTGTTCTCTACCAATTGCGAGCCCATCCTAGATAGTTCAGGGGAGTTTTCTGATCTCGCTCTAATGGCGTCCATGTTTGAGGTGTTTGGAACTCCCGCCAAATGGTCAGAGGTGGAGTTCTCACAGGCATACAGGAATATGTGTCTAATAGAAAAGCCCGGTAAACCATTAGCAGATATTCTGCCCCGTAACAAGGATGACAAGATATTTGATGTGTTTAACGGGATGATGAAATTCCAATCAACAGATCGAATCTCTGCACGACAGATCCTCAGTCGGCTCGAGCAATAGTGACAAAGATCATGCATCCTGTAACCATTCATGTAGCTTTGCTCGTATTTGCACATTCTATCGTATAGAGAGGTCCAAGTAGAGAGATCATTTGCCATTTATGCATGTCATACTTATATATCCAAAAGGCTGCGGGCTAATCATAATCAACTTTTTTATATTACAATGCAACTATATAAAGATATGCTAATCAACAGTGTAAGCAATATCGGTCTCCATTACTCCTCCTCTTTCTCATACTGTCTTTCGAGCTCCATAAAATTGAGCAAATCTTTCACCCTCTCAAATTCCCTGTTTCTAAGCCAGTTCCTCTTGTCCTCTGCGATGATATTCAAGTGACTGTCATCCAGCCCATTGATGCTTTCATCTGCACTATTACGACCCGCCGCACCACGCACATCAAAGTTGGGCTTAACCTCATCCTCCATAAAGGAGGAGCCGCTGAACACGGAATCGGTGAACATCGAGGTGTTGGCGTTGCTAGCAGTGTCGAAATGGTCTTCACCACTCTTGTGAATCAGCATAGACAGTTTACTACGTTGCAGCTCCTTGGTGGCATTCCTTATACCTGTGCGCAAAGAAGCGATCGTTGGTGGAGTGGCAAAGCTTGTGGTTGAAGGAGTATTGGAGTCTACAACGGAATTGCTTGGAGTGTTGCCTGGTGTATTGTCAACATGCTTGTTTGATCCTGGGGTTGTCTTAAAGTTGGCATCTTGTGGGGGTGCGGACGCAGTTTGATGCATGCGGGAAGTTAGATTGGGTACATTCTGCATGGAGCTACCTGCATGATTACTATTAAACTCCACGGCAGTGGGTTCATGGCGTGCTGGTGTCTCGTCAAACAAATAATGGGGACGACCTGATTTGTCTTCTTGTATGCTATCAGCATCTCGACATTTTCCCTGTTGTTGTTCTTCTGTGTCTTGGTGAATCACATGGCCCATTACTGGGGAGTCTTTTATCATATTACCAATGACTCCCATACCACCCGCACCCGAGACGACCCCTGCGGCTTCTTCTACACTTCCTAGAGCTCCTGTTACCATATTCCCACTTTCTTGTTTGAGAAACTTCCTCCGTATAATGTTCTGCTGAATCAAGCTGGGTGTAAGTGGAGTAGAGGGACCCCTCTTGAGATTGTTACCGTTGCTAGTAAAAGTGTTTTTCAATGGAGTTACCACATCGCCGTTGTTGTTCGTAAGGTCAATACTGTGGCTTCCCTTGCTGGAAGTTTGCCTCTTGTCTGATTCTTCGCTCCCCTTGGTGTTTGTGTTCTTCGTTGGTGTCAGAGGTTCCCTAGTGTTGATGACACTATCCTTGATCGGTGATAGTACCTCCACCAAGGGTGATTCGACAAAATCCCTCCACTGGGATGTCATTATAAGCAGTTGATTGGTGCACAGTCTACTCTAACTCCTTAAGCTGTATCCTTATAGAGTTGTTATAGTTATCAATACCACATCACCACTTTTCTACGCTCAACTTGGCGTTTGTTTATGTTTCGCTTATTGGGGACATTCTGGAACAGCACGACTAAAGGTTGCAGGAGCTTCTTCTGCAGTCCCCCCCATCCTGACTGCCAAAGTCAACGGGTTCCGCCTTCACCCCGGACCCACGATGGGCCCCAATAACCGTAGATCTTACAACGTGGTGCGCTACGCTACCAGAACAGCTATTCCAGCAGCTATTCCAGCCACTGTTACCCTGCACATGCCGAGAGTCTCATCTCATCGGGTGTACCTCGATTTGTCTACCTCGACGGTTTCGGTACCCACCCTAGGAAAAAGCGGTTAAATTTTTCACCCCGAGTGTAACCGTACACTTAAGTATATAGTTGAAATTGTCACTCAAAAACCGCAACTTTTCTTGCTTAGTTTTGCAGCCAATCTAACAATGTCTAACAACGAGAGAACTTTCATCGCTGTCAAGCCAGACGGTGTCCAGCGTGGTATCTTCCCAGAGATCCTATCCCGCTTCCAGAACAAGGGCTACAAGCTTGTTGGAATCAAGCTCACCTGGGCTAACGAGGATCTCCTCCGTAAGCACTACTCTGACTTGCAGACCAAGCCATTCTTCCCATCCCTCTTGTCTTACATGCTTTCCGGCCCAATCCTTGCCACCGTCTGGGAGGGTAAGGACGTTGTCAAGCAGGGCCGTGTCCTTCTCGGTGCCACCAACCCACTCGCTTCCGCCCCAGGTACCATCAGAGGTGACTTTGCCATTGACATGGGCAGAAACATCATCCACGGTTCTGACTCTGTTGAGACCGCTGAGAAGGAGATTGCTCTCTGGTTCAAGAAGGAGGAGCTTGTTGAGTATAAGCCAGCTCACTACGGCTGGATCTACGAGTAAGGCTATCGTCTATCTTGGTTAAGAAATAAAACTAAATCTTTTACATTATATTAGTTTGAATATAGTAAAGAATGACTATATTGGCTTTACAGTATTTTTCACAATTCTTGCCTGTAGATTTTAGGCTAATAATAGCTGTAGAATTTCCCTTGGTCCTGAAGCAGAGGTTCCACACATGAATAGCTGCACCTTAAAAAGAATCCGACCAACATTTGAATGTAGCACAAAAGACTAACAAACAGAGCCATGAGGTAACATAAATGGAGGAGATGACCCAAGTGGTGCACCACAAAGATGCCGAGAAAGCTGTTTGTGGAAGGGCGGCTTGTGGCACAGCACACTGGTAGCAACACTGGCATGCCCATCAGTGTTGACGTACATAGCAGCACTGGCTTACTTTGTTGCTCCATCGTTAGAGGTTCCGTTCCTACGGCCGTTCTACGCCTCCTCCATGCCTGTTCCATGGTGTTAGCACCACCCCGCGTCAGGGTTTGCACGACCCATCCACGTCGAATATTTCACTTAAAAAAGTACGCCTCTTCTCGAGGGCCGGCTACGCACGCACACCGCAACACCGTTGGACGTGTGAGGGCATTGAGCTCCGCCAAAGAGGTTGAAAGAATCCCAAACCTCTTGACGTGGATAAATGCGATAGTAAGAAATTAACCACACAAAAAGACCCAAAGAAGAGGTTATAAGCCATTAGGCCAAATAATGACTACTACACAGTTTTTCTGTAAGTAAAATATATATAAATCATTGATGGTTAGGAAGTTTTTTTTTTGTGCTCATTTTTAAGCTGGGCTGATCCATAGTGAGGTGAGCAGCAAATGGGCGGTGTGCCGTTGCAGGCGGTGTAGTACATTCGTACGGATAGACAGCCATATCATTCTGCCACTGAAGCTTACATATGAGTTATACTCCAAATATGCTCTCTATAATCCCGAGCAGGTGTTATTTTATTGCCTGGCTTTCCTTCCCAACATCTCCTTTTACTCTCTTAGAAGTATGCTAACAACCTCACGCAGGCCGACAACCGAGGAGTGTATCGCTCATCTCCGGACAGCCCTCCTTTGGGGACCTCCCTAACATCAACTTGGAGGAGTCAGAACTGCCAAGCGAGGTGAAAACGAGTGTATACTCTCCAAATGGTGAAGTTTTCGTCTACACCACAGCCAAGAACCTCGTTGTTGTGGCAACCACGAGCGGAGCCATCCTCAACACTCTGCCCCTTGCAGATGTGTTTGACCTGCATTTCTCGCCAAAGGGATCATATCTATGCACCTGGTCCAAGCCGGTAAAGGAGGAGCCTTCTGGTAACTGGAATAACAATGTGGTGATGTTCAAGATGACCCCAACAGCAACTGAGCAGGAGGTTTTGACCAGGATATACGCCTTCTCAAACAAGAATCAGTCAGGCTGGAAACCCCAGTTTACAAGTGATGAGTCTCTGTTTACCAAGTTTGTCTCTGCCACCCAGATTGATTTCTACAAGAGTGATCGCGATCTATCCTCAAAGGACAAGCCCTTGCACACTTTGAACGTGAAGGATTTTGGCGATGCCAAAATCTCAACGTTTGCCGTTTCTCCAGGCAAGAACCCTTCCATTGCGCTGTTTGTTCCAGAGCACAGCGGCAAACCTGCAAGTATCAAGGTTTTCCACGTGCCCAACTTCAAGGCGCCCGTTTCTCAGAAACAGTTCTTCAAAGCTGAAAGGTGTCAGTTCAAGTGGAATGCCCTTGGTACCTCCTTGTTGGCGCTTGTGAGTACAGACGTTGACAGCAGCAACAAGAGTTACTACGGTGAGACTACGCTTTATCTATTAGGTCTTGTAGGCGCGTTCGACCAGCGTATTACTTTGGACAAGGAGGGCCCCATCCACGATATCTCGTGGTCGCCATCGAGCCGTGAGTTTGGTGTGGTGTACGGGTACATGCCTGCAAAGACTGCTTTCTTTGATGCACGCGGAAACTCAATCTATTCGTTGCCACCCGCACCCCGTAACACCATTATGTTCTCGCCACATGCAAGGTTTGTGCTTGTTGCCGGTTTTGGAAACTTGCAGGGCACTGTGGATGTATACGACAGACAGAATAAGTTTAGTAAAGTGTCCTCATTCGAGGCCAGTAACACTAGTGTGTGCAAGTGGGCTCCGGATGGAAGGTATATCCTCACCGCAACCACTTCTCCAAGGCTCCGCGTCGACAATTGTGTCAAGGTGTGGCACTACAGCGGCTCCCTTGTCTTTGTTCGCGAATTCCCCGAGCTTTTTGGAGTGGATTGGTTGCCACACGACTTATCAAAGTTCCCCCCAGTGACAAAGGGAGAACAAGTATGTGCACCCCATAACAGCGCCGTTGCTTTCCTTGAAAAGAGACAGCAGAGAGCTGCAGCTGCACCAAAGATTGCAGGCGCCTACAGGCCACCTCATGCAAGAAATGGCGAGCCTGCGCGTCAAACCACTTTGTACCAGGTTGAATTGGAGAGCAGCATCAGCAGCGGCAGCAACGTTAGTTTGCCCCGTGTGAAGACCATTCCTGGTGTTTCCGCTGAGTACCTTCAGCAACAGCAGGCTGAGAGCAAGAGTGCTGCCAAAAACAGAAAGAAGCGTGAAAAGAAGAAGGAGGAGAAGGATGGAGCCTCGGCTACAGACAACAGCATCAACAAGGGCAAAAAGGCTTCAAGTGGCCGCAGCAACTCCTCTACACCAGCTCCAGTGGAGGCAAACAACAATGGCTCATCTAATGGTGACGCTAGCGCCGCTAGCGTCACTGGCAACGTGTCTGCCAACCTCATTGCTGGAGGTGTTGCATCCCTTGAAGAGAAGAAGATCAGAAGCTTGTTGAAGAAGCTTAGAGCTATTGAGAGTCTGAAGCAGAAACAGGCTGTTGGAGAGGTGCTCGAGGACACTCAGGTTCTCAAGATCAAGACAGAAAACTCTGTGAGACAGGAGTTGGAGAATCTTGGTTGGAAGGAGTAATTGTATATTCTTGGTTCCAGAAGATGCCACTCATTGTTCAGTATATAGACTGTTTTAGCATACGTCAATGTCATTAATCCTACTCATAAAATGGTATTTAGTCCCTGCATACGAATAAGTTGCCACCATGCACTCATTCAATCGCCTCACCAAACACACCCTGTGTCCTGTTTCCCCATTAACTCACCTCTCCAAAATCGTAATGATCAAACTCCTGAGCATGTCGTCCAACCTCCTTCTCTCCCTTCATCTTTTTGCCACACACTCGGCATTGGATCTTAAAAGTGGAGGTATTTGTGAAGTACCCTGAGCTGTTGAGTAGCTTTCCCAACTCAGGCAAACTGGTGAGCGCGATGTTCCCCTCCTTAGATCCTGATGCAAAAACACAAATTTTATCTCCATTATCTGACAGATCATTGCCCTGAACAAGGGTAACTGCATCATAGTGGATTCCACTGTACATTACAATGACGAAATTGGTGCCTTCAACACCGATGAGATCACCCACATCACTAACGCCCTTTCCGAAAATGTAGGGCCGCATATACTCCACGTCAAAAGCAACTATAGCCACATCCAAATAGTCGCTAAGGATCTGCATTTCTATGGCCCCACCCCACGATTCATCACGTGAAATCCAACTTGCGTATTCACTTAAGGACTTACCACCTAATATAGCGCTGTTGTACAACCCGTCAGCATTTGCCGAAATGGTGGTGCTGCATACCGAACGTAAGTTTCGCTGAGAATCAGGCTCATTTATGGAAGATGCACCAAAAACGCTGTATGCAATGGAGTTAAACAAACAAGAGTTATCATCAGGAATAATGCGTAGAACAAGGTGAGCTGTATGCGACACTTCGAAACAAGGAAAGTTGTTTGGATTGTAAACTTTCGGCAGAACGGTGTTGGGGGCAACAGTTGTGCCGGTAGTCGCTGATGGTGCGAGTGCAGATGGTGAGGCTGGTGCACCGGTTGCAATGGTGGCTGATCCTGTCTCTATGATTAGGGAGTCTCCATTTCTCACCCCCAGTTCTGCTAGTCTGGTTTCAACGGTTTCACCTCCCTTTAGGATGCTCTTGGGAGGGAAGCCTGCCTTGATAATGGGAAGGGCATCCGACAATCCTGCTGAAGAGGACTTTAGCAGTTCTGCAATAGTGGAATCATCTGGAAGAGTGATTACGGATGTTGTGCTTCCAGACTTTAGTTTCAGACGCATACTAATTGTAATGGAAATGCAGTGGGAGTGTCAGTAGAAGGATGTGGTCTGCTATGAAGTTATAGACGATGGAATGACAAAAGAACAGTGTAACACCAATTTCCAAACAACAATGAAGCCTGGACCAAATGACGGCATGTGAATCAATATCCACACACCTTATAGTTTATGCTAAGGAACTATTGTGAATGTGGCTTTCATGCATCGCTTATCTAGCTATAGTCTGTTGCCCGAGAGGGTGGATGTACGTATGTGCCTGCACTGATAGAGAACGATGAGCTGGTGGCTACAGTTACGCACTCACTGTGGGGGGATACTAAGTGTGGAGCTTATGGCCCGAGAAACGCATCTGTGTAACTCTCGGGTACAGAGATGGGGAGAGTCTTTAGGCACCTGCGTGCGTGCACACAAACATAGTTAAAGTACAGAGTGGCAGATAAGCATCTTGTTCATGCACAGATACACTAGCAGTGCTTAAAATCCAAGCAATAGATGCGCCAGGCCCACGAGAACAAGACAAAAGTGTAATTTATTCGCTTAAAGTTTCTTTTAGATATATGGGGTGTAGCTACTTCTGGATTAGCAGACTCGCTTAGCGCTATTCTCATGCACAGGTACATTCAAATTTTGGTTTCTGTGTCCCTACAGCATAAACTTCCCCGCCCTCACAAACAATCTCTGAACAGGCGCGAGGAACAAGCACCCGATTTTGTGACACAAGAACCCAGCAAGGGAACTCCATAAAGAATCCAGTAACGGATCGAACAAGACCACTATTTGTCATATAAACAAACAATTCCCGTCTTTCTCCCTTTGTTGTGTGATGTCAGATATGAGCCTTCCCACTTCACAGCTTGCCCGAGAAGCAAACAAATATGACTACAGTCCCAATATCCCACTCAGTGTATGGCTGAGGAGTACATCGAGGATATATCACCATGCACATAGCTATGCATCACAAGGTTACTATTCTGAGAGTTATGTACTCTATCTGAGGTTGATAGATCTCATAGTCAACAAGCTGTGGAAACATCCTGAGTTCAAGAAGTACAAGCAGGCATTTGTGGCCAGCCCGGCCTCGAAAGAGGGGGCCCTCTATAAGGATTATCTGGGCCTGCGAGGCAAATTGGGCTCTATTATGGATGATTGTGAAAAGTTCAAAGGGATAATAGATGAAATATATAATCAAGAACAAAGGACAAAGCAGGAGAAACGCGAGCAGTATCAACAGGGTACCAACGACGTGGTGGATAACAACACCAACTCCGCATCACTTGTTCCCTCACATTCAACTGTTTCAAATACCAGTGCAACGTCATACTCTGAACGTCAACTGCTAAAGAACCTCAACAATTTCTACAGTAACAGCCCTGTAGATCACTCCAGGCAATCTCAGCGTGAGACAACTCCAAATGCATACACCAACTATACTCCATCTCGGGAGGCTGACTCTGCTATCAGCTATCCAGATTTGTCGATCCTACAGAAGAAACAGGAGTTGGAGCCTGGTTTCTCATACAACGTACCTACTGCCGTTCCTCCTTCATTGCCCCCCAAGGTTCAAACAGCACGTGGTGGTGATACAACCCCTCCATATTCAGACGTTGAGCAATTCAGACAACCAATAACAGCCAAGAAGGAAGCACAGCACAAGACCGCCAATTTCACAGAGGGTGGGTTGCCGCTGAGAACGGTGTTCCTGCCATCCAATTTGAGGGCCACATTCCTTCAGAAGGCTGCAGTAAACACGGCCAACAAACTGGAGACTTGTGGTATTCTTTGTGGCAAATTGAATAGAAATGCCTTTTTCATTACGCATCTGATTATCCCCGAACAGGAGAGTACTCCAAACACTTGTAACACCAAGAATGAAGAGAGTCTCTTCACTGTGATTGATGAGCTTGATCTCTTTGTGCTGGGCTGGATTCACACGCACCCAACTCAGTCTTGTTTCCTCTCTTCTGTGGACCTCCACACTCAGAATAGCTACCAGATCATGCTCAACGAGGCCATCGCTATTGTCTGTTCTCCCAACGAACGATTTAAGAATTTCTCATTTGGGTGTTTCCGGTTGACCGACCCCCCTGGTGTTCCTACTATAACCAAGTGTAATCGAAATGGATTCCATCCTCACGAGGAGGGAAATCTCTACGTAACATGCAATCGCAACAGTTCTGGTGATGTCAGCATGGGACATGTAATAATAAGAGATGGTTTACCGTTTGATGTAAAGGATTTGAGGTAAAGTTGGATCTCTGGAGTTACAGGCGGTTTTAGTATGCCTGACTTACAGGATAACCTTATGGAAGTGTCTCATTCATTGTCTTCAAAAGCGCTTTCTTACAATATCATATGCATTAACCTAAACCATGAACAATGTGTAGTTTACAACAGTAACCAAAAAATAGTCAGCTTCCTAAGGGATGACACCTACTGCTTTAACTTTCAATCACCATTGCATCACCTTTGATCTCTGCTCCCTTGATCTCTCCGGTGGTGTCTCCATTGGTTTCGGTATCTTCCTGATTAGCCTCCAAGAGGGCCTTTTTCAACTCGTCTTTGGCGGCATTTTCCTCTACTAAGTTATCGAGTAGAGACTTCTCCATCTCTAACCTGGCAGCCTCTGTGGCATTATAGTTCTCAACTCTCTGTGAGAATTCAACCATACCAGTCCCAGCTGCAGCATCGGCCTCCTTCTGAGTGTACGGCCTCACCCTCAGCTCCTTGACTCTTCTTTTGTGTATTTTGGTCTTGAGATGGCCGGCAAGCGCATGGTTGTCCTGGAAATACTTGGCACAGTGTACACAGTAGTACTGGCCAAGACCGGGCTTGGTTTCATCCTGTGGTTGGTTTTTGAGAGCTTGAATAGAAGCCTCACTGGAGAGATCACCATATATAAGGTCTAGGTCTCTGGTTCTCCGTTTGGTCTTGTAACGTAGAACAGAATAGCGCCCCATTGTCGATTAAAAAAGTGAAATATAGTTTAGAGGAGTGAAGGGGTGTAGTATATATATACTGTGTATATGTTATGTGTGACGTATCGTGCGGGCGGGGTGTGGCTTTTTAGTGAAGAGTATATGGCAGAATATTTCGCTCTAAGTATCGCTCTAAGTATCGCGCTATTAGCTCTCTGCGGTACCTCCGAGTATGTATTGTATGCTGTGTGAATATTCTTTATACGATAAGCAAATCTATTATATGAGTAGTTGAACCACTTCTATATATATCAGTGTATATTTGCAGCCTTTTCTCTATGCTGCTAGCTCACTAACTCTCCAGTGATCATTTGCTGATCTCTTTTAATGTTCCTGTTATCTCTATGCATTAATTTTTTGTGAAAAATATGCGATGAGCTAGAGATACACCAGCCATGGTGGCTGATGCGTTGCTTCATAGAGGCAGAGCGTGGCGCATGTATGGATGCGTAGAGGAGTGGAGGGAGATAGAGATTATTGAATGCTGCTTTTATAATGGTTTCTTCTGAGAAGTATTTCTTCGATGATTCAGGAAAGATAATCCAGCGTGGTTCGTACACTGCACAGAGACAAGATCTGATCGTATAGACGACACACCTTAGAGTTCTCAGTAAACTACACTCACAGCCGGATGTCAGTAGTGTACTGGATGATTATGGCTGGTTGAAAGAGTGGATTAGCTACGGATTCCAGGCAAGAGAGTGAATGTGATACCTATATAAGATTTGGTCACAATGAATATATCGCATAGTATATAAACTCTGTGAATATAAATTCATTCGTTTGATTAGTCGATTTATTAGTCAGAGTGCTCAAAAGTATCATATCCAATCGTTGCGAATCTCCAGATGGTTATATGCACAGCGTTCCTTATTATGGGTCGTCTTGAAAATCACTACCTGTTTGGGTTGAGAATATCTGAGAATATCTGAGTACCCTCTACTGCTATGCATTTTGTATGCCGCGCTAAGCTGCTATGCTCCGTTAGGGTCTACTCCTACCAATATGCATATACCTATGCGTCTAAGATAATTGCGCCCGTTTAGCCCAACCTTCTTACCAAAAAGCAGGTGGGTAGAGCTCCCTTGTTGTAGTCTCTCATCCTCGGACTCAACTCCGTTCCCCTCTCTGTCTCACATCTAATTGAGTAATCTGGGCACCGTATTCCCAATTATTCCTCACTATTTCTCAAATATTCCCCACTGTAGGGCTGTCCCTCGCAACCATAGTGCGTCTCACACTACCAAATATGCCATCCTTCCAGACATTTTCGCTGTAATTTCGTTCACTACTCATTTCTCTTACAGAACGCACTCAATAGAGCGTGCACCACACATAAAACAACAGTCACAACCATACCTTCCTAATCGGTCTGCTCCGCTATTACTAATATTTTCTCTTCTTCCCCTCCTAAAATCATCTCTACACACAAAGTGTCTGGTGAGTGCACACCACAATTTTCCTTACTCCTGCCTCACGTCTTGTCGCTTCTTTCTCACACTCTCTCTGTCGCCCCTCCAACAAGTATACTTGAAGAGAAGGGTTTATTACAAGTTCAATTTCTAATATCTTTCACCACTGTGTCAGTCATAGAAAATCAATAAAAAGGTATGTTATACAAAACCGTTCTGGAGGAGGGCATTAAATCAAGGGACGTTTAACCGTAGAGGAAGCGTCGAGTGCCAGCTGAAGTGGGAAGGACTGGGATGACAAATAAGCGCGGAGAGTAAGACAAAGAAGACAGACGAATACAACTGAGCAGAGACTCATCGCCGAAAAGTAATATACAAGGCTGATCGACAGCAAAATGAACGATGTGGATGAAATGGTTTACAAGTTCCCAGGAGAGTATTCTGTTCGGAGCAGTTTGCCCTCCTACTTGTCTGGTTTAGTAAGCAGGTGAGGAGATACTTATTGAACTCCAAATGGACTCCTTTAATGCAGCAGATATACGTGATGTATAGAACAGCATTAAAGTGAATGCATTTGCACGCCCTCTATAGTGTATCTTGTTTAGAACCTCCTTATCTGTGGTGTTTTTCTCCAGTGCTTCTCTATGCGTTTGGCACAAAAGTTTGCCCGTTATTCCCCACATACTTTTATGCATACTCCTCTTGTGTTTTACTTTGTACACAGCTCATACTAACATTTATTTAGACAAAATGGCTAGAAGACCAGCTCGTTGCTACCGTTACTGTAAGAACAAGCCCTTCCCAAAGTCGAGGTACAACCGTGGTGTCCCCGACGCCAAGATCAGAATTTACGATCTTGGTAGAAAGAAGGCCACTGTTGATGAGTTCCCACTTTGTGTGCACCTCGTTTCCAACGAGCTTGAGCAGCTCTCCTCCGAGGCTCTTGAGGCTGCCCGTATCTGTGCCAACAAATACATCACTAAGGTGTCTGGCCGTGACTCTTTCCACTTGAGAATCAGAGTCCACCCATTCCACGTTTTGCGTATCAACAAGATGTTGTCTTGTGCTGGTGCCGATAGACTCCAGCAGGGTATGAGAGGTGCCTGGGGTAAGCCCCACGGTCTCGCTGCCCGTGTCGACATTGGTCAGATTTTGTTCTCTGTTAGAACTAAGGAATCCAACAAGGATGTTGTTATCGAGGGTCTCAGAAGAGCCAGATACAAGTTCCCAGGTCAGCAGAGAATCATCATCTCCAAGAAGTGGGGTTTCACCAACCTCGACAGAGCTGACTACGTTGCCAAGAGAGACAACGGTGAGGTCAAGGACGACGGTGCTTTCGTCAAGTTCTTGTCCAAGAAGGGTCCTCTTGAGGAGAACCTCAGACAGTTCCCAAACTACAACTACCAGGCTTAAACATTTAGCTGTGGCTTGTTAGGGAATGGGGATCGTGGTGATACGTATTAGGTGTATAGTTAATAAAGTTGATTGTGACCTTAATTAATATCTTGTATTGTAAATCCCTTTTTCCTTCAACATGAAAGGTTCATTTATCCCGTTAGTTTTTCCTGTTTGCCTTTTTCTACTCTTTAGGTTGCATGGGCCTTACTAGATCTCACTGAAGGTCAATAGAGGTTAGGCCTTGTTTTCTTATTTGCCTTGTTCAGTTTACCAAAGCGGCGGTGCAGTTTAGATGGTGCAAAAAATTATCAGCATACAAATCTCACTGCGGTCGTGTGAGGCCGCAGTGGTTTTGGGCAGCTATCACCCCGCTGTAGTTGGGCACCGTAGCTACAGAAGTTGGAGAGTCCACCATAGTTAAGAATTGTGGGTTGCGGTCACTTCTTTCCTCTCTATTCTGTACGCCACATAAAGGAATAGGCAGTAAGGCTGTATATGCATAGGGCAAGGAAGGTGCTGAGCTGAATGACTGACACAAAGGAAAAGTCTACACACAAGGCTAAAGTTTGGAAAGGCACATAGCAGAAGTGTACGCATAGTTAAGGTGTTTTCTGGCTCACAGTTAGTGCACAACGAGTTTAAGTGTACAAAACACGGCTATGCACTAATAGGTCTATCTGTCCATGTGTATGTCATACACTGTGAAGTCTAGTCTGTCATACGCTGTGAGGTCTGGCTTTCATATACGATGAGGTCTGCGATTCTACTGAATCTCTAAGAAAATCTATTAAATTTTCTGCCAAGCACTTTACCACATTCTTCAGAGAAAAAAATATTATTCCCATTCAGATATATTTCCATTGAGAAATCTCTCTACAGTACGTGTCTTGTCAAGTGCGCCTGAATGAGGGATGGGTAGCTTGTCTTCAATTTCCTCTCTCAGGATGGCTACTCCTGCATCTTGCAGATCAAAGTCGTGTGCTGTATTAAATCCACGTGTCGAGAAACTGCAAACTCGACACGTCCACACGTACATGCAGCCAAACAGGCCTGCTTTGCCATGGCCGTTGCAAGGGGACCAAACGTGTTGAGGTGTCAACCTGGAACGTGAACGAGGGAGGATGGGTGACGATGAGCGATGCCATTGCTCGTAGGACTACAGTGCTCGTTGAATCACGGAGCATAGGTGCATTGTTCGTCTCTGTGTAGACTTGGAATAAATATATAATTCACCGTTGAGTTGTGTTTATTGGCTTAAAGATCCTTGACTATCAAATACCGTTTTCATCATGTCATTCACCGACCGTGCCCAGCCAAAGACTTTGTGTCTCTTTGACGTTGACGGAACCCTCACACCGGCCCGTCTTGTTGTCTCTCCAGAGATGAAAGCCCTCCTCGCAGAGGTGCGCAAGAAGTGCGTTATTGGCTTTGTCGGTGGCTCCGACCTCAGCAAGCAGGTTGAGCAGCTCGGCGCCGATGTCTTGGAATCATTCGACTACTGTTTCTCTGAGAACGGTCTCACCGCTTACAAGCAGGGCAAGCAGCTCGCCTCCCAATCCTTCATCTCGTGGATTGGCAACGCAAAGTACAATGAGCTCGTTGTATTCATCCTCAAGTACTTGGCCAGCATCGACCTCCCCGTTAGAAGAGGTACTTTTATCGAGTTCCGTAACGGTATGATCAATGTGTCCCCCGTTGGTAGAAACGCCTCCACCCAGGAGAGAAACGACTACGAGAAGTACGACCTCGAGCATAAGGTGCGTGCCACCATGGTGGAGGCCCTCAAGAAGGCCTTCCCTGACCTTGCACTTACCTACTCTATTGGTGGCCAGATCTCCTTCGACGTGTTCCCAACCGGTTGGGACAAGACCTACTGTCTTCAACACGTTGAGGACGAAGGTTTCACCGAGATCCACTTCTTCGGTGACAAGACCTACAAGGGTGGTAACGACTACGAAATCTACGAGGATAAGAGAACCATCGGCCATTCCGTCAAGAGCCCAGACGACACCATCAAGATCCTCAAGGAGTTGTTTAACTTGTAAGGGGTAGGATTTTATCATTTTATAACTACTTTATAGATTAATTGACAATAGACTTATATCTTACATCGAGAGTACCGTGCAAATCGTGCGTTAGAGTATTATAGTCATAGAAAGAATGAATAATGTAGAGAAAGTTAGGAGTGTGGTGATCGGAGTGTGGTAATCGTTTGGGGTTCGCTTGGCAATCAACCCAAAGGGTACAAACACGCATTTTGTCTTTTTGATGCGGTAGGTGGTAAAGTGCAATTGCCTAATCTTGTCTTGTTTTTTCGAGAAGAAGTGGAGGGGTTGGATTTGTCGAGGTTCAACATTCTCTAACCAAAACAAGCTTGCTACTCCAGGTATGTTGTTCCAAGTATGATAATCCCAGTAGTGGAGAACAAGATCCAGCAGGTGGAGATCGATATGGACACAGATTGGGAATATGATGATCCTTATTTCCATCTGTTACTTCTTCAGGGGTGTTATATAGGACGTATGGTGAGGGTCACCAGGAGGCTCCTGACACAAGTAGAAGCTGCAGATGCCGAGTCCTACTATATTCGGGTTCACAAAGCTTAAATTCACTTCCGAGGGCCAGAGAAACTGTGCCAAATATCTCTATCAAAAAACATCAGAGGTTGCTGAGAGCATCACAGAAGCTCAGTATTTGTGCTCTGCGCCACTTTTCGGTATGTTCCTGCATACACTAATGCAGGGACCGCATTAGTGGCTTTCCGGTGATGCATGATGGAGAGAACGAAATAACTGCCTCAATTACCAAAAACTGCAGTTGGAGAGAGGCCAAAGCAATCGCTTTAAACAAACCGTGCTACAGATACTCCAATTTGTGACTTTTATTGCATGTACTGAATAAACCCGCCAAGTGATGAGCTTGGCACACCATATGGAGTCTTCGAGCCCTACGGACCGAGAAGTTGAATTGTTCGTTAATCGTTATTGGCAAGCCCAGCATGGCTTCAACATGGGCTTAGCCTGAGCTTGTATTCCTCAATAGGTTCAAAGAGTAAAAGGAAGTTGGAAGGTCTATGTCATGTAATTTTAAGTTTATAGTGTATGTATAAAAGGGGTGGTTGTCCGTCAACCGAATAGAACAAACAACAATAGGACCAGAGCCAAATTCCCAAGAGCCGGATACTCCAATATGAAACTGTCATTTCTCACTTTGATGACCCTTTTGGGAGCTTCTCTGGCTTATGATAAGAGTGGGCCGATCACCTTGGTCACAAGATCCCATAACAAGACCCTCGATAACAACGGACTTTCATCGATCCACGAGGGGGCCGGGATCAATTATTTTTTCCTCAACTCCCAAGGGCCCCAGGGTCAAGTTTTGGACTACAACGCCCAGGAAGGAACCATCACCAGTAACCAAACGGGCTACCTGCAAACACTTCAGATTTTGGGCGCCAACCTAGCGATCACGGTTATTCAGACCAATGATGTGTTTTCTTTTAACCATGAGGAGTTTTTACAGTTGAACGGATCATCCAAGGGGTTCTACACGTGTATGCACACGAGTGATCCATATGGATACTCGAACTATGAGTATGCAGCTATGTTTTATGGTGAGAATGTTGCTCCAGAGGGATGTATTCCAATTTCCATTCAGAAGGAGTGCGCGGATAGCTGATTGTGTGTATCAGCATAGAAGTAGTGTTTTTATACTAATCACCATTATCCAAACTACTCTGTATATTCAGCTAATATAGGAAATATCATAATAGGATTGTGATCTAATACCATATGTGAAATGATATTGGACTTCTATAGGAACTGTGATAGGAATTATGACACTACATCTAAAGGATGTACTGTAGCCAACATCACTAACAATCATACCAAATCACGATGAGCATAGACATATTGAAATCGCTGCCTAGTTATTCCTACTGCATCATCCTTACTCCGTTATCATCTATTTAAATGCTTCTAATGATCATCACACAGTAATTCCACATCTCACGTAATCCCACATCTCATGTGAGCAACCGGACATAGGCAAGCACCAGCGCAAAAGTACCTGTACAAACACCAATCAGCCACTGCATCACCTGGGTTTTGACGGAGTCTATTTGAACCTTCATATTGCTCACCTCCTGGTCAATTCTACTGTCTGTCTCCTTAATCTTCAAGTCATACACAGACGACTCCTCTCTTATTCGCCCCTTCTCAAGGTTCAAGTCGAGTCGCACGGATGAAAGAGATTTGTTGATCTCCTCCTTCAACTTCTGCCTCACCTTCTCTAAGTCGCTTCTCAGCCTTTCGTGTTCATTGCGGATATTGTTGAACTCTGATCGGTCGATGAGCTGGAGTTGTCCCTTCAGCTTTGCAAAGTCAACCTTTTGTTGGTACGACATCTTGGAAAGGGTTTCCTTTGTGATGAGATTTGAGCCGTACAATGTGATTCCATCGTTGATTGCTTTGGAGAGGATCTTGATGGCAACTTCAGATTGCGGCTTGGAGAAACCCGTCTCTTGAAGACGTTTGACAAACTTGCGTGAGTCAAAGTGCGCTGGAGCATCCGAAACAGGTCGTGAAGAGTGCATGTGGCGGAAATCTCCTGCCGGCAGCAGAGGCGTTGATAACACAGGCGTTGACCTGAGCAGAGTGAGGGGTGTTGACCTCACTGCAGCCAGTGGTGTTGATGACAATAAAGATACTAAAGGTGTTGAGGTAGCGATTCCTCTGTAAAATGATGGTCTACCCACCGGTATGACACCCATCGTTGTATTACAGCGTGTATTTGGTATTGGGATTAAGTCTTTCGGTGCTTTCGGTAATGCAGCTTGCAGTAAACGAGTCGCCTGGGCTATGCACAATTGCTTATGGGCTCCTAACTGCACTTATCGTCTACCGTGAGTCTGTACTGCAATGACAAGTGCCTTCTCGAGGTGGTGATGTATTCACTAATATTGAATATCTTGTCCACCCAATATAAGTGTGAATGTCAACGGATGGAGTTTTTGTGTCTACTTAGATATGCTCCTGTATAAATATTGTAAATATTTATAACTGTTTATCAATACTTGTTGCTATTTATGTATGCGGGAAACGGTGTCCGTGTTGGGAGTCCTAGTGAGTAGCTGCTTGTGGATGTCTGCGTTGCGCACTAATGTATTCTGTTAAAAAGTGGGTGTTATTGAACTACAGCACTGTTTGCGTTCTGATATTACTGAAATAAAGGTGAATTCCATGAATACCCTACTCCTCCCCGCCTTGTCTTGTCTTGTCTTGTTTCGTCTTGTTCTGTTTGTGTCCTAGGCTAAGTGCTAGCGGCTGTCTTGCAAGACACAGCTCACCACTACTCGCATGTGTAACAAGGAGGCAGGGGAGCTGTACGTGCATGTGCTAATTGAGTCCTGTCTGCTCTTGTACCCCATGCGCTTGTTCTCTGTCCTATGCGTCTCTGCTAAATTCTCGGCTTCTCCACATGCACACAAGGAGCCTTTAGGAGCGAAAACAAGGCAAGTGGACAAGACAAGGGAGTTGCTTGTTTACATTAAGCACTTTGATTCTTTTTTATAGGCGCCCAGGGCACAAACGCTGAGTAGCCACAGAATCACGTTGCTTAGCTGCGTCTTACCAGAAGCACTCCGAATTCACAAGGTGTGGCAGATCCCCCAATCTTTACAACAAAGATCTCCCCCTCGTGCTCCATTCCATAGCGGTTTATTCAACAGGAAGAACACAACCTTCACCGGTTGATCGCTCAGTAGATGCCTTTG
The DNA here is from genome assembly GCA_003706285.3 of Kuraishia ogatae. Classification (NCBI taxonomy): domain Eukaryota; kingdom Fungi; phylum Ascomycota; class Pichiomycetes; order Pichiales; family Pichiaceae; genus Kuraishia; species Kuraishia ogatae. The sequence continues at coordinate 102,672 of PPKV03000033.1, read as the reverse complement.
AAATTATCATAGACGTTTATATACAAGCATACACAGAGCCACAGCCCATCGCAAGGTCTACAACACAGTCTACCACACAGTCCGCCATAGTAGGAAAGACGCCTTCAGATCCCATTACCGTGCAGTTTCTCGCTTTCCCTCGCAATGTATTCAATTAGAAACACCACACAAGTAGCAGCCCACTTGAGGTTTCCCACAAGATGCGCAGTGGGAATCTCCCCAAGATGCATCGCGAACTATCCCACCTTGAGGTCGCTTCATCGCTCATCGCTACTCAACAGGCAAGATGAAAGCAGGTCCGATAGTTCTGATACTCCTTCTCGCCCCTATGAGCCAAATAAGCCCTCAGACACGTTCCAATTTGGTGCCGACAAACCAGAGATGTCTCGTGCCGAGTTTGAAAAACACTACGAGAGGAGCCAAAGACTGCGTGCTGTCCTATTGGGTATTGCCGCTCTGGGAGCATCCGTCGCTGGATTCGAGCTACTCCAAAATTGGTCCTACTTGAAGCATAGGCTCTTTAGTGATTACGATGTCACTGCATTCGAAGAGAGTTATAGGAAATTGGAGGAAAAAAAGGAAAAACGCGCCAATAAGAGAGCAGAGAAGAATGTTGATGACTTGTCGTTATTGCCGCCTAGCAAGTTCACCTCCACTACAGCAGGCCTTTATCTCTGTGGAAATAATGATAACGAGGTTATAGTGCATGGTAAATCAACTTCCCCTCTCCCTTTGAGTGTATCTTCGTTTTATCGTTTGCCCTTCTTCGATAACATGCTGTTGCGCGATGTAGCTCTGGGCAAAGCATCCGCTGTCGCTATTGATGCCAACGGAGATCTGCTCCAATGGGGAAAAGGGTTCTCCTCACAAGCGGAGTACCCAACCAAAACAATTAAGGGCCAGAATCTGTGCAAAGCCGTTATATCCAACGGCGTCGTGTACGCTCTCACCAAGGGTGGAAACGTTTTGTACATTCCTGAGTCGCAACAGCAACAACAACAAGGAGCCGATGGGGTGACCGGTTCAGTGTTTGGTGATACCACCCGCAAGCTCTTTGGACTGATCAAGTCAAATGTCCCCTTTAAACAGCTTCAATTGCCTGTCTCCGATCGTATCGTTATTTCTTTGGATGCTGGAAAAGAACACATTGCATTGTTGTCATCTCATGGCCATGTGTACACGGCTGCTACCGGTCTATCGCCCATTACGCAATCACGTGGTCAGTTTGGGTCGCCGGAGCTCACCCAGTTTGACACGCCACCTGCCCCAAACCAGGTGTATGACGTGTCGCTGTTGAACCGGTATAAGGATAAAGATCCGTTGACGGGTAAGCAACTGATAAGAGAGCGCCAGATCACACAGGTGGCTTGTGGTGACTACCACACCTTGGCACTCGACTCTATGGGCAGCGTCTGGGCATTTGGCAACAACACATACGGCCAGTTGGGGCGTCACGTAACCTATGCCACGGAGACGATTCCGTTCCCTCATAAAGTGGAACTGGTGGCGAACCATTTTGGCAGGACTGAGTTGCCCCGGTGTATTTCTATTGCAGCGGGTGGGAATACCTCGTATGCCTCTTACGTTACAAGCGACATCTACAAGTTGTTTGAGGAAAATGTCAGGAATGGCAAGGGTGCCGGAGCATCAGCCGCAGCTGCTGATTTGTTGACAAATACATCGTTGACTCACTTTTCGTTTGGATACGGTGTGAACGGACAGTTGGGACTGGGTGGCCGTTACGTACATGCCCAGGCGGAGCCCGCAAAGATCAAGAAGCTCTTGGGCTTGCAGGAGTACAATGAAGAAAAGGAGGTTGTGGAAACAATCGGTGTGAAACATTGGAGCTGTGCAGGTAATCATGTGGCTATTACTCTCAACAACGGGGATGTGATGGTTTGGGGCGATAACGAAAAGGGTCAGCTGGGAGATGGCAAGAGGGTGAAAAGCGGGGTTCCCACGGTGGGCAGATCGTTGGATAGCCATGGAGGCGCTGTGTCGCGTACAGAAAACGACAGGCTACAGCTAAAGACCGCAGTTTTTAGTGCAGGTAACAAGCAAGTCAAGGCAGAGCAGGTTATTGTCGCTGGTGATGGGCTGACCGGTATTTATTATAGAGCATTGTAAATAGTTAATTGTAAACAGGATTCACCGCAAAGAGATTATTACGTGATGTTACTACCCTTTCTGATGCAAGTCGAGTTGACCGTAACTAAAGAACTCGGGATAGCAAGGACTGGAATGGCCAATTACACTTGCAGTAGAGGGGATGCCACAGAAGGCTAACACTTGAAGCCACAAAAGTCAAATGGCTCAAATGATGGAATTACGCAAAGCCAAGTGGTTTGTTTTCTGCTCACCACCTAAAGTGTGGTGATTTATGGGTGTTCTCGTAGAACAGACCGAGAAAGGCATCGGAAGGTATCTACTACTGTTCTCTTCTATCAACTCAACCGATATTTCGCTCTGCCAAGATCGCTCATGCGGAAAAAGCGTCCTAAAGAATAAGCTAATGTACAATCTAGTTTCAGGTGCGTCTACTAAGTGTAGCCTGTGCGTGTAGTGCATACCGTATTGGTATCACAATATTAACAAACGAACTACAACCAGACCGATTGGCCTTTTATTAATTGTGCAAGAGAATTTGGTTGCTCAATCAAAATATTGACCAAAGAGTATTTTATATCCATATATCTGTGTATCCAAGAGCGTCTGTCGCTATCTCTGCAGTACGTTAGTTGGGCTCTCTCTTTGTGTGCCATGATTGCAGTCTTGGTGGGTTCACGTAGTGTAGTAGTTAACTATGCCCGGGCAAAATGCCCTGGCTTAACGCTCTGGCTCAACGCTCTCTATATACTGTAGTTACATGCACTCGAACACTGTGGCAGATCGCATAGAGATGCCTCCTACGTATGCAGTCGCGTTGTAGAGTTGTTGTTGTGATTCATTCAGGACTAATGAAAGTGAGAAGGTGAGCACACGGTGAGCACACGGTGAGCACACGGTGAGCATAGAAGAGGTGTTACTTGCCAGTGTCTATCGTTGGTAATTGTACCGACAGTCCTATAGGAGATCATCTGTTCACAGCCCACGGTGCATATAGCATGGTAAGTGTGTGTTAGAGAAAGAGTGAGGCTGCCTGGCAGGGCTCTGCCTGCGAGTATTCTTAACCCAGACGATCTTGAACCGTCACGTGTTGCATGTTGTCACTTGCTAACATGTATAGAACTCCCTCCACAACCACGCGATCAAGCAAACTCAGTCCCTCCGCAAGGACCTGGAGACCTTTGACTCCAACCCTGTGGGGGCCCCTCTGTCTCTACTGGGCCAGATCACAACGACGCTTACATTGCTGTCTCGTACTTTGGATGAATATGCAGATATCATTGCCGTAGAAGCCAGTGAGGAGAAGAAGTTGAAAAATGAGGTGAGACTCACCAATATAAGAGCGGAACAGGTCCAGTATAAGCAGCATTTCGATAGGCTTAAGCAGCAGAGAGAAGCGGGCCTTCAAGAGACGAACCGGTCGCAGTTGTTCGAGAGGCGTACCGCAGCAAACTCCTCAGGTGCTGGAGGGTCTGTGGTGGGCTCTGACAATCCATACGATAACGGTGGGATGTCACAGGCTCAGCACCAATCTGGACTAAGCATGCAAGAGGGGCTCTATAAGGAGAAGAATATCCTCAGAAGCGGGAACGACCAGCTAGATGAGATATTGGAAATGGGAAGGGCGACTTTCAATGATATCGTGGAACAGAATGAGTTAATTCAAAAAGCACAGCAGAAGATGGTGGAGAGCTTAGAAACGCTGGGTGTTTCGAGGGCTACCATACGTAAGATTGAGAAGAAGGCATTTGAGGATAAATGGATATTTTATATAGGTGCGGCGTTCACTTTCTTCTGCTTCTGGATAATATGGAGATATCTCGGGTAGTGTGAAAGATTGTTGTTAAGTAATATAAAGGCATGTTAATGTAGTAAATGGGTCTGTTTTTCTGTATATTTTGATCTTTTATTTCGTTGACAATGTCACTATTCACTATATAGGGTATTTAGGTATATTTTCATTCTCTTGGCCACATTCACTTGTCTCTTCCTCTAGTCGGTGAAAATTCCCCAGTATGGCTCAACTCCTTCTGGACCAGGGCTCTTCCAGTAGTCGTTGAAAGCGGTAAAGAGAATGACATCTTCAGCACATGACTCTACAATAGAGGTAATTGCAGCCAACTGGTTGGCTACAGATGGAACGGCAACACCAAAGTTGTCACCCTGTGTTGGCCAGCCAGTCTCCGTAATGAGGACGCTCTTGGAAGAGCCGCACTTCTCGTAGATGTTCTCAATCTGCTGCTTCAACCATGGGCCAGAGTTAGCTGCCTCAACACCACCATCCCAGTATGGGTGAGAGTTGACAGCAATGTAATCGGAAACAGAGCACAGCTCTGGGTTGTTCTGGACAGCAACGAGAGTGTCAACAGAAACAACTGGGCCGGTCCAGCCAGCCTGCTGTAACAGACTCCTTCCACTAGAAACGGCGGCGCTCACCTGAGCAACGGTATACTCACCGCTGTTGACCCATTCGTTGCCGATAGAGACGGTGACGATACCATCCCAGCCTTGCGAAGAGCCATCAACCTGCTGTGCAAGGGTCTGGATGTCCTGGCTAAGACTGTCCATGTAGTAGAGACCCGCAAATACCTTCTGGTTGGTACCCATGGCGGCCATGATGTTCTCGATACAGGAACAGTCTGGGGCGTACACTCTGATGTAGTCGAAGGCAGAGAGAATCTTGATATCAGACTGGATGTCGGAGCCGCTCTTACAGCTTCCGGAGTTGGTGTATGGAGAGTAAGAGATTCCCTTTCCGTTGTTAGCAATGGACCCGACAGATCCAGAAACATCAGAGACTCCCTCGACAGTGGAGCCAGTAGCACCAATGGATGAAGAGGAATCAGCTGGAGCGGTGGCAGCAGAAGCAGAGGAGGACTCAACAGGTGCAGATTCAGTTGACTCAGAAGCGCCAGAACTCTCCACTTCTACAGAAACACCTGCGCTTCCACTTGTTGTTGGGGAATAAGAGTACACATCGCCTGTGTACTGTGTAGCCAAAGTGGTGGGGACAGTGGAGGGGGCAGTAGTGCTGGTTGGGGTTGGAACATCACCAGCTACAACAGTAACAACTTGTGTCACATAAACAAAGTCCTCGTCAACAGCAACAGCCTGGGCTTCTCTCTTGTGGAAGTGATGGTTGTGGAGTGGGTGGGAAAGACCAGTAGCAGCCAGCAGGGCGCACGAAAGGAGTGTTTTGACGAGCATATTCGATTGATTCGGTGAGTGTTGGAAAAAAGAAGAAATATTGTAATCTGTCAAAGGAGTGAAGTGACAGATGAACTCAAGAGTGGTGTCTTGTAGGTTGAAGAAGGAATGGATTGAAGGCTCACGCAGCTTGGAGAATCAACAAGAGACTTGACCATAAAACTCTCAGAATGACAAGAAAGCACAAGATACACCGATATATATAAAGAGCAAATCTGGCTGAGAGATAGAAAAAGCAGCTGTCACATACGGAATTTTACCCATTCAAGGAGATCTTCTCCTTTGCTGTGTTTTGAAACATTTCACAGGAGAGCCGTACGCATACTCCATATGCGCCCATATGCACCTAGACGCGTGGATGCGCGTCGCGTTATAGGAGAAGGCACGCAGCATGCATATACACAGGGCGATTCAAGGAGTATTGGATTGGTATACATAAACCGTGGCACAAAATTACATCTCAGCGGCAGGCATAAGGAGAAGATGCATCCAGAGATCAACATATGATGTCAGAATGGAAATATGAAAACAGTTAACCGCAGAGGAGGGCGCAGTGGTGGCCGGCTTACTGGAGCTGGATGAGGCCTAATTTGGCTTGTATTTGTGTGGGGAAGGTAAGAAAGGGCCCCGCTGAAATTTATTCATCGGTTGATGGTTTCCCCAATTAACCAGTTACTCTTTAAAAATAACTGAATCAGCCATTAATAGATGCAATCGCCAGGTATTGCGTTTGCCGATCTATTCCGAAGTAATTGTCCATTGTACAGTTATTCAGCATAGCCGATGCAGTAGCCTTGAAACTTTATTTGTAGGACAATAGGGAATCCATCTTCTCAAAGTGGACACAACTTGTTATAATACACGTTTATGGAATTGGGAAAAATTCTAAAATCACTAATTTACTCTTTTCCGCTGTTCCCTTTTTCTGTCGTTGTTACTAACGACGGTTTCAGAACAAATTCTCACTCCACCAGGTTGCCTTCCACCGTTGCATGCCTGGCACTAATGATGAAGGTCTAGATCGCTCACTCCTTGCCACATCCTAGCAACGGAGTTTAGTAACCGTAGGGGGGGATGAGGTGGAGACAGAGGGGTGACAGATGTTGTGACGATAAGATTCTTGGTTTCGATGATTCACTATGGTTACCGGAGCGAGCAGTTGTAGTAATGGTTTCAGATTCGCTTTAGTAACTTGAAATACAGGAATGAATATACTCCAGGTTGTGGAACGGAGACTACTTGGAGATGAGTGATGGGGAGTCGACTCCGATAACTTCCAGCCACTCAATCAAGTGATCTAGATGTGATCTTTTTCAGGGTCACCAATCCATTATGAGTGATATGTCATTCTAGAACCATGGTCCGGTGGTGAAGTGAAAAAAATTTCCCGAGTAGGTTGTATGCTATTGCAGTCCACTGCAGTTTAGCGATACACCATTCATCTGTAGCGATCTGCACACTGATCCAAGCTCGGCGTGATAATTATCCACCGGGATCTCTGCGCAAGATGACGTAGTAGTTCGTGTGCTATGGTCTAGACTCGATCGCAATCGTGCCATCCCCCCAAACGCTTGATGAAAATGTTGCTTGTAAACGGTTGTAGTATTACTGCATTCTCGTGCACAGCCGTTGGAGCTAAAGCACTGCCTCTGACGCAGTCGTGCATCTTCAGTTTCCCTTTTAGGTTAAATTGCAGATTGAAAAATCTCTACTGCCGCTTAAGAAGACTATCAGATCTAACGGCTACAAGGCATTATCTGTACAGTCTAGGCGAATGGTTGGTTGCTATTTACCTGAATTAGGTTCAAAACAAGAAGGGTCTAGGCCTGTGGGTTCCCCATGAGGAACTCAACAGGAGCTCCATGTGGAGCTCATCTAGCGGATCAGGAAAAACAAATGCATCCCATTAAAGTCCGGAATGGGTAGATCACATCATATAGTGGCAAACCAGTCAATTATCCCAAAAAGGCAAGTCCCAGATGGGAAGCAAACCGTAATTTGAATTAAATAGGCGAACTAGCCACTACAACACCGTGGGCACATCTCAGTCAACATATCGCAGCTAGAGGTGTGTGTGTGTACACCGAGAGTAAAGAGATTAATGAACGATTATCGATTAATTATACAATACAAATATGTTCAACCGCTCTGTTGAAGCTTTTCAATTTTGTAAGCCAGATACTTGGCGGTGTGGCCTACTCTGGTCATACCTGCAAACCCCGCACCCGGCAAATCAGCCATCTCATGGATATGATCACCCTCTGTTTCCTCGTCATCCTTTAAGAGTCTCAACCTTTTAACTCTGTTCAGCTCATCAAACCCTTCAACTAGATTGCCAAGGTTAATTACTCTATTTGGCAGATACTTTGGGGGCGCTCTGAACCACAACACCGCACCCTCGGAAGGCCCGCTTCTCTCCTCTCTGTTACTATTGGAGTTGCCTTCTCCGTTGTTAACTCTCGCAACTCCATCAAGGGCACCTCCACTATATTCTGCTCCCTCTATATGCTCGAGTAATTTCTTTTCTACATTTGAGGTGAAAGTGAATGCTGCGCTTGACGTGGCCGGGTGATAGGGGGAGATGGAGTAGTTCACCTGATTATAAGGAGAGCTAATGACCCTTGAGTAAGTAGGTGGACCACTAGTAGGATTACCAGTGGCTACGGCGCTCCCACCAGCTACACCAGTAGCGTTGTTGGTGCCCCCGATTGGTGAAGAAGTCCGGTTAAAGGAGGCTGCCATAGAGTTTGGAGTATGGGATTGGAAACTACCAGCTCTCGGTGGAAGTCCCATTGGAGTACCGGAGAGGGAGCCAGAGGGAGGCGCACCAAAGGTGGGTTGCAGAGGCTGATTCGAAGCAGTACTAATAGGAGGAGGAGGAGGCTGGAAGCCGGGAACAAATGACATGGTGCCTGTTTGTGGTGGGGAGTACGAAGAGGGAGGGTGCTCCCCGACCAATTGGTTTGGAGCCGGTGACCCAGAAGGTTTCGGCTTATTCCCCCTTGGTATACTAGTAGAATACTGCCCCAGGTCGTCATCGGTCAGAGGAGGCCTTAGATAGACACCGCCCACCAGAGGTGGGGCGTTCAAGTTCTTGATGGTTGGGTCAGGAGGAGGGTCGTCGTAGGTTGCATTAGGTGGAAGCATTCCCTTCAAGGGGCTCTCCACTTTCTTCATTACTCTGAGCTCAGGAAGAGGGGTGATAGGGTCCTCGATATGGCGAACCTCATCCGGAAGGCAGGCTTTCCACGTTCTGATTTTATTGAACGCTTTGTCGCCATCGTTGAATCTAAACTCACATACGAAAAGAGGGCCTTCAATAGGGAAAGCAGGGTCTCCGCGCTGATACCTTGTGAAGTATGCAACATAGCATGGCCCCACGATATCATCAGCGAAATGGTCCCTATACTGGCCAGTCTTGAACACCTCATTCTCGTAAAACAAACGATCAACACGGTGAACTGTCTGTTCTGGCCTATAGTACCAACACACGCTGATGAACCGTTGGTTCCCCTCGTCCTGTGTAGCCCACATTCTGAAGATTTGGGCCACAATGGGCTTATTGGGGTCATTGGGGTTGCGCAACAGCACCCAATCACCAACCTTGTAGTCGCGCGACCCTACAGTTACGCTATCCAATGGCATTCTTTGTTGGTGGGAGTCTCCTCCCATACTATACACGCTTTCCGGCTTCGACATTTCCTCCTCCACCACTGCCCTCATGCCACTCTCGAGCTCTTGGAGCTCACCAACCACATCAGGGCTATAGGCGTACCCGGCCTTGGCATCGGCCACAGCTTTGAACATATCATTGAGAAACTCTTGTACTGCTACATACTTGCGCTTCTTAATATTAAGACGTATGTCGTTGAAGCAAATGGGATTCGAAACATTCTCGTAGAACTGGGGGGATGCTTGGGGAGAGGGTAACCTGTCGAACCTAAGGTACAGGAGGTGTTCAGACCCATCTGCAGAGTTCTCTCTGCGTAGTTTTTTAACGTTGCGCATAATCGTCTTAATCCTCTGCTCGTGAGGCTTATCGATGATGGGTGGTCTTCCCCGCTTATACCACGCCTCCAGCACCTCTCTCCTCTGCTTTGCCTGCGGGGTCTCAGCTACATTTGCCTGCAGGTCGAGTGGCTTAGGAGTCTGTTGTGGCTGGAGAGTGTCATCCTCATCATCCTCTTCCTCCTCATCATCCTGGGGCGGTGCGGGTGCCACTACCGTGGGAACGGTGGCAGCCACCAGTGATGGCGCGGGAGTCGAAGGTGGTTGTTGAAACTCAGCAATATCGACATTTTCCTCATCGACCTCGTCACCCTCATCGTCCTCATAGTCACCTGTTCCATCGTAGTGACGGCCCGCCTCTGGGAATGGTTGTCCCTGCTGCTGCTGCTGCTCGTCATCGCCTTCTGGAATCGGGCCGAGATCAGGGTACTCTACCAGTTCGTGGCCTGGGATACGCACGTCTTTCTTGATTTTAGGGATTACCACTTCCCTTACATGTTTGTCCAGGATTTCCGCCTGGTTATATATGACACTGCCCTTCATGTTGAAGAACATGGCATTCCATGCAATCTGTGTGAGGTCATATACAAACTGTTGGGGTGTTCCGAAACGCGCCTGGTTTAACGAGATGCGGATTTTCTGAAGTGACATTGGTTTCTTGACCACTTTGAAGTATTCCGTTAGGGAGCGGGGGGGTAACGCATGGAAAGTGTCACCAATAGGTAGTTGACTAATCGTTAGTATAAAGGGGGCCGGGGTAAAGTGAAGGAGGATTACAGAGATGAAAAAGTGGGAATGAGTGTAGAAAGGCCGATGCATAACGGTAGGGCTTGTATAGATATATATATATATCAAATTCACTCTCAATCTCTATCAATCTCTATTATCTCTATCAATCTCTATCGTCTATCAATATCTGAATTTCTATCAACCTCCATGGGCTATTTATACTCACTTTTCATCTTTTAATTTATAGATCTCATTGAAGAGGGGCCGCAACCGGTTGGCCAATGCCTCCTTTTCATGTGGTGTGAGTGGCATTGCGTGAAGCGGGTGTGGGTGGATTGGTGATGCGTTTGAATGGATAACCAGATGGTGTGGAATTATGAATATTGACCGTGGTTGAATATTCCTACTAGTGGGTAATTTGCTCTTTGAATTGTGGGATCCGTGATTCACCTCCACTTGTCGCCACTTGTCGTCACTTGTCCTTCACTTATTTTCTGCTTATTCTCTGCTTATTCTGCTTATACACCAATTGTCTTGAGCGATGTTGTCGTATTCCCTGCCGCCATTTAGTCACTGTCTATGGCATCCACTATTTATGGCCAGAGATATTTACAGCTATTTCAAACGCGCTTCGTCTGATGGCCATAGTTAACCTTGGTGTGGAATACTCAATTGGTGGGCTCTACGCTGCCTGAATTCTACGCTGCACGAATTCTACGAGGCCCGAATTCTACGCTGCCTGTGCATTCATTGCCTCTATGTGAGTCTCTCGCATCTGTGGGCTCGCTGTTAAACGGGCTCTCTTAAACGGGCTCTCTTAAACGGGCTCTCTTAAAAGGGCTCTCTTAAACGGGCTCTCTTAAACGGGCTCTCTTAAACGGGCACTGTCATATCCACCTGTCGTACCACACTTTGTCTCTCTATAATTGCCCTTGACTTGTGGTATTGATTGTCCACCTTCTAACAGGCAGGTCTTTGACACCTTTGTTAGCAGGTAGCCCGTAGCCTGGGTTACTGTGAGCACCCATCGTAATATCTCCTGTACCTCTGCCATACATTTCCTATGGGTTATTTGACGTCCTCCACTACGGTTTTGTTTTGAGTCTATCAGTATGAGCTCTCACTATGCTGACTTGGCCAACTTGGAGAATGTTACTTTGAGTGTTTTAGAGAATGAGAGCTATATAGAGAATATTGTTAGAGAATGAGAATCTATGTAGAGAATGAGAATCTATGTAGAGAATGCTATAGAGAATAGCTTTCAGAGAATATTAGAGAATGCTATAGAGAATAGCTTTCAGAGAATATTAGAGAATGCTATAGAGAATCTATGTAGAGAATATTAGAGAATGCTATAGAGAATCTATGTAGAGAATATTAGAGAATGCTATGTAGACAATTTTCAGAATGTCCTTATCGGCATATTGTTTTTTTGGATGTTAACCTGTCGCTGTTACTAATAAGCTGCTACTCAGTAGTTGCTACTAAAACTGCTACGAAACTGTTAGTGTATATCGGTGGACCCTGCCGCCAGAGGCTATTGGTTGTACGTTGAAACCACTGGCTTAATTGCTCTCACAATCCCATTCAAATACACCTTTGCCACATCCTGGTTTAATAATATTCTTATAAATATATCATCCAACTCGCTTACCCCCATCTTCTCCCCTCTAACTCAACCTCTCTGCAGGCACCCCATCCTTTAAGCTCATCGCCTAACAACGTCAGGGCCCATCAAATGTAAATTTCAAAGGTGTAAATTTCAAAGGTGTAATTTCAAAGGTGTAATTTCAAAGGTGTAAATTCAAAGGTGTAAAATTAATACTCTCCATATACTGTTTTATTTGATTCTCGATTATACACATTAACAACATCTCTCCCACCTGCCACTACAACCCCTCTCTTATTGTCCCCACATACTCTAGTCATTTCCCCACAACCTTCGTGCCGTGAGTCTATGTTGTGACTCTCCTGCTATAATGGACAACGACCCGCAATTGGCTTCGTTCCATCAGTTCATCACATCTTCCAAATGCAAAACCATCCTAGCACTTTGTGGAGCCGGACTCTCTGCCTCTTCCGGTATCCCCACCTTTAGAGGCTCGGGAGGCCTCTGGAAAGGCTTCAACTCGATGGATCTCGCCACTCCCGATGCCTTTCTGGCTGATCCAAGCCTGGTATGGCAGTTCTATACGTATAGACGGTATGTGGCTCTACAGGGCTCCCCAAATACCGGCCATATGGCACTGGCCAAGCTCTCCCAACGAGGCAACACTGGCGACAGACACTTCCTTACACTATCACAGAATGTGGACAACTTGTTGGAACGCGCTGGTCATGACCCGAATACCCTTTTGGATCTTCATGGTTCTCTTTTCGCTTTAAAATGTACTAGTTTTATGTGTAGTTATGAAGATACGAATAATATAAAACATCCCCTAACAGAAGCCCTCTCTGGGTGTGAAGAGGAGTTTATAAATACTAAAAAGAGGAGGTATTCGGGGGTTGACAACTCGGACAATCAAGTGGACAGCAAAAATAAACACCATGATAATATGACGTTCCCCACCATAGCTGTTGGTGCACCCTCCACAAACACCATCAGTCCATCCCCCACAAACACAACTAGTGCAGTCTCCTGTCGAGAATTTACTCCTTTGAAGTCAATAGCGGAGGCAGATTTGCCCCATTGTCCCCGATGTAAAGAGGGACTGCTACGGCCTGGTGTAGTTTGGTTTGGTGAAGCGTTGCCTCTTAAAATAATAGATAGGGTGGATGAGTTTATAATGCGTAATAAAGTTGACCTGATATTGGTGATAGGCACCAGCAGGTGTGTTTGGCCTGCCGCGGGGTACGTTGATCTGGTACGGCAACAGGATGGCAGGGTGGCCATATTCAACACCGACAAAGAAGAGGGCGTTGACCTTGGCGATGAAGGATGGCAGTTTGTGGGTGATGCTGCGGTTACGTTGCCTATGGCCCTTGCGCCGCTAATTGATGAAGATACATAGATGAACAGGTGGTGGATATACCAACACGAACAGATGGTGTACAGCGTGGCCAATATGAAGAAAAATGATTTACTGTCTGTTGCACTCCTGTAGTTTAACTGCCTGTTGTAGTGTAGCCAAAGGGATGGCATACTACAAGTCACCACAGTTACCACAGTCACCACACACTAGTTGATGTAGTGTCACCCTAAAGTTGAAGACTTTTTATAACAGCTTTTCCATTACAACTCAACATATCCGATGGAGCAACGGAACCATAATCTACTCACTTATCCACTACACTCATCCCCTCTCATCCACTACTCATCCACTACTCATCCACTACTCATCCACTACTCATCCACTACTCATCCACTACACTCCCCTCTCATTATATACATCACAAAATATATTACTTTATCAACCTATATATATAACTTCACACATCCCTACAATCAAAAGTTGATGGTCTTGTCAAAAGTGCCAAGAGCAGCCTCCTTGAAAGCCTCAGACAGCGTTGGATGGGGATGGCAAACCCTGGCAATGTCCTCGGTAGAGGCACCGTACTCAATAGCAAGGCACGCCTCCGCAATCATCTCACCAGCGTTAGGGCCAACGATGTGGACACCGAGCACCCTCTGGGTCTCTGCGTCTGCAAGGAACTTGACGAAACCATCAGTGTCCAAGTTTGTCTTTGCTCTCGAGTTGGCAACGAATGGGAACTTGCCAACCTTGTACTTGATACCAGCAGCCTTGAGCTGCTCCTCGTTCTGGCCGGTCCAGGCAACCTCTGGGTGGGAGTACATCACCGATGGGATGTTACCGTAGTTGACGTGGCCATGGCCGTGCTTGATGTACTCTGCAACGGCCACACCTTCCTCCTCAGCCTTGTGGGCGAGCATGGGGCCATAAGTGACGTCTCCAATGACGCGGATGTGGGGATGCTTGGTACGAAACTCGCTGTCAATGACAAGACGGCCCCTGTTGTCAATGTCGAGGCCGAGCTTCTCAGCACCGAGACCCTCGAGGTATGGGCGACGGCCAACAGCAACGAGCAAGACGTCCGCCTGGAGGGACTCAGTTGTGCCCTTCTTCACATCCTCAAACTCAATGTTGACAACCTCTCCGTCACGCACACCCTTGGTAACCTTTGCGCCGAGCTGGAACTTGAGCCCCTGCTTAGTGAGCAGCTTCTGGATGGTTTTGCTCACCTCGGCGTCCATGCCGGCACCAATGGCGTTCTGGTACTCGAGCACGGTAACCTCAGACCCGAGACGGGACCACACAGAGCCCATCTCAAGGCCAATGATACCACCACCAATGATAACCAGGCGCTTTGGCACCTCGGTGAGTTCAAGGGCACCGGTGGAAGAGACAATACGCTGCTCATCGATCTCAATGCCAGGGAAGGGGGTAACCTCTGAGCCAGTTGCGATAATCACGTTCTCAGCCTTGAGCACAGCCTCCTCGCCACCCTCAATAGGGTCAACCTTGATGTTGTGCTCGTCGATAAAGGACGCAGCACCCTTGTAGTACTTGACCCCGTTCTTCTTGAAGAGTATCTCGATACCACCGGTGAGCTGCTTGACAGCCAGCTCCTTGGCCTTTTGGAGGTTTCCCACGTTGACCTTGACTTCACCGTCAATGTCAATACCACGGGCCTTTGCCTCGTGCTGTATCTGGTGGAGCAGGTGCGAGTTGTTGAGCAACGACTTGGATGGGATACATCCGACAATGAGACAGGTTCCACCAAGACGGCCTCTCTTTTCAACACACGCAGTGTCATAACCGAGCTGGGCAGCTTTGATGGCGGCAACGTAGCCACCAGGTCCACCACCGATAACCACAACATCGTGGGATTCTAACAGGTTAGTATATTGAAAGGGGTGGGATAGTGGTTTGAGATCACCAGTACATAGGGACACATAGAGAGAGACATGGAGAGAGACATGGAGAGAGACAGACAGATATTACCATCTTCCAGTCAACTTGTCAAAGTCAATCAACCTGTCTCTGCCAATCTCAAATACTCTATTATCCCTCAATCTATCCCTCAATACCATCACAGTAACATAATACTCACTAGTAGCAGCCTCGGCCATCACTCTGGCCGAAGAAAACAAACGCCTCTGTGAAACTCTCAACATTTTAATACAAGTTTAGCAAGTTACACGAAATTAATTGCCACTCTACAACCCCCATCCTTTATATACATCCTTATATATTATTCATTAAACCACACCATCCCAAGACTGCCTGCACCCTCCGCTTCCAGCTCCCACCGCTCCCACCGCTCGGAGATCCAACTTCGGTTCGGCCTGCAAATTACATCGGCCTCTGTATGTGGGTGTGCAGCCCCGGGCAAAGTTGGAGCACAGGCCAATGGAAGGAGAGGGAAAGTTGTGGGGGGCTCAATTGATCCTTCCTCTGGAATCCAGGGAGTGGAGACTTACTACACGGTGGGCATACCAGGTGTTGGGCATATCAGGCACTGGGCATACCAGTGTGTATGGTTACTAAGTGTGCATGGTTACTAAGTGTGAATGGTCACTAAGTGTGAATGGTTAATAAGTGTGAATGGTGATGAGTGGTGTCCTCAGTAATGCAGTGCCCAGGGCAACAATAGGAGCATGCGCCCCCTGTAAGGGAAAATCTTGGTGTCTTCAGCTACAGGTCAGGCAGGACCTTCGTTACTCACCCACTGCTGTGTCTCTGCTACTCTACACTCCCTACTCGCCGCTCCCTGTCACGCTTTACACTTTCTCCTATTATCTGCCTGTCATGCAACGCTCTCTGCCGCCACCATCTATCCTTACCGCCATGACGCTCTCTAGGTGATGAGGTGATGGGGTGATGAGCCTTGGACTATATTAGCAGCGTAATTCACCTTGTTCACGCTATGGTTGAGCTCTTCCCTGGTGCTGTTATCTAGCTGGTCACTTACCCAGTCACTATTATCTAGTCACTGTTATCCACTCACTATTATCTAGTCACTATTATCTAATCACTATTATCTGGTCGCCCATTCTACTCAAGCATCTATTGCCACTCCCCGGCACAGAACGGATTAAATTCATATCCATTTGTACGGCAACTAGTTGTACTCCTGTCTGCTCTTTGTAACACTCTACTTACATACAAGCAACTTACGGATGTGGAATGATCCGTAAATGATCACCTCTTGGCTTATATCCCGCAGAATGACTCCTTGTATTTATAATCAGATTGAAAGCCTCGGACATCTCTATAATATTATCTATAATATTTATCATATCCATTCAGGAATAAACAAAATACAAATACAAACATTGGTATGATGTATGCTTCTATTCAGTCTTGGCCTGTGTAGATGAATGCTGCATTTGTGGCAACCCACTGGATCCTCCGTGTTGGTGGCTTTGTTCACTTCGGCTATGTGAACCCTCTCGCTAATATACACTGATATCACAGTGGCTGACACCACTAAATCATGTTCAGTAATCCAACTCCATTGATCCCTTAGACCCTTCCACTTCTTCTCGCCTAATTATAGCTATGATATCCTACACCATTATTAATTCTAGTAGAAACAGTCCCCTCCCCAGACAAGTGTACACCGTGTTTGTCTTAAATATCTTCTTTCCTTTGCACCCATTCAACAACAACGTCAACGAAATCCTTAGGCTTCTCACTGATCAACCAATGTCCCGCTTCGACATCTCTCACCTCGAAATTTGGGAAAAAAGATGAAATATGTGGCACCATCTCATCCGAAATGTACGGCGACAAAGACCCCCTGATGAATAAACAAGGTCTGGTCCACCTTGTCACGTTGTTATCAAAGGGGAAAGCCCCTATGTCTCCGAGATGCTTAAAGATGATCTCCAATGGGATCTTGGGAATGAACACCGGCTCAGAATCATGACCCCTGGCATTGTGCTGGGGGTTCCTCTTTATATTGGTCAGTAGAAATTGTCTAACAGGCAGCTGATCCTCCACCTCTGCCAATATCTTGTCTGCTTCACTCTGTGATGACACTGGTGGGTTGCGTTTATTGACAATCTTCATCAGCTGCTTGATATAAATGGCAAACTTGCTAAATCCACTTCCACTATTATCCACAGGCGCATTGTCAACAGAGATAACCAGTGAGGGCAACGATGGCCTACGAAGCGCCATGGCCATCACCGTCTTGGCACCCATCGAGTGTCCTATCAATATGGGGTCCACAATCCCTTGGCTTTCACAAAACTTTTCCACATCTGCCGCTAATGCGGGGTAGTCGTGGCGGTTTGTGTGTGGAGAATCACCGTGGTTACGGAGATCAACACAGTAAACATTCCTCTGAAGCCTTTTGGCAAGTTGTCTACAAGGCTATGTTAGTATATGGCTTCGCGACGAATCAACAAACGTACAACACATACTTGGAGACACTTCTATTATTGAGCTTGTTACCAAATAAGCCATGCAAAAATACAATTGGATTGCCGAGAGGAGAATTATTAGTTGGAGAATGTTGTTCAAACTGCAATGGCACGGTGTCTATGTCTAAATCCAGCGACTTGGTGAATGGTGAGTTTGCTGAATGCGTGTAGGGAGACTGTGTGCCATCGTACACCGGGGAGTAGAACCTGCAAGGCTGTGAGGCGAAACCCCTAGACAACAATGAGGGTCTAATCAATTGTTTCAAGCTCATAATGGGTGGTGGCTTGGTTGGGAAATGTATTTGGTGTTTGCATATTTGTATATTGAAATATTTCACCCTCCCACCTCGCTCTCAGACAGTGTGCATATACCAAAGGAGTGCATATAGCGCTAAGAAATATAGGCACCCTTTGCAGTGAATATGCACACGTCGGAGGTCAAGGGAGGATGCAGATGTAGAAGAGTAATCCTAATTGTCTATAGTGCTTTCACTGAACCAGCAGTTGCACTGAAGGCAGTGAATAGTGTTGAACGAGTAATGGCATGGCTACTACTTGCCATAAGCTCAACCATGTACAATTGGAAATCGGTTCGATCTAATAGAGATACACATATAGACATATGGCACGACTTGCACATCTTGCGATAGATTATCTAAGCAATTATCTACCAGTGACACCATGAAATCTTGCAACCTCTATAGATGTAGCAGTGGTGCAGCAGCGATGCATTAGCTTACAGGGATGCCTTCGAACTCTGGGTACCACCACTTTTACCGTATTATCGATTTCATACTATACATTCAACAATTACCTGACCGTCAACAAACTCTGGGTTATTTTCTTTCTCTCCCTTTCTACTAAAATCTAAACCAGTATCATCGAGCAATCTCATCCAGTGATCTCAACAAGGGATTCCCTTGTATTGCAGATCTGTATGGACTAACTAACCCACTCACAGAAGCGTCAAATACATCTCTAACAAGGAATGACAAGTACTCCAACCTGCCAAAGCTTCTCAGTCTTGTGCGTCCTCGCAGGCTTGTCTTCTCTTTGCTCCTCTCGAGTTACCCTTGAGTACCCTTTGGATTCCGCTTCTCCTCATGCCGCCATCACTCCACGGGTCACTTACAAAACGCGGGGTCAAGAAGATTCGTTATGGCTTTGTCCCCGCGTAAGCAAGCTAACCCGCGCCCGCAGCCCTTGAGTCTTGTAATCCCAACTGAAATATGTGCCCATCAACTATTGTGCATCTCTAAAGAGATGGCCGATGCGGGCCTGTGGAGGGCCTAAGAGCCTGGGGAGCCCACAACAACAGCGTCCCAGGCAACCTTGTTGTTTCTTCCTCTCCTACCTAACGTTCAGTCTCAAGTAAGCGGGCGCCTGTTGCGATTCATTCCTGACGCCTAGTCACTGACTGACTCTTGATGTTGCAGCGATGTTGTTTGGCTTCCTTTCTTGCTTGGTCACCTGGGGCTGCTTTGTAATATTTTATATCCCCTCGTAAAATATTACACTAAAGGGATATTTGCATCATTATCCTGTGATCTTGACAACCACTCGTCTCTTGGTTACTGCTTTAGATTTTTGCTTCGAATTTTGCCTCGGATCTCGCCTCAATTGTGTTCACAGCTCTGTTGCTGCTCTATGGCTACACCACGAAGGTTTCATCTTTTGCACGAACCCCACACCACGACTTGCCTCTGGAGTCGCATTACCGCTTTACGTGCTGTGATTTGCTAAAATTGGGAGT
This sequence comes from Kuraishia ogatae, assembly GCA_003706285.3. Taxonomy (NCBI): domain Eukaryota; kingdom Fungi; phylum Ascomycota; class Pichiomycetes; order Pichiales; family Pichiaceae; genus Kuraishia; species Kuraishia ogatae. The sequence continues at coordinate 83,476 of PPKV03000033.1, read as the reverse complement.
TTTTTTTTTTTTCTTGACTCTTGAGGACTCACTCTACACTCAGAATCATCGCGGATCATGTCACAGAACACTATAGCGAATATGAAGCTGCAAATGGAGCAGAACTTCAATGGTACGTATATGAGTTTATTTCTTGCAGAGTTTCGTTCAATAGCGCGGCAGCCGCTGTTACTACAATGGGGGATACCACCTATTTAGGATAGGAAACTTATAAATCTCTTGATGCTATAAGCCTCGATTGCTGGTTCGATATACACTGCATTCAACAACACCAAGGTCACAACCACAAACACACCACGAGCACACCACAAACACACCACGAGCACACCACAGACACACCACGAGCACACCACAAACACACCACGAGCACACCACAAGCACACCACAAGCACAACCTATCGATATACCAAGAAGAGTAGACGTAATGTTGGTAGACCCTCACGTCCCACACCTCTCACGTTACACCGAAAAACGTACACCACACGGCTAATAGGCAGCACCTATTTAATGATCTCATGGATGTGTATCTTTATCTCACACCGACATCCATCCACTCCACGCGATGTATTAGCTTAATCGCAACCCTCCATCCATCGCATTGTCTTATGGCTATGCCACAACCCCATCTCACATCTCCCTTGCACAGTCCCATGACATGCCTATGACGCATTTCTCCACAATCGCCTACATACCCACCCCTACACATCGCTTTGCTTCTCTACACGGCTACACATCGATATGCTTCCCAAAGTTTCCCCATACATCCGCACACTTCGGTAGCATCTCGTGCTTGCCCGTAGCTGCCATTAGCTGACACAACTTGGTTACTACCTGAGCTGTCAATATCCAACTGGCCATGCTGCCCTCTCTCTGCTCTGCTGCTTTCTCTTCACAGCTACCAGTGCCTGCCCTTGCCCTTGCCTGTCCCTCCTTGCCTTTGTCTTTGCCTGTCTGTCTGCCATTTCCCCCCTACCCTGTTGTGCCCGCATGCCCCACTCATGTCCCACACTCCCTCCGCTTGGTATGCCTATGCACGTTGCCGATACGGGTTTTGTGGTGCAGCACCACATATTAGGCGGGGCTGCTTCGCCATACCACACCCATACGTATCCCCACTATACACCATGCACCACTACCAGTCATAATAAGGCAAGCCTATCAGGCATAGCTACCGGGTGCAGCACTACCAAGCAAAGCTACTGGATGCAGCACTACCAAGCAGAGGTAACAGGCGCCACTTTGTCATGGCCTGCTTACCCCTCCATGCTTCGCGCGTGACACTACCCCGTTTCCCGTTTCCCGTTTCCCCAGCTATTGGTAATTGCCAGGGCCGAGGAGGCATAAGGAGGGGGGAAAATGTGCACACAGCAGGCAGAAGGTGGACATCGAGACAAGCGAGAGTTGTTGATGGATGTCGATAGATGTTAGAAAATATTGTTGATTCATCGATTTGTTAGATTGTTCAACCAAAATTCAATTGCAATATTGAGTTGCACTTTTTTTGCATACAGGCTTGGCGGGACTGAGACACATCGTTTTGGTATACTACACACACATACTTTGTTAATCATCAATGGTGTGTTAATACTTACTCTGGAATGTCGAGAAAGCAAGCAGTGTAATCAGACGGTGATCAAGTCATTCATTATACAATCACAAAATCACAGGGCATAAGGTTACAGCCATAGCCAAAACAGGCAGTCAAAACAGGCAGTCAAAACAGGTAATCAAAACAGATAATCAAAACAGGTAGTCAAAACAGGTAGTCAAAACAGGTAGTCAAAACAGATAATCAAAACAGATAATCACGAACAGATAGTCACATACTTTGCATAATCCACAACCACAAATAGAGAACCACAAACAGATAGCCCCACACAAACAGCCACATCGCGCATTGAACGTAACCCTCCGTTTATCACCCTCATACTAATGTCTGAACATATAGAATACGTTTCGCAGCAAGTGCAGGACGGCCATACTGGGGAGCAAAACACCATCACATACACACAATGCTCGATGGTTGGGCATGGCTCATTTGGTATGGTGTTCCAGACGACACTGATGCCAGGCAACGAAAAAGCCGCCATCAAGCGGGTGTTGCAGGACAAGAGGTTTAAGAATAGGGAGCTGCAGATCATGAGGCTCATTAGGCATAAGAACATCGTCAACCTCAAGAGTTTCTTTTATTCAAACACAGAGAATGACGAGGTTTACCTCAACCTGATCTTGGACTTTATACCGGAAACACTCTACAAGGCATCCCATTGGTACATCTCGCGTAAGGACACCATGCCTCTGTTTGAGGTTAAGCTCTACTCCTACCAGCTCATGAGGTCCCTCAATTACATCCACAGCCTAGGAATATGCCATAGAGACATCAAGCCGCAAAACCTCTTGATCGACCCATTCAACGGCGTTCTTAAACTGTGCGACTTTGGCAGCGCAAAGATCCTCAACCCGGCAGAGCAGAACGTGTCGTACATCTGCTCACGGTACTATCGCGCCCCAGAGCTCATCTTTGGCGCTACAAACTACACAACAAAGATCGATATCTGGTCAGCGGCGTGCGTGATCGCAGAGCTCATACTGGGACAGCCCCTGTTCCCGGGGGAGAGCGGGATTGATCAGCTCGTTGAGATCATCAAGATCCTGGGAACGCCGTCCAAGGAAGAGATCCGCACTATGAACCCCAACTACATGGAACACAAGTTCCCTATCATCAAGCCCATCCCCTTGGCCAAGGTGTTTAAGACTGTTCCCCATGACTGTATCGAGCTGCTGCAGTTATTGCTCAACTACTCTCCAATTTCGAGAATTTCTGCCATAGAGTCAATGACCCTCAAGTTTTTCGACGAGCTCAGGCTACCGGGGGTGCAGTTACCAGACTATAGAGGCACCAACCACGGTAAGGCCAAGCCTTTGCCTGATGTGTTGGACTTTACAAGGCGCGAGTTGAGTGTGAGGCCCGATTTGATTGGCTCATTGATCCCACAGTGGAAAATGGAGACTTTCAGCAGTGATTACGGGTTGGATTTGGCCTCTTTTGTGCCTTACACCAGAGATGAGCTCAAGAACTCAGAGAATGAGTAATCAGAGGATACACGATGGCATGAGCTGGTTGTTACAGTTGCACGGCAAGTGTATGGCAGGTGTATGGCAGGTTGTTGAGGTTAACGTTGGAATGGGGTTAACGATGATTATGATGTATTTTGAAGGATTTGCCGAATTGTTGTTGTCTCACAGTGTAAATGGCATGTTTTGTAGTGTAGCATATTTTTATTCCTTAGATTGGCAAGATGGAGAGGAGGTGAGAGGATTGACTGGAGATCAATTGGAGAGGATTAACTGGAGAGGAACAATTGGAGAGTGGGGCACTTCACTTTGGTGCCTCACACTAGTACCTCACCTTTGCTAAGATGTTTTGTTTTGATGTTTTCATAATTTTCCAAGCTGATTGTTTTTATATTTTTTTATGTTTCTCTTACATTTCTTCCCTCTTGGACTTGTGATACTTGACTTTGTGTCATCCTTTCATGATATACACATGTGTACACTAATGACTCCATGAATCGCATCACCATCTAATCACTAGTAGGTTGAAGGGAAAAGTGACTATTTTATACTTTATTTTTCTATTCAATAGTTTGCCGTTCAGGTCAATGAGGGGATATGGAGAGACCATCCAGAGGGCATCGAGAGAACATCCAGGGGGCATAGAGAGGGCATATCGAGATATGCAAGTTGTTACACCGTGTAGAACTATATACTGTTGGTTACATTCTATACAAGTATAATATATATATTATCACTACATTAGAAATTGGACAGAACAGATTATAATATACATATATGATAACATATATATCACCGTGCGGATGTTTGCAAAAACATTGATATGTATTGTATTTATACTCTTTATATCTGTGTCAGCACACACTTGAGCCGAGAAATATTATAATGCTGATGACAGCAACCTTCACAAATTATCCGGGAAGAACAACAGTTATCCCAGAAGAGTATGCAAGTTGCATTAATTTATATTATATTTAATAAGTATAATTAGTAAATTAAAACTATATCTTACAATTAGCAATGTTTAAGTTAACTGCCAGGTGGAGTATGATTATAAATATCAATATGATACTACGCAACCTTATAGACTGATCCCTTCTTAACCTACCCATTGGTGTTCAATTGTCTTTTATGGCCTATTGTCTATGATTGTCTATATCCGTTATGGCCTATTGTCGATCATCAATTGTCAATCATCACCTATTAATCCACAATTCAACACTGTTCGGCTTATTTGTCTTTGTGCCAGCCTATTATAGTTGATCATTTTTATGCAGGTTCACTGGACTTGTTATTGCTACTGTCTCCCTGGCCTCGTTATGCTTACCGGTCCCTGGGCTTACTAGGTTCCCCGGGCTCACTAGGCTCCCTGGGCTTACTAGGTTTACATGCTCCCTGGGCTCACTAGGTTCACTCACCTATGGACTCATTGACCGAGACTGAGTAACGTTCACCAGTAGAGATGGCCCGTTCAAAAGTAATGACAGCCTGTTCAGAAGTGACTCAAGCTTAAATTATCAAGGCCTGTTTGCGTTTATGCATTGGTGCATCCGTGTAGGCTCTCAGTCCTCGTGTTACATCCTGTTGACGCGACTAAAAGTTTCTACAACTTGGGGTGACTCAACTAGGCATCTGCACTTTTTTTAATTATTTTCATCACTCAAGACATTTTTTTGGTTAGTCAAAAAGGGCATGACCCGTATGGCTGTTACAACCGCCTATTGCGCCGTTACCCCACCTGGTGATTCCAGAAACCCTTTATGCATATTCAATTCTATTAGGTGATCCTACCAGGGAGTTTAACTAAGGAGTTTAACTGCAGAATTTACTATGGAATTTTACTGTGGACTTCAGCTAGCGAATTCTATCTGGGTATTCAACATTGGAACCTTACTATGTAACTAGAGACTCTTACATTATTGATCCGTAGATCAACCTATGCCTTAGAAACAATAGCAAGCATCTCAAGCCGCTGCAACCAGTAACAATCATGCCCGAAAATCTCCGCTGCTGTATCCCCATAACCTCACCTCACTTTTCTTTCTCTCACACCACTTGAGATTTCCCTTCTTGAGGTATCCATCCACTTTAAGCTCATGCACCTATCCGCCAATGTCTGTCCGTGCCATGCTTGCCGACTCTCCAACGTCTGTCTGCTTGTTTGCTCTCCTACGCCTACTGTTTGCTCTCCCACGCCTACTGTTTGCTCTCCCACGCCTACTGTTTGCTCTCCTACGCTTACTGCCCTCCTACGCCTACTGACGCCTTCAATAAGCCTACCGACTGCTTCAAGCCTACTGGCTGCTCTAAGCCCACCAACTTCCCACCTTCTTATGCCTACTCTCTACCCCTCCTCTACGCATAGCTATATGCGCATAGCCTAATATTTGTGCACGCACCGCTATTACCCGAGAAATGTCCAACCGTTTGGCTAGCCATGCCGGGCTAGTGATGCATGGGCAGTGCGTTGGAGCCTGAAAGGTGGCTATTGCCCGCGGGGGGTGGTTTGAAAATGATATAAATACGGGGTTGTTTCACCCCCCTGATAATTCTTGTTGCTACTGTCATTCACTCAATTGAGATTACAATCCAGAGTTGACTTGATACAATTTGTAAGTAAGGGAATTTTCTATGGGACTATTTGTTTTCGATGTATAATCATCATTGATGTATTTGCGTTGATATACATGCCATCCTGTGAATAACCATAACAGCACTCCCTAGATACATTGTATACTAACCAAATAGTTTACAACTACAATGTGAGCTAATTCAATTGCTCTCGAGGTGTTGATGTTCTTAAAAAATGAATGAAAAACCCAATTAAGCTTGTAAAGAATGGTGTGGTTTTTGCCGCACCCTGTGTAAAATTCCCAAGCATGACCGGTGCCGTGTTGTGGAACACTGGTAGCCTCTGAAATTGATGGGCTACCAATTGTTGCTGCAATGCAAATGGCTGAGATAATACGGTTGAACTTGAACTAGATAATACTAGCGAAAAGAACATGCAATTCTCTTGGGAAGTACGCCACCCGATCAGAAGGAAGGGGGCATTGGGCGCCAGGCGATGTTTTGGTTGTATTTTGTGGGCGTTTCTTCACTCACCAGTACGCTAAACTTTTCGGCTAGTGTTCCACCTTATTCTTCCCTCTGATGGGGTGTGGGTGTCATACTTGCGCTGTAATTTATACCGCAATGTTGTGATGCTCTTTTCATTTTTTTATACTAACCCATTATTTAGGGCTCCATCCGCTACCGTCACCGAACAGCTCCGTCAGGAGACACCAGTTGTTTCCCTCAAAGGATCCAACGTGAGGAACCCCGAGTCCCCAATTGCGAATGCAACCAGTGCTGTTCACAAGTGGGAGACATTTAAGTTTGCACCAATCCGTGAGTCCACCGTATCGAGAGCTATGACCTCGCGTTACTTTGCCGACTTGGACAAGTATGCAGAGTCTGACGTTGTCATTGTCGGTGCCGGTTCTTGCGGCTTGTCTGCCGCTTATACCCTTGCTAAGGCGCGTCCAGACCTCAAGATTGCTATCATTGAGGCCAACGTTGCCATCGGCGGTGGTTGTTTCCTTGGTGGACAGCTGTTCAGCGCTATGGTTCTGCGTAAGCCAGCTCACCTCTTCCTCAATGACCTCGAGATTGAGTACGAGGATGAGGGTGACTACGTTGTCGTCAAGCACGCTGCCCTGTTCATCACCACCTTGTGCAGCAAAGTGCTTGCCCTGCCAAACGTCAAGCTGTTTAACGCCACCGCTGTCGAGGACCTCATCACCAGAAAGGACCCAACAACTGGCGAGATCCGCGTTGCAGGTGTCGTTACCAACTGGACTTTGGTTACTATGCACCACCACGACCAATCTTGCATGGACCCCAACACTATCAACGCCAACGTTGTCCTTTCCACTACCGGCCACGATGGCCCATTCGGCGCCTTCTGCGTTAAGAGAGCCAACGAGATCGGCATTCTCGACAAGAGAACCGGTATGCGTGGCCTCGACATGAACCTCGCTGAGGATGCCATCGTTAAGGGTACAAGAGAGGTTGCGCCGGGCCTTGTTGTTGGTGGCATGGAGCTTGCTGAGGTTGATGGCTCAAACAGAATGGGTCCAACCTTTGGTGCCATGGCTCTTTCGGGTGTCAAGGCTGCCGAGTCCATCCTCGAGGTGTTTGACCTTAGAAAGAAGCAAAACGAGGAGTCATACTAATCCATTCATTTGGGTTGGAGTGAATGGGAAACTCTTGTAGGGTTTGTCTTTTGCTCTTTGATGGCGATCGTAGTGTTATCTCTAAGGCCATATTTGAATGCTTATATATACATTCCTATGGGGTGCTTTTCTATGGATCACATTGTCTAATTTTGTCTGTTGAGCTTTTCTATATAATGCCCTGATCTGAGCAGCTGTAAATAGTGGGTACTGTGTATCGCTTTTTGTGGCAATGCAGTGAAGGAGGAATAATATGTTCACATGTTATTATAACGTTTTGCACATTCCCATTATAATGTAGAATCCGTATCGTAGCAAAAAAAAAATTATTCTAGTGATTAATTAATCTAGTAATTTAATCCACCCATAATTTAATCTAATTACATTTGAAACTATCCGTTATCTTTGGTTGATATCTCTATAATATATATAATAGGTGATTAATGTCTAAAATCCCTCTATTTCGAATGTGGAATTTTTTCTCCAATCATAAAACAATCAAATCAACCTTGGAATATTCTTCTCTCTCCAGTAACGTATCAAAGGAAATCGAGCTCCTCCACAAGGTGCGTAGGCACTGCTGAATGGCTTGGATATTTCCCAAGCCATAGTTGGAAAACAACCTATCATAAATGGAGATGATCTCCTCCCTTTGTACATTGGTCCTACATTCACAACCGATTTGGAACACGGGCCAAATCATTTGTGCCACAACTTTGGATGACGACGGCAGACTCGAGTGAACCCAGATAAACTCATCAACCAGTCTCTGAATCTCCAACTCCAACGCATCCGCAGCAGCAGTTGAACAAGGCCCCGAATGACCGGTTAACCCAAGCGGTGTGTGGTGCATCCCTAGGGGCCCACAGCCGAAATTCGTGGAATACGCCTCTTGCACCTTTAATGGAATCAAAAGCTTTAGTAGAAAAGTCTGGGCAGCCAGCGACCAGCACTGGGCCCCTTTCAGACGTTGTAAATAGTCATCTGGGTACGTTGGATCATAAACCACATGGGCAGCGTAGTTCTGGAGCTCAAGACGAATACACTGAGCACGTTGGAAGAAGCTGGCATAGGCTGATTGTCTCCAATTGTTCCGTTGATTATAGTTGTTTCTCCCCACTGAGTAAAAAATATGAATATCATATTTTAGATCAATGATGTCAACCAACAGGCAAAAGATCCGCCCTGGGCATCCAACCGCTCTATCTACAGAAGCAGACTCCATGTAATCACCAAACCATCTCTTACCGCAGTAGGAGCGCCTGGTGACAGGAGACGTAAGACACGTGATTGTATCATGCCACGACAACAACATCAACAGCGTCTTAGCCTCTGGCGATTTCTGTACAAGGTCAATCTCTGGGTCATGGGCAATGGCAAAGGCAAGTTCAAGCAACAGCCTACTGAGGGACGATTTACCAGAGTCAACTACGCAAAATACTATATGTACATAGATGAGGATCAACGCCTGCACCAGCTGTCTCACCAGCTGGTTGTTGTCACAGTTACTGTTCTTTAACTGTGCAATAACGTAATCACAATCCAGTGTTCCACTATGGGCTACCGCCTCATCGTCCCCAACAAAGGTTTCCTCTGTGCCATGTTCCTCTTTACCATGGCGACTCCGACTCCCTACACTTGCCTGTACGCTAACCTCTGGGTAGGTTGGGAGCTCCCCTAACACTCCTCTTGCATCAGCACTAATTTCTATTGAACCTACGGCATAAGAGCTCTGCCTCATTTGAACCTTCAACACGTCTGCTAGATGGTCCATTGTTTGGTTGATATTCTTTCCCTTGACATACAAGGAATAGTTTTCGTTGTGCTCATGCATGTGAATACCAGCCAACGAAATGAAGCAGTCCCTTGCAATATCAAACTTACAAAACTGCAGTGCAAGCTTAGGGAACGGTGTGTTCTCCAAGTTATCAAATATTGGCACCAACTTGTTGAAGAAATGAGATAGCATCTTGTTCTCCTGTGTTCTGGGCATCTCTAAGTGGGGGCTCACTGGAGGTAACTCTTCTTCAAGAGGTATCACACCTTCCTCGAGAGGAATGGCCTCTTCATCAAGGCACGCGATTGATGGAGGGGTATAAGACACCGTTGAAGGTAATCCCAAACTACCAGACCCAACAGAGTGGTCTTTAGCACTGCTACCATGCTGATTCCAGAGAGGTTCAGCATTTTGTGGCATAAACCCCAATGTAGGGAACTTTATTACGGATCCATTTCTACGTTTCAACAGCATGGAGTCGGATAAGCCATTTGATTCAGCACGTGGTAGCATGTTGATGTGGTTATGCAACAGTTCAGGGTGTATGGTCAATGGAGATGGCGCTCTACAAGACCCCCCAACACCATTCTGGGGGGTTTTGAACAGCTTATCAGAAGAGTATTCAATAGAGGTGATCATTAGAGGTGACGCTATGGTGGGCATGAAATCAACTGAAACAGCTGTTGTATCTTCTGCTGGTATAGACATGAATTGTGTGGTGGGTGATTCTATTTCGCTCCTCTGTTTGGGAGAGTATACTTGTGAAACATCAGTTGGCTGTATGGTGTTGAAGGCAGTGGGCATCGGTTGTGAGGGTATGCTGTAATGTTGGTGAGCGGCGGCTGTTATTTTATCGGGAATCATCTGAGCGTCCTCTGTCTTGAGGCTAGGAGAAGAGCTACGCTTCTGTGTTTGGGTTTTCCTGGTCCTCTTGGCACTCTTCCTTACAGAGAATACTGAAGTGTATTCTCTCATAATACCCCTGGCTCGTGGCACTAGTGTTCGTGGTTCATGATGTTCAATACTCGCTGTGGATATGCTGTCAGTCCGTAGATCTTGGTGGGTGGGTATTACAGGGCCTCTTTTGCCCTGGTTGGAAGACCCACTTGGAGCGGTTAAACAAATAGATGATCGTTTGGGCCTTCCTCTAAACCCTATAACTGCACCGCGGCCGTTTTCTCTTGGAGCAGTCTTTTCCGCATGCCTAGAGTCATCCACATCAAATGATAACCTCACACCATACCCCAGGCACTCTCTCTTACTGTTTATACAGTTTTGACAGGCTGGCTTTTGCTCGTCGCATTTTTTGTGTCTAACGATGTCAATAGAGTTAGTACGATTTAGTACAATTTACTGCCAAAAGGATTCATTCACCATTCTTACTCACCTCGAGCGGCATGTCCAACATCCGGTTCTAGATCTTGTTATTCCGCTTGACATAGTTAAGAACTTAAGGTACAACCATGGACAAACAATGTGCAAATAGGCAGTACATCAAATACTTTCAAGCGCTGCTAGTGTTCTGTTGTGCTCTGTTGTGCTCTGTCGTGCTCTGTGGTCCGTTGTGTTCTTTCTATGTCTGCTCTTCCCTTTCTTCTATTCTAGGCTCTCCTGACTATGCTAATTTCTGTCACTGTGAAACTGCTCTCAATAAGCGGTTCTCTCATATTACGCGAATCTCGCTCACTGGTCCTACCTGTCTATACTTTAGTCCCCTTATCTGTGCTTGCTCTCCCGCTAGTCTTCTTAATCCAATGCTGCGCTTCCCCTCTTGGTATGCAGCCTTAACTTTAAAAGTGCCCCTACGCTCTCAAGGCTCTCCAGGCTCTCTAGGCTCTCTAGGCTCTCTAGGCTCTCCATACCTCCAGACTCTATGCAAGAGAGCCACTCCATACTGCCTGCCTAGAGAAAGAGGAGCTCCCCGCTGTATCGGCCAGTGGATCAGCCTGTATTGTGGTTGACCCGTCTGGGGCTCCCCTCTGCGTCTGCTCTGCTCACATGTTACGCAAGCAGCAACGCAACGCTCTTATCTCGACTTTTTACCGCGCAGCAGATAAGGAGTGCATGTCGTGCAGATGCTATCCTTATTGGGGTGACAACCCAAGGGTGGCATGGCCCTTTTGAGTGACACTCTGTACATTTTGTACCTACCACGTTAAAAAGAGGGGGGTAGCAGAAGTAAATTGGGGGTTTGCAGTCTTTTTGCATCAGAGGGTCTCACACCAAATCTGGCACACTTGTTGTTTGTAGGCAATAAGAATACGCACATCAACATGTTTAAGACATCAAGTAGATAGACTGGATGTACACAGTAGCCAATGATCGTACATACGGTAGCGTATTATATTAAGTACAGTAGCAAATCATTTTATACACAATAGCGTAGTGAGGTTAAAATGAGACAGAACAAAAGAAGGAGCTGGCGGGTACCCCGCAGCGAATCGGCCATAGCCAGAGGAGGATACTTACCTAATGAGGGAAAGAATTATGAAGCATCCTCAATGCCTGCTTATAATAATATCATCTTCTGTAATAGAAATTTAAGCTTAAGGCATCATGAAAATACACAGGAAGTTACTGTAGAGTTAAGTCAAGTATTGGAGAGGGCAGCTAAGAGTGACCATAGATATATATATTTAATAAGAAATATCCAGGAGGTACTAACTAAAAAGCTTTTCTCGACCAAAAATCAGTTGGGTAATATCTGTTGGTGCGATTGATAATGTAGCACAGACAGTCTTTCTATGGCAATAAGTTAAGAACATGGCTGGTGATTGATAACACAAAACCATCTCATCCATCAACCAAAACAAAACTTTCGAGAACCATCTATCCTACGCTCTCAAGTTTTTGCTATTGCACAAGCACTTGGGTCTGCATAACACTCTGCATAGTACCAAGCATCTGTACCGCGAAAGATGCCTCTTTCGTCTACTTTGCCAGCTATTTCGAAGCTACTTTTGATTTAAGCTTATCTGACTATATCATGAGATAGCCAGAAAAAGCTGCTAAAATTTGATATCAACTATTACGATCTTATAAAATTAAACTTAGGAAGATTTTGAGTGGTAAAAGTGGTATATTTCTAACTAGAACTTGTTGATCCTTCTCATCATCTGCAAGTGCTGCTGCAAATGCACAAGTTTGTGGTCAAGTTAATTAAGTTTTGGATTTGTGTTTTATTAACCCCCACCATATCCACTTCTCTTGTATCCTCAGAAATGACATAAATAGACCTCCCCCTTCCCCCTTCCTCGATTCAAGCCAATGTTTACATTTTTCTTTTCCCAAGCTTTTGTTCCTTCTTTTTTTTCTACTAACTACAGGCAAACAACAGCAGTTATACAACATTGGTTACAAATATTCGAGGAACCTGAACCAAAACGTAAGGAAGAAAACTTAGCCAAGCACTTTCCAACTTGGAAGATTATACTCGTAGGCACATAGCCCGATTATTTTCGGAAGATAAAGAGAGTTTCCCGCAAAGATTTGGTTGTCCCACCAACCAGTCGGTGAAGAAGGTAGTCCCACCTGCATTTCTGATCCATCGGGAGTTGCTGCTCTGTTGTATTCTTAGGGGACTTGAACTGGTATTGGAGCGATGATGATCCACTGAACTCGAGATGATGGTCGGGGACGCCTTGTCTGATTCAACAGGGAACTGGGAAGTCTGCAACACTCCAGGGTGAAGTTTCCGCGCTGTTTGGCCAGGGACTAAGTTATTTGTCTTCTACTGCTAGCTAGTAACAAGATATCCATTTTTTCTGAACAACTCGGTGGTTTCTAGGCCCATCAAGATTGTTTGCTCCAGTCCACTGGAGTTCTGAATTATCTGACTTAAGCTCTTTGGCGCCATTTTATGGTCCCCTGGTGCGCACAGGCTGGCTGTATATGGTTAAGGCGGGTCCTTGAAGACTTGTTTGCTGGGGGTGAGGGTTTTTTAATTCACTGGATATCTCTGTGAACGTTAAGGTGGTTGTTCAATGGAGATTCTGATAGGCGCTTTAGTTCTCAGGGGAAACTTACAGCAGGTCACCACACGGCCACAAACAGCATTACACAGCAGGTCACCACACGGCCACAAACAGCATTACACAGCAGGTCACCACAAGGCCACAAACAGCATTAACATCAGCCACCACAAGGCTCCCCCACATTACCGAGACTACTGTTACCCTTGAAGAGGTTGTTGCCTTTTTATGTAACCTTGAAGGTCCCCTAACATTAAGTGGGTTATTCTTAATCCGCTACTACGTCACCATGAATTATTCTGATGACGGCAAGGGACTACGACTTGATAGGTTTTGTTTATTATTATTATTTTGTTTTCTATTTTTTATTTTTTATTTTTCTTTGCATTGCTTTTTCGTTCTTGTATAGTTTGTATAGTTTGTATAGTTTGTATAGTGGGGTCCCCGAACATCTATAGATTGGAGTCTTCTCATTATATGGGATTTCTCTTGTATGCTATAACTTACGTGGCTCCAGTTTGTCAAAGTTGTGACTCTGTCCACGGGTAGGGAACAAGGCCCCCCCTCTTTTCTTCAGAGGGTTCTTAAAAGGTCGTGTACCCATCAGAATCACTTTTGTGTTCACCCTCCACCCTCCATAGTTAAGGTCAAATAGCTAAGGTCACACAGTTAAGGTGCCATAGTTAAGCCGACATAGTTAAGTTGACAAAGTGATGTACATACAATGTAGGTACCATATTTAGGCACTCGCATAGTTAAGCTGCCACAAAGCTGGCACCTGATCTGCTGCCATATATACGCAGGCATAGTGAGCTCTACATACACGCCCATAGTTAATCTAATGTGAGGCACCCATAGTTATCATCACATAGGCAGGGACTCACATCTAAGGCTCCATATTTAAGGCTCCAAACTTAGGGTGCCATACTTAAGCTCTCATAGTGAAGCTCACATAGTTGAACTTGTCACAATTTTGGCTTGTCACAAACTGAGCCGTTGGTTCTGCCACCATCTTTAAAGTCAGGTAATCGAGCTGCCATGCTGTCATACTTAAGAATACACAACTAAGACGGCCCAGTACACACACATAATGGATGCAACTTAAGTTTTACATAAAGTGAACTACTTATCTAACATGCTGGAGAGAGAGTATTAATTATATCTCTATTATGAAATCAATAAGTATATTGAGATATAGAATATTGGGAATAAATCAAATTTTATAAAATATATATGAGGGGTGATAATTTCAAATAATTATTGCAATCTCCACAGCTGCATTAAAATTTATAAAATGTTATTATACCAAAAAATAATTCAAATGCTCAGATGAAAACTATAAAATAAAGTGAAATCACTATAAATCTCAAAGAACCTCCTTGGAATTCCAATCTGGGAACCCCAAGTCTATTCCGAAATCAGGTTTCTCAAGTCTCATTGGTCTCTCTCTTCCAATATTGGTGAGAGCCTCCAAATCCTCATCGGATAGTTGTATAACCTTTGAGTTCAAATCAATTCTCTCTGCATTCAACGATTTTGTTATCACAATAACTCCCCTGTTCACATGATAAGATAACAAAATCGTGCTTGGACTTACATTGTACTTCTTCGCAATGACGTTGATAACTCTATTCTCTAACAGAGCTGCGCCGTCTCCACCAAATGGGCCCCACGCACTTGGTATTATTCCGTTGGTTTTGCAGAACTCAACCAACTCCGGCTGAGGAAGGAGGGGGTGCAATTCAATCTGGTCGACAGCCGGGCGAATGTTTGCCCTCTGAAGCACCTCTTTCAGAAACTTGGCGGAATAGTTCGAGACTCCAATATTCTTAGCTAGTCCAAGGGAGACTGCCTCTTCCAGTTGTAGATACATATCGACGTAGTCACCGCTGGGGTCTTTGATTACCTGGCCCTCATGGTCTCTAGGATACCACGGTTTTCCGTCCTCATTCAAACGCTTGAGAGGTACGGGCCAGTGGACCAATGCCAAATCGACATAATCAAGATCAAGCTGCTTAAGAGACTTCTTCAATCCTTCCAACATGCAATCATGGAACGTCATCCAGACTTTTGTGGTGATGAAGAGCTCTTCCCTCTTAAGTTTACCAGTCGCAAGTATATTCTTAATGGCCAATCCCACCTGCTCCTCGGACTCATAGAGGTAGGCAGTGTCAATGTGCCTGTATCCACACTGCAAGACTGCATACTCAATCAGCTTATGGATCTGAGACTTGTCTTCGCTGGTGGTCCAAGTCCCATATCCAATTGCTGGGATTTCATTTCCAGTGTTTAATTTGAATCTAATGTCCGTCATCTTAGATGATTTGGTATAGTTGCAAAAAAAAAAGACTACAGACGGATCGTGGTGCTAGTGGAATACCTAGACAAATACCACCTTTTATAGATTTACTATTCTACAACCTGCGATAACCACTCTCTCTTTCGCTCGCCAGCAAACCCACGCATCTGAATTGCTTTCACCGCAAAACACCATAATTTACAACAAATAGAATTGCTATCACCAATTTTCTCACCCTGAGCAACAAACAACACAGAGAGTATGCCAAGATATACTGGCAAGTATATCGTGCGTTCTACTTACTGTGCAGTGAGCAATAGACATGCGCAGAGCTGATGAGTGACATTACCACCGCCCATATTAACACACAGCGATGTATAGATTTTACAGCTTACTGGTAATTATGCTATATTTACCTCTCAGTGCTCTTTCTGTACATTCATCGTCACTCCAGTGGCGGCCTGGGCGTCAGAGTTTTGAGTTGCTCCAACGTTTTTCTCTTGCTATCTCATGATTGCTGCCATGACGCGCGGGGAGATGCGTATGCGATGCGCAGATTGACCACCTCAAAGCGTTTATCTGATCAGTCAATAGAAGTGTGCACATCAACATCGAATATTATGGAAATTGATTGGGGCATTGTTAATATTAGATGAGATTAAGTTTAGTAGTGATCCAGTCCAATTTATTCTTCATGTCACTATATAATTACAAACACCGTCTAAACCAATCCAGCTCATTTAGGGGAACACCTCTGGATGCCAGTCCTCAAAGCCAAGGTCAACACCCCATTTAGCGAAGATATAACGGTGAGGCTTTTCAGCACCAAGCGCAATCAGAGAATCAACATCCTCCTTTGACAACTCAACCACTTTGGCATTGGAGGCAATTCTGGCATTGCTGAAGGACTTGGGAATGGCAACAGTGCCGAGAGCAACATGGTAGCTGATCAAGATGGTGCCCGGAGAGGTGTTGTACTTCTCAGCGAGCTTCACCACAGTCTCATTCTTTGTGTTTGGAGCACCATTACCACCAAAGGGGGAGTAAGCCGTCATGACAATGCCCTTCTCTTTACAGTACTCGCACAACTTCCTCTGTGGGAGAAGTGGATGGAGCTCAACCTGGTTAACCGCTGGCACGACTGTTGTCTTTGAGAGCAACTCTTCAAGGAATGGGATAGAGTAGTTGGAAACACCAATGGCCCTGGCTTTACCCTTCTTGTACACCTGCTCCAGTTGGAGGTAACCCTTGACATGGCTTCCTTCTGGGTCCTTAATGACACGGCCGTTCTCATCTTCGGGGAAAAAAGGCTTACCATCTGGCCCAGCCTTCAATGCCACTGGCCAGTGAATCAGAACGAGGTCAGCGTAATCAATGCCCATGTCGCTCAATGACTTGTCCACACATGCTTCAACGTTGTGCATAAAAGATGGCCACACCTTTGTGGTGATGAATAGGTCCTCACGTTTCACCTTGCCAGTAGCAAAGATGTTCTTAAGGGCTCTGCCAATTTGCTCCTCACAGAGGTAGTAGAAGGCAGTATCTATGTGCCTGTACCCGGCCTCGAGAACTGCAAACTCCACAGCCTTCTGAACGGAGTCCTTATCTTCAGCAGTCCAAGTACCAAGACCAACTGCTGGAATATAAGCGCCAGTGTTGAGTTTAAAAAGAACGTCAGTCATCGTGGTGAGTGAATCGTTTAGTAAATGATTTGTGACTTGTTTAGTGGTCAAGGGTTGAGTAAATCAATTGCACCAATGAAAAGTTTGTGATTCGCTCAACGATGTTAGCATTAAACAGTTGTCTCACTCAGTTAGTAATATGCAATCCATGTTAACGTCAATTGACAATGCAAGACCCACGCCACTCTTTATACTCCTCTAAGCTCCCTCCCTGACACCCTAGCGTATTTCCCTGTTTGACCCCTTGTTTGTCTCCTGTTTTTCCAGCTTGTCCCCTCCGTATGCTTGTCCCCTCGGTATGCTTGACCCCACTGTGTTTCCACCTGCACCTGCATATCTCAGCGCTTAACCGCACTGCTGAAACGGTAGAGAAGCCCCCCAATAGGAGGCGCATCAGTGCTTCCACTCGGGCGTTTGTAAGCAATGCAAATGCATATGCGGGAGGTTTGCTAATAAGGGGTGGGGGTAGCCAGCCGTCATCAGGGTAGCTCTTAAGAGAGTAGTAAGTAGTAAAGGATAGCAGTTAGGGCTCACAGCTAAGAGCGGCTGCTAGAAAAGCTAACAGAGAGAACTCAGTCAGTTGACGCAAGGCACGCTTTGTGCTTAGCCTTCATACTATGAAAGATATGCGCCTACCTGCCGTGGGTGTGTGTGGGAGTCGTCTACCTGAGAAATGTGGCTGTGGAGATACCCAAGGAGGGCCGATGAAGGCTGATCGAGAGAATGAGGGCTCAGAATAGGCAGAGTCAAAATCAGGACGCCATGGAGCAATAACGGATCAACGTAACACTGAATTGTTAATGTATATAAACGATCTCAATGAAATGATTTCATTGAAGTAGTCTCAATAAACTCCTCCCGGTGGTCAGTCTCTATAGACCAACCCATAGATTCTCACCTCGCTTTGCATAAAGCATACCGGAAAATGATCTCCGGTGTGGCTATTTGGGGATCAGCTTTTCTGCACCAACCTGTTATTGCGAATGAGGAGTAATTATTACAATGCATATAAATTCAGCGTTTAAATAAATGATACAACCTCTTCCAGCACCTACGTAGCACAGGTTTTGCCTGTATGGCACAGATTGTACCTACACACCGCAGGTGATAGCCAGCTAGCTATTCTCCCGTTATCTGGAGGCATGCATGACCTCACTTTCATATACTATCGCACAGTCTTCCACACAGTCTACCACACTAGCTGCCGTACATATTGCCGTTTACTGTTTTCAGCATATATCTATAAATATATATTACGTAACTAGAAATGATGTATATCTATATATTTCACAACTTTGAGCCGTTAACAAAGCTCACTCCTTGCACAATGCTCTGGTTAAGCCCCTTTCTGGCAATAGCAACCAGCTGCTTCTCCGTAGGAGTCACTAGATCCCGTTCGAAGGGACTTACTATTCCGACTGCCGTGCCTCCCTTACCAATCTTCACAGGGACTGCAAAGTAATCTGTTCCAGTAACCTGTCTCAAATTACCAGCACCTGGAAATCCCTGCAAGTGAATATAGGCCGATTCGGGGAATTCAGCAGAAGACGAGGCTGCACCACTAATGGCATTGATGATCTGCTCCACAAACCTATAGGCGGCAAAAGCCATGGATAAGGTTGCCGAGCCCTTGCCTGCTTTAGCCTTTACAACTTCGTCTCCACCAAACTGAACTCTTTTGATATACTTCGAAATGGTGTCTTTATCAACCTGATCAACCTTTGCTGCGATCTCCTTGTTAACATGAAGCAATGGGACAATGGTATCTCCTGAATGACCGCCAACAACGCTTATTTTGCCCTTCAATTGCTCAGGATCTGACCCTAATATCTCTGCCAAAAATGTCTCTGCTCTTACCGAGTCGAGCGTAGTTACACCAAATAGCCTCGTAGGGTCAAACACCCCATACTTCTTCAGCTCCTCAGCAGCAATGGGCACGGTGGCATTGACAGGGTTGGAAATAATGCATATAATTGCCTTGGGACAGTATTTTGCGATTCCACTCACCAAGGACCTGACAATGCCAGCGTTGATCTTGAAGAGATCATCACGGGTCATTCCCGGTTTCCTTGGTACACCGGCCGGGATCAGCACAACCTCGGACCCGGTAAGGGCACCCTTGAGGGACTTTTCTGTTTCTGCAGAATTCTTAAAATCAGAGGGCTGGTGACCGGTGGCCGTTGAGGCAGTGCTGATATGGGATAGATCGGCAGCAACACCTTCGGCATTTACCACATCATAGAGGGAGAGTTCACTAACCGAAGGGTTGAGCTTCAGAAGGAGAGAAAGAGGCTGGCCGATTCCTCCCGCTGCACCACAAACTGTAACCTTGACCATTTTTGGATGACAATAATGCGTTTTGAATATGATTGGAAGAGTTGTTGTAATTATCCAACTATCTAACTGGTAGGTGTCATTAATGGATATAAATCAGCAGAGCGATCTGCTGATAAATATATCTCCTGTTCCAATGAATCCCACACTACAATACCGTTGCTTATGGGTTTCGCAATTCCTCCGGAATTGCTTATGCCGTAATACCTGCATGTTTCGGCACAAGCACTAAGCGTCATGTGAAAGGGGATGTGGGGTATCAATATGGAACAGTTAGCCGCAGACAGAGGGCGGAGGGCACAGGGTGGAGGGCGTGCAGCGAACAGGCACATGGAAAGTGTTACAGAGAGGGAGCGTTACACAGAGGGGACGTTACACAAGGAGGACGTGACATAAAGAGGGCATTCCACAAGGAGGACGTTAAACCAGGAGGGCATTCCACACACAGAGTGCGGTTCGTGCATGGGGCGACAAATACATAGCAAACACAGAAAGAGGCATGTGATAGAATGTTAGACGAGGATGTTAAGGGAAAGCGAGGCAAGGTGTTAGGGCTGAGTAGGACAAAGCGATTGGACAAGGTTGTAGGTGAAGGGTACAGAAATTTAAGGAAGGCGGTGCACGGTGATGATTACTGTAAAGTTTAGATAATAAGATACGCCACGTATATATTATATATAATATACATTAACACATTATATACAGAATAAACATAACACATTGTTATAGCGCACGTAATCCTCACTGTATAATAATAATAAAAATTTTGTATGAACACACCCACTATTTATGCTATTATATATGCTGTGGATGGTGCTCTTATCATGTGAAGAAGAAAGTTGAACTTGGGGCTATTGATATATCGCTGGTCGCCACTTGTCGCTAATATCCATCTCCTCCCATCACCCTCAACCATTGCTATTACCGCCTCTCCCTTTGAGTATGTGACAGTCCATACCTAAATGCCAAGTGCTCTTTGTTTACTTCTATTCGCATCACCCATCTCGCTTTTGTGTAACTGTGTTGCTACTTAGATCGATGCTCATTATGCTCATGCGCTTCACTCTATTTTCCATCCCATCCTCTGATCTCTGCACCATCTATGGGCTGTCATAAGATATACAGCCTCTCCTTCACCTCGTCAATTATCCATTGCATTCCTTGCTGTAAATTCTTCCCGCTATAAGCACTTACAGGCAAAACTTTCCAGTTGTGGTTGGTGATACTTTGTAGCTGCAACACCTGGGCCGTCCGCTCCACCGCCTCTCTCTCCAACTGCTCTCTATCGCGCTCCCCTTCACCTCTCAAGAGATCAACTTTGTTTACCAGTATCAAGAAACTGGACCCCACTAATCGATCTTCACTGAGAATTTTCTTGAATTCTATGAAATTCTCCTGTAGCCTCTCAATAGACAACGCATCAACCACCCATATAAGAGAATCTGTTTTTTCGAAATAGTTGAACCAAAACGGCCTGAGCGTTGACTGCCCACCCACATCCCATATGTTCATGCTGAACCCATCGTGTTCCACGGTTTCTATGTTGAAACCCATCGTGGGCGATACTTCTTTGACATCCTGTCTCAGCAGACTCTTTACAATGGTTGTTTTTCCAGCATTGTCCAATCCGAGCATCAACACTCGGATCTCACAGTCCTTAAGCTTTTGCTTGCGTATCACTGATAGCAGGCCCATATTATCGGAGAAAGAGACCTCAGAGATGCGTCACAAGGACAAAAAAAAAAATCCCTAACTAGATACAAACCTCCCCAACGGTAATACAGATAATGCACAATGGTTATATCACCACTGTTGTAGCCAAGTCTCTTCTCCCCCACGACCCACTTGACTCCTCTTTCATCCTTCGCTGTTTACCTGCAACTTACGTGTAACGCGAAAGCGTTAATGACGTGCATTAGCGCGAGTGAGATGTCCCGAATGGGATGATGTATGGAGGAGGCGAGAGAGCAAGGTAGAAAGAAAGAGGCAGAACAGGAGAGGGGGGAGAAATGAATTAAATGGGAATATATTCTGGAAATGTGTGGTTAATTAATCAACAGCCTCTTGTACACACCAATTGTTTATAATATTCGTTTTTGCTCCAAGTTCCTGCGACAGCAATGATACATTGAGCAGTCTGTGAATTTTCGGTGCCTTTTACTTTGATCCACTACACTATCGACTGGGGTGTTTTGCTCTGGATTTCCTGCCATGTCACGGAAACCAGAATCGGCCATCGCACAACGACAAAAGAGTATATTTGAATATGGGAGAGTTGAGAGGGGAAAGACCATAGCACATTTCAGTGATATGGCCAGATCCTTCAAGAAAGAGGTGATCACCATTAACTTGCTGAGTGACACAGAAGGCGAGATTGAGGGAGAGACCGAAGGCGAGAATAACCAGAATGTTGAGGATGATGAGGTATTGTTTGGACACAGCAAGCACAAAGAACCAAGTGCTGATAACTCACAATATAACAAACATGCCGATGATCCCACACCTCCCATCAAATCAGAGAAGAGTCATCCGTCTCCCAGAGTAGAACCGTTCTTTGTTGCTTCCGATGAAGAAGAAGGAGTTGTATTAGAAAATGATCCAGATAGCCTGTATGAAAGGAGAATGGAGGACACTATAGAACCGACTGAAGCACATGGGTTAACCGCAGGATCAGAGACCCAGATACAGGTGCAGCACCTCGTAGTCAAAGAAGAGAATGTCTCCGTGGACTTAGTAGACGAAATAATATGTCCAATTTGTAATCTCTCGTTGAGTGAACTCAAAATAAATGAGAGAGAATTACATGTGAATGGGTGCTTAAGCAACGATGGCTACGTCTACAAGTCTATGAAGCAAGCTGCTGCAAAGGAGGAGACCGATCTAGATTCCAGTCAACCACTAAAAAAGAAGCCAAGAGCAGTGTATAAACCAGCCGATGCTTCACTCGTCGATCGGACAACTTGTGACTCAATGAGTACTGAAAAGAAACCAAAAAGGAGCAAAAAACCGATACCGTCTGTAAAAATTCTTGATTTTCAAGACGCTAAAATAGGCGTTGATGCATTTTGCTACGCCCCTCATGAGCAGGTTGGGGCTTATTTTTTATCCCACTTCCATAGTGATCACTATGGCGGACTCTGTAGGAGCTGGAACAATGGCACTATCTACTGTTCTGAGGTGACTAAGAAACTTGCCATTGCGAGGCTTAAGGCGAACCCTGAGATTATAGTGAGCCTGCCTTACAATGAGAAGGTGCTTATACCAAACACCACAGTGTATGTAACACTCATTGATGCCAACCATTGCCCTGGGAGTGTCATTTTCCTATATGAGCAGGAGAGGACGGATACCAAGAAATCGTTTAGGGTTCTACATTGTGGAGATTTTCGAATATGTAAGGAGATGATGCTGAATCCACTATTAAAGGATACATGTATAGATGTTTGTTATCTGGATACGACATACCTTGAACCGTCGCACAATTTCCCTAAACAGGAAGATGTGATTGATTCGGTGAGCACATTTTGCTATAATATGACACAAGGGGTTTATAATAGGAACAAGTTCCAGAAGAGAATTACGGATTTTTTTACGGGGAGTACACTGTTTGCCAACGGCAAGTCTGCATCTCCGTACTTGTTTGTGGTGGGGACATACACCATAGGTAAGGAGCGGATTGCGCTTCAAATAGCCCAGAAGCTGGGATCCAAAGTATATGCCAACCATGGCAAAAGGGAAATTCTCAGTACTTTTGAGTGGGAAGAGCTGCAAGAGGTGTTGACCGATAATCCATACGAGGCGCAAGTGCATTTGGTATCTATGAGGAACGTTGAGTTTGGGGAGCTTGAAAAATACTTCATACCGTATAGAAGGCGGTTTGCTCACATTGTAGGATTTAGACCCACTGGGTGGAGTTATAGACCTGCTGTAAAATGGATGAGGGAGAAGAGTTCGTATGAGGTGTTGGAGACGATAGTGAAGCATGAGGTGGTTGCAGTGGGGGGAGGGACACCTAATGGTGTGGTTGGTGATGGTGATGCCAGGACAGAAGCGACGCTTTCTGCGTCTGCGTCATCATTGATAGCAAAACTGGAAAGCCAATTTAAAAGTGACAAGGTGAACCAGATATACGATACTCCATATAGTGAGCATTCTAGTTTTAGAGAGCTCTCATTTTTTTGCATGTTGCTGGATATCAAGAGGGTTATTCCTACGGTGAATCTACACAGTTTGGAGAGCATTCGAGAGATGGAGGGGTGGATTAATCTGTGGAAGAAAGGCAGAGAGGAAGGTTTAGTTACTATTGACGACTTTTAATATCTCATGAATCATGACAGTATGAAAAATACCATTTTACTTTTTAGACCAGTTAACATATGGATTTATATTAGTATGCGGGTTTATAGAATATTGGGCAAGTGTGTACGCCCTGATGGAGCCCTTCTGAGCGGTGAGTTTAGCGTACTATACCAGTGTAAACTAGGCATACTGCGGGAAGACACACCAAAGGCACACTGCGGAAAGGCACACCAAAGGCACACTGCGGGAAGGCACACCAAAGGCACACTGCGGGAAGGCACACCAAAGGCACACTGCGGAAAGGCACACCAAAGGCACACCATGGGAAGGCACACTATGGTGGGAATAGGAGTGGGGAATCTTCAGCCCCAGTCTCCCATAGTTAAAGAGACGCATATACTTTATGCACGCCATTTGGAGGAGCAGCACCGCCACATGTTTTGGTGAGTTGACGGATTGGGTGACGATGCCAGCAGAGGCTTGGGTGAGATTCAGAAGAGGTGTTGTGATCAGATTGTGTCTACAACATCCCCAGAATTTCATAGTTGTGTTGAGGTTCCTCAGAAACAATTTTTCTCAATACATTGATCCATGTTAGTTAAATCAACACTTGATAAATCAAATTTTTTTCCAATTTCTAAAAGATATGAAATCTCATATATCTATGCTCCCTCTATTCTCCCTCACCAGCCACACCTATACCCAGGTAGTGCACGCTCCACTCTTCTTTTATTGGCAAAACAATAACTTACACTCACTCTTTTGCCATTGCTGGCGCCCATCGGGCGTTGAATTTTTGGGGAAGCGTACTGGAAGGGCGTCTCACTTAGACCCACGTAATAAAATTCTTGTAGTCACCAAACACTGGGCGGTTTTTTTTGTCCGCTCAATATCATTGATTGAGGTTTCTATGTATAGATTTGTGTGAAGCCAATCAGTTTGGTGTATATTTGATTATAGGTGAGTAGGATCGAGCGGGGTTGAGATAGGCAACCATGGATCATTGGTGCGCCATAGAAAGCACCTCATAGGAGATGGACTATAGGAGACCACGGAACCACACTAGGTGACATCCCCATAGATTTGGAGAGAGAATGTGGGATCCACCAACATACTGGCCAACTTGGTATGATTGTATCATTTGGCTATGAGGTTTATCAACTTGGTCATATGGTTATCAGTTTGGTATGGTTATATCATTTGGCTATATGATCACCCTGGTGTATTTGATCGCTCAGCTTCTCTTTAAGGTCAAATGAGGAATCAATTCTTCCTTTCTTCCACTCTTCTTTCTTCTTTTCTCCCATACTAATTGTTGTAGCTACATCAGTTGGATAACCCCCACACACACTTTCACAATACCCATACCCCCACACAGCAATCAAAATGAACATCTCTGAAATCCTGGAGACGGCTATTCTCTCGCCTGACCCCACAAAGCGGTCGCAGGCAGAGGCCCAACTGGCCGCTGCGGCCCAGGAGAACTTTGTCATGTACATTGGTCTCCTCACACAGGCATTGGCGGATGAGTCTCTCAAGACAGAGGTGAGAATGCTCGCTGGTATTGCACTCAAGAACCAGATGACCGCCAAGGATGCAGCAAAGAAGGCCGAACTCTCAACCAGATGGGTATCGCTGGAGGAGGCCTCCAAGAAACACATCAAGGAGACAGCTCTACAGGCACTGCTGTCGCCCAACGACCGTGTTGCCAACTCTGCAGCGCAGCTCGTGGCGGCCATCGCCGATATCGAACTGCCATTGTCTGCGTGGCCCGAACTGATGCCCATCATCGTGGAGAACACCAAGGCTGACCAGCCAGTCAACGTGAAGCGTGCCTCGTTGCTCACCATTGGGTACATCTGCGAGACCGCAGACCCTACCAATGCAGGCGTTGTGTCGCAGGCAAACGGCATACTGATTGCCATCGTGCAGGGAGCGCAGGCGTCGGAGCCGTCAAAGGTTGTGCGTCTCACAGCTCTCAACGCCCTGGTCAACTCGCTCGAGTTCATCTCGTACAACTTTGAGCGCGAGGGCGAGAGAAACTACATCATGCAGGTTGTGTGTGAGGCCACCCAGGCCCAGGACGAGGAACTGCAGGCGAGTGCGTTTGGCGCGCTCGCACGTATCATGAACCTCTACTACCCATACATGTCTGTGTACATGGAGAAGGCGCTGTACGGGCTCACCGTTGCCGGGATGCAGAGCCCGGATGACCGTGTGGCGTGTATGGCGGTTGAATTCTGGAGCACCGTTTGCGAGGAGGAGATCGACATTGCGCTGCAGAGAGATGAGGCTCTCGACTCAACCGCACGCGACGAGCTCGCCTCCTTCAACTTTGCGCTTGTTGCCATCCAGGATGTGCTGCCCACTCTGCTCACACTGCTTACCCGGCAGAACGACGACCCCGAGGATGACACCTGGTCGGTTGCCATGGCGGCGGGAGCTTGTCTACAGCTGTTTGCGCAAAACACGGGCAACTACGTGGTGCAGCCAACGCTGCAGTTTGTGGAGCAGAACCTCAACGGCGACTCGTGGAGAAAACGTGAGGCTGCAGTTATGGCGTTTGGCTCCATCCTCGATGGCCCTGACCACGACCAGCTCAAAGTGCTCATTGGACAGGCGCTCGTGCCCATTCTTGCCCTCATCGACGACTCTTCGTTGCAGGTGCGTGAAACCGTTTCTTGGTGTTTGGGAAGAATTGCCGATCTCGTGGTTGATGCCATCGATGTCACACACCACCTGCCGCAGGTTGTTGGCGCTATAGTTACAGGTTTGGCGGGCCACCCGAAGGTGTCTACAAACTGCTGTTGGACGCTGATGAACCTCGTTGAGCAGCTCAGCTGTGACGGGCCAAAACTCCCCACCACCCCAATGTCCCCATACTACGACGCCTTGGTGCCGACTCTCATCAAGGCCTCGAATAGACCAGATAACGAGTACAGCGTGCGCACCTCGGCGTACGAGGCGCTCTCGTGTCTGGTGTTTTACTCATCACAGGATGTGATGCCAACGGTCAACCAGGTGGCAGCCGAGGTGCTGGCTAGGCTAGACGCAACTGTGGCTCTGCAGCAGCAGGTGTCCACGAATGAGGATAGGAACAACTTGCAGGAGCTGCAAACCAATATTCTAAGTTTGTTATCCAATGTTATTCGTAGAGCAGGGCCCGAAGTGGCTGCTGTTGCTGACTCCCTGATGGAACAGTTGTTGAGACTGTTGCACTCGCAGCCAGAGGACTCCATCGTAGATGAAGATGTGTTTATGGCCATTGGCGCAATTGCCGGTGCTGTAGAAAAGGATTTCGACAAGTACATGCCTGCGTTTGTGCCGTACCTCACCAAAGCCTTGCAGAACACCGAGTCTCCGGTGTGCACGTCGGCCATTGGGCTCGTTGCAGACCTGTGCCATTCTCTAGGCGAGCTGGTGGTGCCATACATCAACGGACTGATGAACATCCTCGGAAACACCATCTCTGAGCCCAGTGTACCACGTGATCTCCGGCCCCTAGTGCTCTCTGCCCTCGGTGACATCGCCTCCTCTATTGGCCCACAGTTCATCCAGTACTTGGGTGCTGTAATGTCCATCCTCGAGAGTGCCCAGCAACTCCAGGCCGAGGACTCCAGCTTGGAAACGCTGGACTACATCCAGAACGTGAGAGTGTCGGTGTTGGATGCCTACGTCGGTGTTATAGCTGGTCTCCACGATAATCCAGACGCCGTGTATCCGTACGCGTCCCAGATCATGCATTTCTTGCTGGCTGTATACTCAGATATCAGAATGTCAACCTCAGATTCCACCTGTAGAAGCGCTGTGGGTATACTGGGAGACCTCGCCTCAATGTTCCCAGATGGGAGGTTGAAGCAAGTGTATGGCCAGGAGTGGGTCACTGAGTTTATCCGTAAAACGAGATCCAATGCCACTTTTACCCAGACAACAAAGGATACCGCCAGATGGGCAAGAGAGCAACAGAAGAAGCAGTTGAGCTTGTAGGTGTAGTTTGATATGATTGTTTGATATGCGATAGTATGATATGCGATAGTATGATATGCGATAGCATGATATGCTGTACGGCGTAACACCTTCTTTTATCTTTTTTCCATAACCTCTTTTCACCACTGTCTCTGAGTTTAGATATCCTTTCTCTACTTTAATTACTTGCACATTACCCTTTTAGTTACATTTTAGTTACATTTTAGTTACATTTTAGTTACATTTTAGTCACTTTTAGTCACTTTTAGTCACATTTTAGTCACAGTTTGGTTATTCTTTAGTTACTCTGTAGTTACTCTTTAGTCACTTCAGCCACTTTTGATCACTTCTAGTCACTTTTCCCTTTTTATTATAGTCATTTTGAGCCACCGTCTTCTGACTCTCCTCATACCTTTACTGTGGTCAATACTATGGTCATCTCTAACTATGGATATTGTAAACAGTATACCAAAGTAGTGCCAATGGTAGCATAAAATGAAATCTCATAAAATGAAATCTCATAACACGAAATCTCATAACACGAAATCTCATAACATGAAATCTTTCATATATCATCTCGAGGGTGAATTGGCCCTCCAACCACATTAGCCCACAGTACAACCATAGAAGACAGTCTTTCCTCTAAACTCCGATCTCGGAGATGCGTCGCCAGGTAGACGCAGGTGTATGCAACCCCATGAGGCTATTCTGTATGGCACAATGACGTATTGAGCGGGGGAGACACCCCTAATCATCACGAGGAGGATGACCGATTTGAAAAAATCGCAGTAAAACGTGAAATTAGTTGTAAATAGAAACTCAATTGCAACTCTTGTATTCGTTCCACTATTTTCTGCTCATCTGTCTGCTCATTTTTGCTACTTATTAGCCGGTGGCCGCACTTCTCCCAACGCATCGTTGCCAAGTACACTAGGTGCAGCAGATGTACATTAGATACAGTAGATCATTAATTACATTAGGCTGACTCTTTGTTTGGCACTATCTGCCCTTTATTTATATTTTCAGGCCAGAAAACAGTCCACAGATATTCACCTTGAAACCACAACACTCAATTGACAGTCATCACCACTTCCACCTCTCAACGAGTTACCGCTACTCCCCCTACGTGTCATAATGTCTGCCTTCTCCGACAAGTCATTCAAGGCTGACGACTACAGTGCTTTCCGGCCAACTTATCCACCCGAGTTTTTCAAGGACATTTTGATTCCATTCCATGCAGCCCAACAAACACCACAGCAGGTGGATTCCGATGTGGCCCTTGACATTGGATGTGGCCCTGGAGAGGCTACTTATCCCTTAGGCAATTACTTCTCAACTGTGGTTGGGGTCGATCCTTCTTTCAACATGGTTGCAACGGCGCGGAAAAATTCCCCCAAGGACCTTAAAGCTGATTTCACCTTTGAAATATCCAAAGCAGAAGACCTTGCCGGTATCAAGATCCCAGGCGCATCCTCCTCCACCCCTAACGATGCAACAGTTGCTTTGGTCACCTCTGCACAGGCAGCGCACTGGTTCGATTCCGAGAAATGGTTCAAGGAGGTGGCAAGGATCTTGAGAGATAACGGAACACTGGCATACTGGGGATATGTTGATCCTGTTTTCCTGGATCAACCCCTGGCCAATGATATCGCAGATGACTTTATCTATGAGAACCCGAAGTTCTTGGGCCCCTTCTGGGAACAGCCCGGTAGAAACAGACTGCGCTACCTCTTGAAGGATGTCAATGACATCCTTCCACAAAGTCTCTTCTACGATATCAAGACACGCTACAACGACCCTAGTGTCCCTGATTCTAATTCTGTCGGGCCCCCTCTTGTTATGAACAAGACTCTCACACTCGACAGCTACCTCAAGTATATTGACACTAGCAGTGCAGCCCATAAGTGGGCTAAGGCTCATGCTGACCTTCCCGTTAAAGAACAGTTTAATGAACAGTTTTTCCAGGCTTTCAACAAAAACTTTGGATGGAAGAGAGATACACAGATTCGTATTGCGTGGAAGTCCGTGTACACATTTGCAAGGAGGATTGCTAGAAAGTAATTGTCCTCTACAATAATTCTAGATTTTGTATTTTTCTTTTATTATATAAATTCTGATCAAGAAACTAAATGACATATTTATTGCATGCAATAAGTAGTAAGTATTATTAGGTCATTAGATGATTACAAAAATAGAAACAATTAGCGACAGGGAGAAAAAAAAGTGGGCTTGTGCAAAACCTCAACGGGTAGAAGAGGCGGGTATTGAGCTGTCCTATTACAAGAGCATAGCAGCAACAGCGGCACCAAGAGCACCAATAGCACCACCACCAACAGCGAGGTTAGCAGCAGCACCGGTGTACTCACTCACAGAGACAGAGCTGGGAGCAGCAGAGCTGGTAGCAGATGAGACGGTTGTTGGGGCAGCAGTGGAGCTGGTTGACTCAGAAGCAGAAGCAGAGGCAGAGGCAGATGAAGAGGATGGACTGGTCTCAGATAAAGTGATTTGGATTGGGACACATCCGCTTGGAACAGGGGTAGTGGAGTTGTAGTACATGGCCTCCCACTCGGTGGTGGAGTAGTCGTAAGGGTCACCGGTGTTCTTGCAGGCGTAGAAGACATCGGCAGCACCATTCCAGAGAAGGGTGTTGTTGGCAGCTACAGTCAAGCCAGTTGGAGCCTCACCAATGAACATAGATACAAAGTTTGTACCCTCAAGTGGCTGGAAGTACTGGGTGTAGTCAGCGTATGGGGTAGAAAGGGTGTTTGCGTCACTGTCGTAGGTGAGCTCCTGACCTGGGATACCAACACCAGTGAGGAAGAAGTAGTTGATACCGGCTCCCTCGTGTGTGGAAGAGAGACCGTTGTTGTCGAGAGCAGCCTCTGATGAAGATGTGTAGAGGTAAACCTGGCTGGTGGCAGCGGACACGGCGGAAGCGGCCAGAGCAGCGGTAGAAGCGAGTGTGAAAGTTCTCATTATTATTAGTAATTTTCTCTCAAAAAAGCGAATGTAGAAGAAAATGAAGAAGCCAAAGATGTTGATGAGAGAAATTTATAAACTTTCTTAAGCTTTCAAACGAGGGGGTCGAGGGTTAATTTATACAATTCTCCAGAGACGGCTGGATGCGAGATGTGGGGATATACACTCAACATGAGGCTAAAATAAGCTTCCTGCATGCTATAGTAACCCCATCTTTTGTCATTTGGTAGTAATCAGGACAAAAGTCTATTAATAGCCCCCTCGCTGGCTCTTCACTGTTGTCAATCACCCCATTCTGGCAAGCATCCTAGAGGATGAGCCGATGACATGGGGGTGATAGAGCTGAATTCAGTATGCCTCCTGCGTCGATGACGACGGGACGTTCATCCCTTTACCCTTAAGAGTAAAAGGGCGTAATTGAAATATGCACCAACTCGGCCCGCATTGCTAATTATAGACAGAAGTATCTACAGGCAATGCCGCATTGGGATATTTGTAACTCAATGTGACAGGCCGCTTATGCACCAGGTACCGAATTTGTGGGCAGACTGCATCTTTTCTTACAAGGTTTTCTCCGAGAGGGGACCATACAAAGAGGAAAGCCGACAACTTGAGCTGTGCCTACGGAGACACTGAGGTTAGGATCAATTTTTGGACTGCGAGCTTATGGATTTTTTTTGGTGTACCGAAAATTTCCGAGTTGGAGTTTTTTACCGCGAAAATACTAATACACTGGGCATTGTTATCTCCAAAGTGATAAAATTTCTAACACGTTTTGATAGCTTAAAGCAAGGAGGAGGACATGGTGTGGGAATTTTCCGAGTAGGTAAAACTATACTGCATCACATGATGCACCGTATTTTAAATACGATGAGTGTACCTAATTACGCCAGAAACGGAAAGTGGCTTGCTCGTAAAAGCTGGGGGAGTGACGCAACATCACACATACAAGATCACTCGACACGTATCCTAGGCAACCAGACGATGCCGGAATGCTTCAATCATGCAGAACCATGCAGAACCATGCTGGCTTCACCTCGAGCCTTTTCACACGGAGAGGATTTGTGCTGAAGAGGGTGCACGGAGACACATACTGTTCGTGCATTGCCCTTCTTTTTCATTCGCAGTGGTTATGTTTTTATATGCTAAAAATGGACCATTGATGTCATGTATTCTCCTATCTACACGGACTTTGAAGAGCCTCATCAAGCTTCCAATCGGATAATTGAACAGAATGCCTAAATGTTCCGCTCGAAGCACGAGGGGGTGTTGCTGTTGTTTTTCCAATTTGGTCAACTAGCTACCAGTAGAGACGTGATTCTTGCATACACAGTAATCTCTTTGTGCGGAGCTTTAGCCTGTGATATCAAAAAAGAAAGATAAAATTGGAATACCTGTATTTTGTATTAGAGTTAGTCCAACTCAAGTTGAATTATATCAAACAGTTATGAGTGCTGAAGGAAATAAAAATAATATAGAAAACGATAGAGAAGAAAAAAGAGAATAAATAGTTTTTTTCAAAATACAAAACTTAGAGAAGCATGGCAACAATGGCTGCACCAATAGCACCACCAGCAAGCGAGAACTGAGCGGCAGCTCCCTCGTAAGTGGTGATTGTGGCAGTTGGGAGGGTCACATTAGAACTTGAGGTGGAAAGAGTGGGTGCTGGAGGTGGCACTGTGGAGGATGCACTCTCAGCAGTGCTTGACACACCCTGATTTGAGTCCCTAGCAGTAATCGTGAATGGAATGCATCCTGAAGGAGCATCACCGTCTGGGTAGTACATAGCTGCATATCTTGTCTTAGAGTAGCCGTAAGGGTCATTGGTGTTCAAACATGCGTAGAAGCCATCTGAAGAACCATTGAGCAACAACGTGTCACCGTTAAAGGAGACAGGAAGGGTCGATGGCCCCACAACAAGACCAACAATGTCGTCAGCAAATATTTGGAAGTACTGTGGGAACTGGAATAGGTTGGCAAAGATCTGTTCAGAGTCGCTATCAAAGGTGAGAGATTGAGCCGGGCTACCTGGACCGTTGAGGAAAAAGTAGTTGATGGCTGCTCCTTCATGGATGGAAGAAAGGCCGTTGTTATCAATGGCTGCATCATCAGAAGAGGTGAAGAGGTAAACTGTGGAGTTTGTGGCGGAGGCGGCAGAGGCCAAGGCAAGTGTAGCAGCGGCAAGCGAAACCTTCATGATGTGATAGGTTTTATGTGATAGGTTTGGAACGATGGTGACTTTGGGATAGGTGTCGGGGGGTCGTTGGATTGGGTTGGGTTATTGATAGCGAGCGAGTGTATGTTCGATGTAGCGAGTGATGATAAGAAAAAGATACAAGGATTATGTAGACCAGAGAGGCAGGCGATGGTCCTTTTATGCAATTATTGTGGGTTCCAGGATATAACTATACAGTCACCATTTTTGCGCCAGAAATAGCATCATAACCTTGAAATATGGTACAGCACGTGTGACATAAGCTAGGAATACTCCAAGTGGCTAGCACTTGCAGGAAGGCTGCAGTTTCGGCTGTATCGAGAGGGTTCAGAATATTTGTGACAGCTATAATCACTCGTAGTTATTCTTCAACCGGAGAGCTTAAATGATACTATAAAAAGATAAAGCAGCAAAAGTGGGGTGCTGCTGGTGTTTCTCGTGATGATATTTTTTAGCTTGCATCGATGTAGGGCTTCCTGAACGGAAAAAAGGTGCAGTCCCTGCAGGTGGCTGCATGATCCCCGAAACACTAAAAAGTGTATGTGCTATTTTTGGCAAACTGCAGCAAAAGGAAGGGCGGCTTTTGGTGGGATATATTATAGTTTTGAGCATATTAAGAGGAAATGTATCCTCTCTGCAATATAAGCTATATACAACTTCTAAAGATAAGGATTATAAGTTGCATTTTCGATTAATGGTTACCTTTGATGTTGCATCGAAGGGTGTTTTTTTGTAGGGGAAGGGGCGTCAGTATGCCTGTGGCGTTTCTTTTGTAAGGATGAGGCGACAACGCCGCACAAAGTCTTGAGATTGGTGATTGTGTGGCAGGCTCGGAGGTACGTCATTGTGAAATGGCATTCAATTCACAATTTAGAATAGTTTATTATTAGCAGTAAAGCGGAAAATATTTGAATTACCTGATAATAGTATGGTGACCCTTTAGAAATGCAATCAGAGCTGATCGACACGATAGATAGCCTTTCGATGCTTTAAGCTTGGAGAGCACTAGGTGAGGTGCATGCGAGGTTTGCCGAAGACTCATGACTGATTGCCCCATGTGAGGTGCATGAAGTTTTGGGGGCTGGGATAATAGCCCAAATTGGGAGTGGTACAGAATAAATGGAAAATAATTACATCAAATATAAGCGCTACGGGCAGTTATAGTTCCCAATTAAAACCATATATGGGGACAGGAAACAAAAAAGGGCTCAATCGATTATTCGACAAGGTAGGGCCGGTTGAGAACCTTTCAGTCTCCAACTTCTGAAGCATTCCACTGGCCTGGGGTGATCTGGCTTATCTTTGTCAAATTGGTATTAGTGTCCCTAAGTGGATGACCATATGCATATAAATAGTATTCCCGTATTCCGAGTGTCAACTTTCTTTTGGCACTTAAATGTGCAGAAGCAATTTACTGCCTACGCCGCAATATGCAAACACAATTTCCTTGCATGAGCCTGTATGTCACCTTATGATGCAAGGGTACAAACTCTATCGATGGCTCCTGCATCTAGTTATGCCTTCTTGTTGACAGGGACGATGATGGCAGCTTAAAGTTTACAAGCATACAAGCATACAAACAAAGAAGCTCACAAACAGAGCTGCAAGCCAACAGGCCTGCGAGCCTGTGAGCCCACCAGCATACAAGCCTGCCTACAAGCCTGTCAGTTATTTCGAGTCTAACACTGATCTAAGCTTATTCCAGTGCATCAGAAGATAGCCAGCAAAAGGCGCTAAAATTTGACACCGACTATTCCAATCTTATAAAATTAAACTTAGCGGATCTCCAGCAATAAAAGCATTGAGCTTCTTTCTTGAACCTGTTCTTTCTCTTTGTCCTATGCGAGTGGACGCTGCAAATGCACAAGTTTGTGGTCAAGTTAATTAAGTTTTAGATCTGTGTTTTATTAACTCCCAGCATATCCACTTCTCTTCGATCCCCAGAAATAACATAAATAGACCTCCCCCTTCCCCCTTCCTCGAAGCAAGCCAATGTTTACATTTTTCTTTCCCTCAGCTTTTGCACCTTCTTTTTTTCACTAATAACCAGAGGAAACAGTAGCAGTTATACGACATTGGTTACAAATATTCGAGGAAAAAAACTTAGCCAAACACATTCCAAAGACATGGTTGTCCCACCAGCCAGTCGATGGAGAAGGTAGTCCCACCTGCCTTTCTGATCTATCGGGAGTTGTTGCTCTGTTTTATTTTTAGAAGACTTTAACTGGAGTTGTCTCCCGTAAAGACTTGGTTGTCCCACCAGCCAGTCGATGAAGAAGGTAGTCCCACCTGCCTTTCTGATCTATCGGAAGTTACTGCTCAGTTGTGTTTGAAATTTCCGCGCTGCTTGGCCAGGAAGTAAGTTATATGCCTTCTACTACCAACTACTGCTGCTAACTACTAACAACATATCCATTTGACAGGCGCTCTAATTCTCAGGGGAAATCAACAGCAGGTCATCACAATGCCACAAACAGCAGGTTCCTAGAAGGCTCCCACACATTATAGAGACTACTGTTGACCTTGAAGAAGCTGTTGCCCTTGTATGTAACCTTGAGGTCCCCTAACACTCAGTGAGTTATCTATGACCGAACTACGTTACCATGAATTATTCTGATGACGGCAAGGGACTACGACTTGATAGGTTTTGTTGTTTATTATTTATTTCTATTATTTTATTTACATTGCTATGGCGTTCTTGTATAATTTGTATATTTTGTACATTTTATTGATTGGGGTAGGGAACAAGGCTCCCCCTTGTTTTCTCCAAAGGGTTCTGAGATGGTTGGGCTCTCATCAGAACTGCTTTTGTGTTCATGCACCATAGTTAAACTCGCATAGTTAAGGTGCCATAGTTTAGGCCGCATAGCTAAGGTTCCATAGTTAAGGTTCCATAGTTAAGACCACATAGGTAAGGTGCCATAGTTAAGCTCACATAGTTGAAATTATCACGAAGTGAGGGAACTGGGGGAATCTATAACAATGGAGAATGAGGTTTCCGCACTGCTTTGCCAAGGACCAGATCACACGCCACAAGCTCACGGGTTCCCAAGCCTCCCACCACCAACGATGGGCGCTCTGCATCTCTGCAGCTCCATCTCTTCAGGTGTCTGTCTCCCTTAATGAACCGTCCATCAATACAGAACACGTCTCGTCTGCTCCATACCTAGTATTTCCCGCTTCTGTGGATGTTTCGCTTTGTCACTGCTCTTGTGCCTATTGATTCTGCGTAGAATTTCACCACATGAAGTTAGCACCACATAGTTAGTAGCACTACACAGTTCATAGCATGCAGTTTGTCGCTTAAAGCTGGATAGTATAAACACTCACATCGAAGTATGCCGCAGAGCATTTGACAAGACGGGTACGAGGCACGCATGCTCATAGGATTGTAAAGGCTATTTAGTGTGCTTGTGCTTGTTGCACTGCTGCTTGTTGCACCTTACTCTCAAAGCTATATACAGCATATCTAGCCGGGACGGTGAGAAGGAGCAATAGAAAAAAAGTCACAAGTTAACAAGGTTATTGGCCTATTTATTTGTGATCCCAGCAACCCAAAAGTATTTACGTTTTTTTGAGTTATGACAGGCGTGACTGATGGGCAATTAGTGCCGTTTGACCACACACACGTAGTGTATGACCCCAGTGATCCCTTATCGTTGCTGTTTGCACTGTGCACCTTGCTGCCCATGGGCATACTGATATTTTACTTTTCATGGTTTGTCGTGACAAGGGAAGTTGAACCTGTGTGCATAGCTGGCGGCCATATTGTAAATGACGTGTTGAACAACTTAGCCAAGAGACTGCTCAAGTTCAGCAGACCAGAAATTGTTGGTGACGCCATCATCACCAACCAGCTCTATAGGCTAGGGTATGGGATGCCTAGTGCGCACTCCCAGTTTATGGGATTTTGTTGTATATATTTCACACTCAAAGGTTTGTTTCAGTGGCACAGTGCCAATGCATCGCCACATCTATCGGTAGGTGTAGTCACATGGTTAGGAATTGTGGGGTTATACCTTGTCTGTGGATTAGTGATGTTCTCTAGGATATACCTCGGCTATCATACAATAGCACAGGTTGCAGTGGGGTTCACCCTTGGAACTTTTCTGGGCAGCGGATATTTCCTTGTTACTTCTGTATTGAGAGAGGTTGGTCTAGTAGCCTGGGTTGTCGATTGGAGAATTTCCAAGCTGTTATGTATAAAGGATACATGGTATGAGGGGGGCTCCTCTTTGTTAGAACAAAGAGAGGCATGGAAGAGGAGCAAAGAAAAAGTTACGAAGCATATAGAGTAGACAAACAGGCATAGAAAATAGCATATATACATCATCTAGAGTATATACATACATATATAGATATATATGTATCAAATTCGTTAACCAGCATTCATATATCGTCTCCTTGTATCTAATGGGTAAACCTTATATATTTATTTTCATTCTCATATATATTATTCAAAAGTTATTATGCAGACATCACATTTCGTTTCAATATAATCTCAATATAAAAATCAACACTGTCAAATACCTTGCCCTCCCATCTCCACCACCACCTCAACTCCTCCTTGTCTCATCTATGCCTTGTCTGGTCCCTTCCGTCTAGTCCTTCATCTTTATCCGATGCGCGGTATTGGCATATGCAGAGTAGGTGATCTGTACGATTTCGTTCTGCGGGAAGCGCAGAGTTGGGATCTCATTGCATGGCAGCGCCATCAAATAGCCGTAGAACACCCTGATGACCGTCTCATCCGCAATAATCAGAATATCCCCACTCATACGTTCAATCTCATAGATGAGAGGCTCGAACTTCACCGCAAGGTCGTGGTAACTTTCCGCCCTCGAGTACCTGTGATGGTAGGGGTCCCTCTTATGGGCAAGCCAGTCCTCTGGATACTTTTGGCGTATTTCTTCATCGGTCATGCCTTCCACATCACCTGGGTTTAATTGGGTAAGCTGCGGTCTATGACGCGTGGGGATGCCGAGCTCTTTAAACCTGGAGGCCGTCTGTGTCGTACGCTGCCTTGTGGAGGTCCAAACAACCAGGCTGTTCTCATGGCTGCCGTCTACGCCGTAGGCTGGCTGCCTTGTATTTGGACGTATATCGCTGCGCTGGGTATTGTTGTAGAAGTTCTCTCCCTTCTTCCTACTTATGTGGTTCAAGAGGGTCTCTGTCAAACGATCTGCATACGCTTTGCCCTTGTCATCCAACGGAGGATCTGATTTGAACGAGAGTTTGTTGTTGGAACAACGCGCAAAATATATACTGCCGCTCTTTATCTTTGAGTTCATCAAGAAAAACACAATCCTGCTCGTTAAAAACTCATTGTTTGAGTTTCTGATTACTAGCCTCTCGCCGAAATTGATAAACTTGATGTATGTGAGCTCTGGCTCATTCATCTCCTCGTAACATGGCTTCACAAGCTCAACTCGCTTCTTGTAGTCGGCGACAGCCTCCGATGGGTCCCAATTCTCGTAATCTGGAGACTTGGCCGCATCAAGGATATTACGCGTGAGCAGTTTGGGGTCTGTCACAAGACTTTCGATGAATAAAACCTTCACATTCTCAGAGTTCAGCCTCTGTGCCAGTTCAACCCGCTCTGAAGAGATGGCATTAACGGCATCATAAATTGCAACCTGGCCCTGTTCGGCTTTGAAGAACTTGAGCATATCACCGATGCACTCGTTGGTGATGTCATGGCGCATTCGTGCGGCCTCGCTTGTGTCCGGGATGGGCTTGAAGAAATCTTCTGGGATATCAGGGATCTTGGCCCTCCGGTAATTACCCATATGGAACAGGTTACTCTTAACTCCCAACCATCTGAGATAACGACAAAGAGAAATCGAAAGGTTGGTCTTGCCGCGTGCCGGCTCACCACATATACAAATACAGATGGCACCCGCGTGGAAGAGTCTACCAGAATCAGTGGAGTATAGCTGTGCTGGGGAGACATGAAACCTCGAAATATCACTGTGCACACCATCAACCTCGCTCACGTGCTCCATGGAGTGCAGCATCGAGGAAGGAGAAGGGGGGTGAGACAAAGAAGGGTGCAGTGGGAACTTTTCATCATCTCCAGTGTCCAGCAACTCGCGAATCACACCCTTTGTCTTGGAGGGAGTAGGATTGTGGAGTGTAGGCTGATGCACATGGGCCGGAGGTGGCGATGGAGTATCAGCTATTTCATCTTTGTACACTTTTGATGATGTGGATGGAGATGCGGCAGCAGAAGTATTGCCGTCGATATCCCATCTGTTCTGCTTGCGAGCAGAGTAGTTTCCTGGGATTTGAGGGAGCTGGATCTCCGGCATATTATCCGACATTGTTTATGGATTATGCGTGAGGTGTAATGGAATATAGTGTTTCAATGGTGAGTTGTGCCTTTGCTAGTGTATAGGGAAATGATCCTCAAGTGATGAATGATGTCAGAACCGGCGACTATGTGGAGTCTGTTGCACCTGCTTTGTGGTTCGCTGATTTGTGAACTCGTATATGAGGAGATCAAAAGAGACAAGAGCAAGGGAGGGCGCCCGGTCACTTTTTGCTTCTGCGTAATCACAATCAAGGGTAGACAATAAAGCGGATGGCCCCCAGTGTAGCCGTTTGTATGCCCAAGTTGTATAATGAAGCTGTATGCCAAAGGTTAATAAGCAGACCACGCAGTAACTATACAATAACTACACACTAATAAAATACCGGAATAGCCGTCTTTAGTATAACTAGAAGCAAAGCCTATCGGGAAATCTCACCGAAAAGCCAGCAAACCAAAGCCTATCGCTACTAAAAGACATGCACAACAAAAACAAGCGCTACACATAAGGCCCCGGCGCTTAATTTCTCTAGCAACAAACGCTGCCAAATATGTGGGGAATGCGCTTTGCTCCAAAAGGCTCGTCCGAGCACAAACGGGTGCAGGAGCTAGCAGAAAAGTGGGCCAAGCTGGGGGGAAGGGGGACTAGGGGATTAGGGCACTAGGACTAGGGGACTAGAGGGACGTGCTGCATGTGGAAATGGCAGGTAGAAAGCAAGGCAGAGGAGCAGCGACGGAGGAATGGAGATGAAGAAGCTCACTGTAAGCAGAGAGAGACAGGGAGAGACAGAGAGACAGAGAGGGTAAAACATTTATACAACAATATACCTTCATCTTCATCAAAATAGGAATATGCTTTTATTGTGGGCAGTTAGTCCATGACAACCCCAGGGATTTCCCGTTTCATGTAATAGATCTGTGAGTATCTCAAGGTCATTATATTAGGTTTTGTAGCGACATGAGCCATATGCAGCGAGTACACTCTCCGAGATCGTCCGATATCGGGAATTCTCCGAACAGACCATCGGGAATGAACTGTAGACAATGAACTGGAAGCGGTTTGGCTACTTGAGGAATAGCATAGTTTATTGAGTGCATACTTGAGATTTGCTGGGTATGTAGATTGGAAATAATACATACTTACATTAGCTCTTTTTAGTTTCGTGAGACACGTTGTACACGAAGTTGTACATATAGCTGAAACTTCTCCCATAATAATAGAGGTGGAGCTGGACTTTGTGTTGGATTGGATCCATAAATGCCATTTCCCTCAACAAGTGTTGTAAACATACGGCTTTCAAACTGATAGTATTGTCCCATTAGAGTTATGCCAATGGTATTATAGCATTAGCTATGGATACACCACTAGCCGCGGTTGCTGCTCAGGCTCTTCCATTGTGGGGAAAACGATATAGTTAAAGAGCTCTAAGCAGATGCATAGCTGATATCGATTGCATAATGCAGCTCTCATAAATTATGTAATCAAAGACTCAGGCATATCTGCCGATTCCAGCCTGACAGCTTCGCATATTCCATAGCTGCTCTACCTTCCTGCTACTAACAGCGGCCCCAGGTAGGCTAACACCCAGTGACAATATAGGTATACACCAATATTGTGGGCATGCCTTTTGGTACGAAATGCAATATATTTTTGAAAAAGTAAACACTTACTACTCAGCCATTGGTATTATTAATTCTTGACTAAATTTTATTTAACAACCCTATACACAAACCGCTTACTCTGCGTTGCCGCCCTTTCTGGCAATGAGAGCCTTTCTGTCCTTGTCAAGGTGGAGCTTGGTGATGACAACCTTGGATGGGTGGATGTTAAGTGGGACGGAAGCACCGTTGGACTTCTCCTTGGTGAGCTTCTCGATCTGAACGGCAAACTTCAATCTGTAGACAGAAGAGATCTTACCCTCCTGACCCTTCTTGGAACCCCTCACAACAAGGACCTGGTCCTCCTTTCTGATTGGAAGGGAACGCACCTTGTACTGCTCACGGAGCTCCTTGGAGAGTGGGGCAGAGAGAAGGACACGACGCTCAGAAGATGGAGCGTTGAAGTAAGCCTTTCTGGCCTTGCTTCTGGAAGAAGAGACGTCTAAAAACAGAAGAGTTAGTATAACATTCATAGATGTCTTGGAGCAGCTCTCTTGGAAAAGATTTAAAAGACAGCGCTTGGTAGCAGAAAAGAATAGCATGTGAATCCGACATAGCACCTCGTTGTTCTGGGATCTGATGTAGAAATTATGTGTTTGATTATTGTTCACTTTACCAGACTCTCAACCCTGTAGGACTACCTGTTGTTATTTGCCCTTGATGATCTTTTCTTGGAGTAACCCATTATATGAATAAGAGAAGAACAAAATGAAGTCAATAATCCATGCCAATCTACAAAACTTCAATAAACTTCATAATGGCCGTCACAGTGCCGATGTCAACGTCGTTGTATGGTGTAATTCAGACTGTGATACCTCTTTTTTTTTTTACTCGTGATGTACTGGTTGTTGGAATTCCTCTACAAGTCCGCTGTTGTTTATCCTTTCTAGATTAATCCGCTCTTTCAACAAAAACTATATTTACCTTGACTGATCTTGGCCATTTTGTGATTTCTGTGTTGCCTTTGTATTCGTAGTATATTATCTTTTCGATATATATCTTCAACACTTCTTTTTAGCACATTGAGATTTTCCACTCACACAGAGAGAGAGAGACAGTGAATGGGCCCCGGCTCTGCTAGCACTGTGATTGCATACCCGATAATTATGACAGTAAGGTGTCCAGACACATACTGAGAAGGGGGTTTAACAGGGGGGTCTGTTTACCCGGCAAGATGGTTTGTGCGTGCGGTGACAGTCACCAGAAGATAATGATAGTACCTGGATACTTTAGTCAGGGCGTAACCCTATAAGCATGCACGTGATACAGCGGAGAAGGAGCTCATCATCAAGGAAACACACGACCTCATCTCCGACATCAGAATGGCAATTACCCACTTTGTTCACCGCACTATCTCTGTTGATCGTGCGGTTATTAAGCAATGTGACGCTACAGGTATTATGGCATACATAGTATGGCTTTCATCGTATGGCTCGTATAGTGTATATAGTTAGCCTGGACAGATAATTAGCATGGCGATGAGGGCCCATACTTAAGGCCATCGCCATACTGAGATAGACAGGCAGATAGGTAGCTTATCGCGATTACTTGAGGATATGACAGTGTTGAGGTGACTATTAACTTATACAACTTCCTCATGGTACCATATACTTGATAAAATGTCATCAATATGACTTTATTAGAACCAGAATCATCATTGGCAAGTGCGTTGGCTCAGAAGCTGAGTGCTGAGCCCTCCTTGAGCGACCTGCTGGTGCTACTTCCCCAGGTTAGCTCTATCTTGCATAGTGATCAGGCTCCACATTCTTCCAGATTCAGGCTCACGACTGCAGTGATACAGCACGCCCTCGGGGCAATTTATTCAATACCACACAGTGTTCAATCCCGAGAAACCGAATTGGCCAAAAAATTAATAGCGGAAGCGCTGACAACAATTATGGGCCTTGCGGGCCTGATCTCCAGAGCAAGCATACTTTTAGGAGGGGGAAGAGGCAGTGTCACAGATGCCGAGGGTGCGAACACAGTGAAATATTCATCTCACATATCATGTATTCTCGAGGCAATAATTGCTGTGGTGCAAAATCCTGATTTTATCTACCAATTGTTGACCCAGACCAGAACAAGTGCTCAATTCAGGGAACTGAAAGCACTGTTATGTGGATCCAGATTGTTAACAGTGCTGAACCAGGCGTATATCGCTGCCAAGACCACAGAAATAGCACAAAATGACGAAGCTGTTGTTGGAAAACTCGAAAATATAAGTGGCATTCAAGAATATGTTAACATGATGATGGCAGGTATACTATATTTAATGGAACATGAAAGTGTCCATCAACCAATCAACGATCAAAATTACCGCGACAACTACACAGCTAGCTTGATCTCAGCACTCTTGCGCCTTTGCTCTGGTTATGCGAGCCATCTCAGAAGTTTACGTTCTATAATTCTTGGAAGACTTATATGTGAATCCAAGCTTAAACAGACGATTGCTATGTATGGGTGTATGTCTCATACAGACCAACAGCATTTTTTAAAGTGTTTGATGGCTTATTTGTTCACACAATTCAGCAGTAAAGTCAGCTCCCCCGAAGCTTTATATACGATTTCTCTAATTCTCAGCCAATTCAGCTCCAAGCCTCAGGATTGGAGTTCTATTTTCCCCTCCTTGGTCGAACACCACGATATTCATATGATAAAAACAGCTATACTTCTTCTAAGTAGTTTGGAATACTCCTCTTTGAGCCACCTTTTAAGGCTATTCAATTCAGACCTGAGCTTGTGGGGTAATCGACAGTATATGGTGTCTACCGCTATATCACAGCAGGAGCTACAGACATGTGTTCTAATTGTATTTATCCACAGTCTTGCTGCAGATGATCTCAACAGGCTAACGACAGATCCAGAGTTTCTCAACTCCATTACCAACCATATCGACTCGTCTTCGCCAAAAGTAAGGGCCCTTGGGATGTTGCTGGCAGACATTGTATTTGAGAAGCAGGGAACACAGAACAAAGCCATTTTCGATATACCAGGCCAGACCGAGTTGAAGTCTAAGATCCTCAATGAGCTTTCTCCAACATTATCCAGCGACGTATTTGTAGATCAATACTTGGGAAAAGACATCGATTGGGACAAAATCGCCCTCTCTTCGGAGCTGTCAACAACTGAGGCTACTGGAAATGTACTTGCTATACCTGAGCCTCGGAGTGAAAATCTTAATACCCCGCCGCTTGCACTGCTGGACGACCTATCTGATCCAGAGGATGACTCCGATGATGATCCTTCTATTAGTAAAAAAGACGTGCCTCCTCCTCCTCTATATATTAGGGAGCTCCTCTCATACCTTCAGACCAATCCCAGCGATAAATTCTGCTATGACAAGGTGAAAATCGCGCTTGAGGTGGCACCTACTTTGATTAGGCAGAAGGCCGGCGTGGGAAATGAGGTGTCTTTCCACTCCTATGCACTAATGAGCCAAATGATAGGCATGGATAACCGCTTCGATATATCTGAATTCCATGACAAGTGTCTCGCTTCTGTGGTGGCAATTATATCCAGCGACTATGATGGAGACTCACCCATGCATGCTATCAGACTATTTGTATCTGGCGATTATTCCCTCCAGCAACGTTTGACATTGCTTTCTGCTCTTTCACTGTCTGCTCGAGAAGCAAGGGGATACCGAGATGTGGCTATCACCAACTCTTACAATGCTCAAAAGGCAAAATTTCCCTCAAAGATGCTTCCTGAACGCCTTCATCAAATGTTTGTTGAGTATGAAGAAAATAACAGCAACAAGGGCAGCCCTTTGGAGATTGAAGATAGAGGTGCAAGCAGTAGGAATACACAAAAGGCTTTGGCAAGAATCGAACGATCCACAGAGAAATCTACCGCCATCATAGCCAATGATATAAGTAATGGTACTGTTATCAGGGTCTCGCAAAGATTAACGAATATCCGTCATGGTGTAAGCAGTGAAGATTCCCAAAAGGCTCTCAATTCTGCAAGGAAAGGATTTTATAAGATTGTAGCATCCAAGTTCTTTTTCCCGTTAACAGCAGTATGGCATACGATAAACACCACAGGCAGTGGCTTCCAGATCGGAAGATACTCGCCCATTCTTACAGCTCATTTCATTAGGACTCTTGCTTTGATACTCCATACGGCTTACCCATCATGCGTTGACCTGCCTGATATGGTGAAGGAGATGTTTGTTATTATGATGCCGCTTCGGAACGTGTACTTT
This sequence comes from Kuraishia ogatae, assembly GCA_003706285.3. Classification (NCBI taxonomy): domain Eukaryota; kingdom Fungi; phylum Ascomycota; class Pichiomycetes; order Pichiales; family Pichiaceae; genus Kuraishia; species Kuraishia ogatae. The sequence continues at coordinate 38,486 of PPKV03000033.1, read as the reverse complement.
GCAGCTTCCCCTAACTCTGGTTCAGAAGATGCTAGCCTTCAGCTACTTGGGGCAGCTTCTTCTGCGGGACACGGTGGAGCAGGCTCGCGATCTGATAATGGCGCTGAGGGGGACGAATTACTGATCCTGGACTCCGTTCTTACTGTTCTATTGGTGATATTGGAGAACACAAGCCAGGAAATGTTGGTTAGGCTATTTCTAAGAGAGACTGTTACCTTGAAAGAGTGGCTGGAGGAGGTGTTTGAAAGCATTGTCGACGAGGAGGTGAAGAGGAGATGTGCTGGTGTTCTACTGATGATTGGGGAAATATTTGATAAGATAAAAATCTGATTGCATGACGAAATAAATGAGGATTTTGCGCCTATTGTCTTTAGAGAGAATGACCGAAACTTCGAGATTAAGAAAGCGCAGTTGAAATTTCTGTCCTGAAAACAAGTTTTCAATACAAATTTAGATTTCAAGTAAATTTAACTTTACAAATGATCAAAACTTTAGATTCCACCAAAAGCCGCACGAGTCAAGCCGGTTTACTCCAATAAGTCGTTGCCACAAGAAATAACAGTAAAAAAATGGATGAAAAAAACAATTAAACATTTCAATTAACTTTTTCAATCAAAAATTTGAAGTAAAGAGGCTGGAAACAGAGTAAACCATCGTTCTTGACAAAAAAAAGCTACGGTCTTAACCAGAGAAGCCCAACGCGGGACTCGAACCCGCAATCTTTGCCTCCGGAGAGCAACGCGCTAACCATTACGCTAGTCGGGCCGTTAGCAGAGGGCTGAGCCTCTAAATTTTTATAAACATTCAGAATTATTGTCCGGTTACGGAGGGTGTCTTGAAAAGCGGAGAAAAATTGCAGCCATTAGTACAGGAAGAATGAATGTTGGAAATTGGTCATTAAAGCATGCAATGAATTACCCGGTGGATTAAAACTGCAAAAAGCTCACAGGCGACTAAATTCAGTTAAATTATAATTATGAATACAATGGTTTCATTGATGTTACCCTCGAGCAGGATCTCTAGAGGGATCTTGCTGAATGGAGTAGCATCATTGGCTGTTCTCCCATCTGGGTCAAGGACATGCCAGATAAGAACGATTGGCTATACTCCTGCAAGCAATGATGTATCCATTGCTACTTTGGCTTCGTATATGCTGCACACACAATATAGCATAGCTGTGTCTTCTTGCTCTTGTTCTTCTTCCCTTTCTGCTGCCTCCAAACTGGGCGTGTTTAGTGGCTGCGGTAAGCGTCATCTCCACACCAGCGGCAGACAAGGACAAGCACATGGACAAAGACCAGTACTTTCCCAGAGGGGGATAACGCACACCGGCGGCTCAGTGAACATGATAGAATCTTCTAGAAGAGTATCTGGGGGGGCAAAAATTTCAAAGCAAGGCGACTCTGTTTCAATTCAGAGCAGATCATTTAATACCAGCATTGCTAGACAAGACGCAAATGCAGCTGGTGCCACAAACACAGGTGATAAGCAAGCAGGCTCAACCAATGAGGGCTCCACAAAGGGGAAAGGGTCGTCCAGGTCAAAGACAAGCACTGCTAAGGGCAGCCCCTCTTTCGGTAGCCGTTTGAGGACCGCATCCACTTTTCTCATTTCTGCTTCTCTTGTTCTTGGAGCCCTTCTCCTCGCAGGTATAACCATCTACCTACTTGTTGCAGAGCTCTTCTTCCCCTCTGGTGACACCCAGACTTTCAACAGAGCCGTCAAGTTGGTGGAGAAGGACGAGGCTGCTCAAGCGCTGCTGGGCAATGCTGTTGGCACGCGTCTTAGAGCTCATGCGGACTCTTCTTCTCTACAATCCGACAGATGGACGAGAAACAGACCCATCAGCTCAATAAGAAGAACAGGCAAGGATGGAAAAGAGCACCTATACATGAGGTTTACAGTGGAGAGTGAATCAAAGGTGGGTACAGTGCAGTTGGAGGCTATTGATGAGACATATTACAAGCAAGAGTTTGTCTACATATCCGTAGATGTTCCTGGCCACAAGCGCCATTATGTTGTTGCCCCACCAAAGAGCAAGCAACACCAACAATTACTACCAAGCAATGGTGATGGAGGGTTCCTAGGTGTAAAATGGGGACCAAAGAAAGATTGATGGGATATAATGAGTACCTGTACATAGATAAAGAGAAGGAGAGAGAGAGAGAGGAAGAGGGAACTGCCATGGAAACGAAATCATTTATAATTATCTGCTTATGATTATTTATCCACGAGATTATGAATGTTGATGCATTAAAAAAAACTATTTTGTATATTGTAGCAGGGGGCAAAACATCTTTTAGCTCATTGTCAACAGCAACTGAACAGCAAATATTATAATGGTAATAATTCTATCACCTCCTATTCTCCAGTGACGACTTGCTCTATTCGGAGAGACATCATCACCACCTCCAGATTTTTCCTTCCCACTATGGGTGTTCATCCTCCTCTTTCGCGAGGCTACGATTCCGGCGGTATCGTTGATAGAGCGGCCGAGAAGATAATCTGTAACGTTACCGGGAAGCTCCTGAGCACATGTGGTACCATCAAGTGCTACAAACTGCGCCATATCTTCAGAATTGGTTGGGAAGCTGTTAATGACAGCATTCCCTCCAAAGTTACAGTACTCTACACTGCTATTGTGGTAAGTGAAGTAGTCATTGACTGCAATGGAGAGACGCTGTGCCCTACTGCATCCTGAGAAGACTCCGTAAACACCTGTCTCACCGTCTGCCATGATATCTCCACAATAAATTTCATTACATATGGTATCCAGCATAGTCTTTCTGGTTTCTGGATTCACGTCAGAGTGTGCAATACAGGTGAGCGAAGATATCACACAGTCACATCTGCTTGCACGAGGAGCCTCCGGCAGTTTGGGGGAGGCCTTCCATACCTCATTATTCTTCAAACACGTGAAATGAGCACCGGCACCTTTCTGATTCGTATAGGAAACACCGGCAGGCATGGTTACTGGTATAGGTGTAGCTTTATTGAACTGCTCTTTCAAGTAGTTGAAGTCTTCCAGCTTCTCCACAGGATTGTGGATGCTATTACCCACTACCCTCACTACACCGTATTGGTTCTTCTCTTCAAAGTACATATACATAATCCCTCCTGACCACACACCAGACATGAGGGGTCCATAGAGGACCTCAATCTCTGTAAATGGGCGCGGACGTCTGATGTTACAGCCAAATTCGCTAAAGAATACAGGAACCGGATACCCTGCAAAGTCAGTAGTACGGTCCCTATACCCACTGTTTGAATAGGAGGAGTACCCGCACCATTCGTAGATGTTTATTCCATAGAAGTCAACCGTAGCCTCTATCCCATCACCACATACAAAGTAGTTGGCGAGGAATTGGCGGATCTTGTCATCGTCGTTGGTGGCATAGCCAACGGGGATGACCCTATATCCTCTTTCCCTGATGAACCTCTTTATATCTCTGACAGAAGCCTTTACAAAAGGCGATGCATCAGTATTGTAGATATTGTCGGTAACCTCATTTCCTGCAAACACCCCAAGGAGATTTGTATACGAGTGTAGAGCTGTTATGACCGAAGTGTACCTATCGTAGAGGTCTTGATCCCATATAGGAGAATCCCTTGGAATAGACAGGTTAGGCTCACTGAGATCAGCCATTACATATATCTTTGCCCTAGCCAAGGCTTCCATACAGTAATCATGCTTGGCGTCAGGGTCAATACTATATACCCTCACCACATTCACTCCTAGCTCTTGTAGATATGGGATATCCCTCGAGCATATTGCGGGATGGGCTAGAGGATCGATGTAGTGTTTGCCATTAGTGAAAGAGTATTCAAGGCTTTCATCGTCTTCATTGCTCAGGTTTGTTGAAGCGAGCTTGGTCCCGTTTAGGTACTGTGTGATATCTGGTTGGTAGGCAATACCTTTGATGAAAAACTGAGATCCATTATTAGAGAAGAAGAACCTGTTGCCTTGGATCTCAATTGGAGGCAACTGCCAATCTCTTACAACACCAGAGGCGCTTAGCTGGTGACTGGTATCTTGTGGTTCAAGTGAGACGTTCACCTCCATTGAACGAGTACGAGAGAGCAGCAGCAAGATACATAAAGCCACTGTGGAAGGGTTACTCCTCAGCATACTACACATTTTCTTCATCTAATTTACCAGATATGGACATATATTCTTCGTGAATTTTGTAGGCCTAGCTGAATTTTAACTTTAACACTTGCGGTCATCACTAACTTGTAGATGTCTCGCATCTAAGATATACAAGTTTACACAGAGGCGGGGCAGAAGAAGACAAGTAGGATTTACTAGGCTCTCTTATAATGGGGTCTTTGTGGCATTTCTGTTTATTGGCCTTTTGGGGAAGTCTATCACGGTTTATCCCAGCTCTGTCCAACCTGTGTCAGAGAGGCTGCTGGTCGCTACTGGGTCGCTGCTGAACGGCTGCGATTCATAACCTCAGCTTACACTCGTGTAAATATCAGCTCCTATACTTAACTAACCATGGTTACATTTTATATCTATACCCATACAAATCTACTCTAAGTGTTTTACTCTAAATCCTTATTTTGGGACCATACCCTCTTTAAATTCTGTTTTTTCTGGCAGCAGCAAACACACCCCTATTTTTTTCCAAACCCCAAATACAGCTGAAGATTTTATCATAATATTCTCAACAGCTGAACTGTCATGACTCAAAGGAACCCCCACTTCTTCAAATATAAAAACAAAGTAGTAATCTTAAAGCCGCGAGTATACAAAAACATAACCGCGTAAAACATATACCCCGTGAATGTATGCTTCGCATAGTCCACAAAAGACAAGGCCAAGTCAACCTTCTCGTCACCACTAATCACCTTTGAGCACAAGCTTGCGTCATCGCTAATGATACCAGCGGCTCCCAGCTCGACGCACTTTGCCATTTCCCATTTGTTATTGACAGTCCAGAAGTAGAAGTTGAGGCCATGCACCTTGCAGAAGGATAGAAATTCATGCAGCAAGCAACTGTTATAGAGGACAAGGTTGAGGTAAGAGATGGCGGAAAGTTTGGCACCCTCCTTCTCCACAGCTGCCACAAAGCTGGTGACAGCTGCCATGTTGAAGGCGATGTTGATCACCTCGAATGAGGCCATGAGCTCCTTGTTGTAGTAACGTTCATGCCAGAGGCCAAAAATGATCTTGTCGTGCCAGTAAGCAATGTCATCGCGTACGGCAAGGAGCTCCTTGATGACCAAGGGGGTGATTACCTCAGGTGCGTTATCTGTTTTCACGTCAAGCATGAATTTAATTGGGGATGCACTCTCCTTGTTGACATTCACCAGCCACTCGAGGGACTCTTTGAGGGTGGGCATGTGCTCTTTGGGCTCTTCCTTGGTCAGCAGCTTCTCAAGTGTGGGGTAGTAGTCGGTGTCTGGGATTTGGTATTCATGGTCAAAAGTTCTCCCTGTGTTGGCGTCATGACATATGACGACTATACCGTCTTTGGATATGTGGATATCTGTTTCCACTACGGTGGCACCTGCTTTCACCGCCTGGTCAAAAGCGGTGATTGTGTTCTCGGGGAAATGCTTACGGAACCCACGATGAGCCACACTCAGTGTTTTTGATTTTGTCATTGCTGTTTTGGGAAAAGTCTTGTTGAAGGAATAGAGGTAGAGGAATAGACACTAGTCACTGGAACGGGTGTGTCATTAAGATATTCTCAGGGGTTTCGCGTGTAAATGCTGTCAATAGGTTACAAGATACCCCACATATACGAATATACATATACGAATACACTTGAAATAAGAATTGGATATCTGGTTTCTAAAGGCAAGGCCTTAGCACTCCAAGCACAGTGAATCATCTATATACCATCCAAGGAAACTGTTTCTCCAAAGTTTTCAGCCCCTGGATACCACTGGATATTGACCACAGCCGCTTCATCAGCCAGCCGTATTGCTTTTTCCAACCACCCTACGCATCGCCTGCCCAAATAGTGGGGCACATGCAGCTCCCAAACGGGTTTCGAGATCCCCCATATCACCGGTGGCCATCGTGCCAAGGCACACGGAAAGGGCACTCTTGCCTGCTGCCGGGGGGCAACGTGTTGCATGAGAAGATGGGCCCAGAGGGCTCAATGGATGGAGTTTTATGGAGCACGTTTTTGGTGCATAAAGAAACAAACCTTAACAACCCATCAATATCATATGCCACAAGAAAGTAAGATGGGGATGATCTAATGGGAGATGAGGGGACCCTAATGACTGTGTACACTAGCTACTGGTCGTTGTTACTACGGTTTAATGCTAGTCATCAGTATTGTATCACTATGCGATGAACTCATTGTCTGTATAATCCTCCCACACGTTGTTAACCTTGGGACACTGCGCAGTCCTTACACTTCATATGCAGCCTGCCTTTACATTATGTGGACCTACTGCCTGAAAATGCGATTTGCACAAAAGTGCGCGCATCTGTGGTAGAGAAACTCGCACATGCCATTTACTAGATTGCGTCACAAATTCAGGTTCATAGCCTTTAACGAGCTTGTGCCTTTCTTGGCGTCTTGCACTCCATGTGTTCCTTGTGCTCATTGTACTGCATACTCCTTTTACTCATTGCGCTATGCATACTCGTTTTACTCCTTGTATTCTTTGTATTCCTTGCCCCCTTGTATTATTTATAGTCCTTGCTGTTTATATTCCGCCTAAGTCTTTTTAGTTAAACTTCATATCGCCACAAACCATAAACCCCTTTAGTAAGCCAATTACTTAAATTTACAATATATATATGTATATATACACGTAGAAAATGAATGACGGTATTATCATATAAAAAAGACTCATATGCCAGCAATAACCATTCAACTCCTAGCAATATATATATATGTATATATCCACATTATCACAATACACCGTGCACGTGAAAATGCAGAACAATATAAAATGCCCTTTTGTGTCTTTGTTCCCTCCATGATGCACTTTAGAAGAACTCAAAAGCTCTCTTTCGAGCGCATCATCACCTATTATATATGTAAAAAAATATATGCAATCCAGCACCACCCGTCACTGCCTCTCCAACGGATAATGATACCTGTTATGCAGGTATTCGACTCTGTCTGCGACCCAGATGTCGTCGTACATAAGAGGCAACTCATCCTTGGAACCCAACACCAGCTGACCCTCCGTTAACACTTCCAAGGTCTTGAACATAGTGGCCAGCCTGGTATTGTTGAACTCCTTCCAGATATCCATATCATGACATGCGCCGATAAAAGTGGATGGCTCGCCTCTGTTGTACGCCTCCACGTCCTCGTTGGGCACATAGTTACACTTGTCCATTGGCACCCATAGCCTCAAATGGTTTTGGTAATGGAATCCTCTGTCTGGGAGTTCATCCTTGTAGATCTCATCGTTTCTAAAGTAGGCCTCGAGGATATCCATAGTCTTGTGAGGCACGTTTGCTAGCCTTCCTTCAAAAAGAGTCTTGCTGAGGGACGACAGCATTGACGTGTGATAAAAGTTGCCCGATCCAGAGTTGACAAACATCTCATTCTCATCGATGGTGGCGATGTCCTTGCTGATTTGGGGATCCTTAGAGAAAGAATCCCTGAACCTGTCTGGCAATTCGGCTTTACTCAACACAAGCCCAAAGAGCTCAATATAAACACCTGTCCTAATATCTATAAACCTAGCATCAACACTCTCAGGGGAGGCGTCTCCATCGTTCTCTCTTGCTCTCTCCATATAGAATGGCTGAACATCCAAAAGGTAGGTGCCACTACCATCGGCTGGGTCTGCAACCACAAGCGAATGGTTGAAAGTGTTGGCCAGCCTCTCCATCTCCTTTGCTGGCATCTCAAAGTGGACAATCGCCTGCCAAGGGGAAATGAGCCCGTTCTTTGCCCACCCCAAAAGCGACTCCTGTGCTATCCAAGTGGTTATCCCAAGGTTGCTCGACATCTGAAGCCACGCCCTAACGAGCTGGTGGAGCACCTTGCGGCGATCATCCTGGGCAATAATCCGCTTGAAGAAACGCCAGTCGTAAGGCTCTTGCGATGGCCATTCGTGAAGCGAGTTCTTGTCTTTCATTATCACCATGGCATCCCGAAAATGAACATGGGTGGCTGAACGCGCTTGACGTGAACGTTTCCTATAGAGGGGAAACTTGAAGTCTTCTTTATTGATGAGGGTATTTGTGAAGGTGTCTCCATTAGGATCAATCAGTGGTCTTCCCAGTTCCTCACTCAAATCGCTTAGAATAACAGCGGGATCAATTTCTGCCTTGACTATTTGCGCACGAGACCTTTGGATCCTACGGCTAAGCTCCTCCGATGTCTCCTCACTGGATTGCTCAACAGCCTCTCCAGCAACAGTAACCTTGTTCTGCTTCTCCATCTTCTGCACCTTGTGGGTGACATAGCTATGCAACATTCCACTCTCTTCAAGACCAGCCTTCTTGCCCACTTTGACAATAAAGGCAAGATCTCCAGCCAACAATATCACCCTGTTGGGGTTAGGCGCCACAGAATGAAGGTACGCTTTACCACGAACAGCAAGCCTGAACTCCGACTCTGCAACATCAGCAGGTGACGCAAAGTAGAAGTTGAGCTCTGATGGGTCCTTGGAAGGCTGGTCAACACATCCGGGCCATGGCGTTCTAGACCGCGCACCCAACACACCAATGATGAAGCAATTTGGCTTTTCACTGATCAGAGGGGCCAACTCATGAAGGTCAGCCCAGTCTTTCCAGTGGAAATCAAACTCGGGAATAAGTGATACTTTGGGGTTCTGCTTGGAGTTCTTCAAAAAATGTCTAATGGCGTCCAGGTATATTAAATGAGTCGCACGCAAATCACCTAGCTCCTTGAGATGTTCATATGGAGCGTTCGGTAATACTATCGCATCTGCAGTATAGGGGAAGGGGATCAACTCTCCCTCCACGTTGACAACAACACTACTGCCACCGCTTCCAGAGCCGTATTTCTCACCGCCAGTACCATGTGATTTCCTACGTGCTGTGTGTCTGTTTATGTTCAAGGCGCTTAACAGGGAGTCAAGTGGTGACATGTGCGCTTTCATGTCATCTGCATCGTCATATAGGAAGGAGTCCACCCCATCGAGAGAATCAAACGACTCGGAGCTGCTTCCCGCTGGCTTCAGCACTAAGAATATGATCACCAACATGGCCGTTAATGCATACAGCAAGGGTATACCCCATCTGGAGATCCTGCTTGTTTGTAGCCTGTGGATGAAGTTGAGCAGTCTATTTTGGTTGAACCGTAGGGTTCGCGTCACTTTTGAGTCGAAGTGAGAGTGATCTGTGTGGTCATATGAGTAGTCCGACTCTTCGTCGGCTTCCTTTTCCAGCTCTTCCAGCGTTATCGAATGCACTCTATTGTTGGTTTTCGGTAGGCTAAAGTAGCCAGAGAAAGAGTCACCATCCATGGAGTCGTTATCCGACCGCACAAAATTATAGCGACCTTGCTGTGTAGCCCCTCCTCGTAGCATGTTGTGTGGAAGCCTATGCTAAATAAATAGATGCTGTATCGGAGCACAGGCTGGAAAGGTCAAAGTCTCAGCAATTCTCCTGATAAAAGATGCAAATATGTTCAACTATTTGCCAGAACAAACCAATTGTTGCCTATGGAAAGGTTCTATCAAAGGAAACGCCAATCCGGATGTGTAATGTGTGGAATTGGAATGCCGTGCAGATCGCACTGTAGCTGGACGGAAATATTAGATAAATGAACAGAAAACACACGCCGATAGCAATGAGTCGCCCTTTATCGTTTCCAGCTATCTCAGTTTTACCGGCTTGTGGAAATAAATGCTCGTAGACGTGATGATCCCCGTGTGCAAGAGCGTAAGCCGGGGAATGGGTATAAGCCTGGCGCTAATAAGCCTTGTTGGCGCGGTTGAATAAAGATAAGAGCCAGTACTAGCAGTTAAAGAAGAGACACATCTCCTTTGGAGAAAGGTTACCTGCGAATGGAGGTGTCTCGGAGACTGTGAAAATAACACAACCGTCAGGTGTGATGTTTCAACAGGTATCACAACCTCTCTGCAAGCCAAAGAGGGCAAACAGAAAATATACCACACACCTTTCTCACGCAGAGGGATACAGTGAGACGTGCTGCTGCTTATTGAGACTCGTACCGAAACAGTATCCCAAACTCTAATTCTCCTTTGCAGAGGCTTAGCACAGAAACAGAGAGCTCAATTCACTATGTGGATCGCCGGTACAGACCTGATGAAATGTGTTAGTAACGAGAGAGTTCAATACTACAGAGTATGAAAAAAATGAAAGCGCACCCACTGATGATTAGAAGGAGATCTTTTTTTCTGGTGGTGAAAGCACGGCACTCTCAACGCAAGATCGAAGCTATGGCTCTCACGCTAAAAGTCCCAAGGTGTGCCAAAGTATCGAGGATCCCTTAGGGTGGTACACCCGTAGTAGTGTTAGTGCAGTGAGCCCGCCCATGCATGCATAGATACATACATCAGAGCTGGGTTTTGCAGTAGTGGGCCCAACTCATTCGTTGCTATTTGAGAAGTGGCATGGCGGTGTATGCGATGTGCAGGCGATGATCCCCAGGTAAAATTTCCCAAGTGGGCGATATTCAACGAGATGCAGGAATCTGCAAGCGTAAAATTGCATGCTTACAGAACACCTAGGAGCGCCAAAACTGTGGTAGTGGGCGGGCGCAGCATACCTATTTTGAGGTTGACCGCGTGCGTTTGAGACATGTCAATCAATCCTTTAAGCCTGCTTCGGTGTTGGGTCTTGGAGCGGAAAAAGAGACGGTCCCGCGTCTGAGAACATCCATCGATAATACATGCGCACTACCAAGCCTGCATTTCGCTGGGTTGCGAGCGGGTTACTCGAGCATAGGCGACTGCCCATAGACACAATGGACATATGTATTCATCCCTTGGGGTGCCACTCTGGGGTATACCTGCTCAGTTGGTTTTCTATGAGGAGAAAAATACAGGGAGAGAAGGGAAGGGGAGTGGGGGTTATGGTGGGTTATGGGTAGTGAGGGCAATAGAGAGAGAGAGAGAGAGAGAGAGAGAGAGAGAGAGGAATACAGAAAGGCGTCAGGGAGACGTACGCAGAAGCCAGGCATTAAAGAGAAGAGGATATTAGTGGTGAGCGACTTCCTGCATGTTCCAGGAAGTATGTGGCGATCACGTCGCAGCTGCAGCCGCAAATGCGTGCCTGGCGCTACAATTATTGTATGGTGGAACGGATGCTTGGTGAGAGGGTCTGCTCTGGGAAGTGGGAAACGATTAGCACGAAAAAACAATTGTACAGCATAAAGATCAGATCGATAGTGCGTAGATCTGCGCGGTATATTCAGGTCAGAGATAATAAACTACAAAAGTCACTGATGGACACCAAAACCGGCATGTGAACACTCCATTATCCGAAATGCTCCAATGAGTGCATACCTTATATTTCTTCCCTTTCACTCTGCACATGCTGTATCCCACTTTGTTTCTAGGCAGGCTGCCTCAGCGACAGGGAAATCAACTCGTATTATAGGGGGCACACTGAATAATATATGCTGCGGAGTATATATATACCAAAAAAATGCATTTAAAGTAAAAGAAGAAATTCTCCCTTGCAATTGACTTACCTAGATAATGCTGCATCGCAGGGATTTCTTTTGATTGTCCGTCTTCTATTGCCAACGTTGGCCATGTTTTGGTCACACGACATAGAGACCCTTCGAGCTAATTTGTATAGTTATGCACAAGTAGTTGCTTGCTTAGCCCTCCCCTCTTCATACGCCAGGACTCCTGATTGGACCGCTGCACTATCTTCATCACCCTTTGCCTGTTAATTGAATTAATCTAGAGCTTGCGTGCACATGAGCTCCCTAAGGTTATCAGTAAAGCCAAGAGAATAAGGTCTCAGATGATGCATGCCTCCAGGGAAGGCAGGAAGCAAGTATCTCATGGGGCATATTGTATGTGCCTGTGATGTGATGTGCTGCTGCTTTGCTCTGCCTGTATCTTTGGTGCATCAAGTCCTTGCCACGGCGGGAGAATCAGTACCTGCGCGAATTTCTAATTGGAATTCCAGTTCTCTACATCCTTTGATTCGTCTCTTGCACGCACCACAGCAGGAGTAATACTCTACGTGAAGGTTGGGCACGAAAGAAGCCAAACAGTGGCCCCTTTTACAAAAGCTGCACTGTTCTGGAACCGAGAAAATTGAGGGAGGACTATTGTTAGGTAATAGGCCTTTTGGATACAAGACCTAGAACTCTAATTTGATCAAGCTGCATACTGGTAAATAGAGGTCAACTACTCTAAAGGGTGTGCCGGACCATCAAAAGGATATCATCATAACATTGATCTCACGGATCTAGTGATATCCTTCTGCAGGTACGAAACTAGGGCGATCCATACAGGCCGGCAGACCTGTGATGTACGCCTACTAGATCAATATATGGGATTCGTTTACCATTAGCACTTGGGGTTAGCATGGTCATGGAGATATAATCCCAGAAAAAAGCAACAATAAAAATGATATACACTATACACAGGTGAACGATAAACGAAAGCTTCTATAATTTATGTATCCATTGAGTACGGCAAGTAGAATACATAGAGTACCGTCCAAGTGTATAGTTGCACGCACCTGCGTGGGTTCCATACATTCAAATCGTACCTAGAATCACACTGTAAATAAAATTCTGTAGTTATGTCCGAATCAAATTCATGAAATCATTTAAAATATTCAGGAATCATTACATAAGGAGATGTTTTGTGTCTTGTTCGTTTGTCTTTCCGAAATAACAGGGGTTAGAAGAGAAAGGCAAAGGAAGAAATGAAAAATTTGAACTCCATGCCTTTGTGCCTGCCTATTTTTGTGTGCCTCCGAACGTGTTTGTGTCTCGCACAGCGGGACGAGGAATGAGTGTGGAGATCGCCCTCAACACGACCTATTCATATGACAGGAGGGAGGATTTACTACGATGATATTAGGCGACTGGCTGTAGCATAGTAGATTGACGGCGGGTTACAAGGAGATTACAAGGAGATTACAAGGAGATTACAAGGAGATTACAAGGATATTATATGGAGATTGGTTACAAGGTGGCATTTCACCAGAGGTATAGCGGAAGGCACTTAGAGAAGATAAGCATTTGTGACTCTTCATATATATATATCTTCCTTTTAGCAGGAATCCCCTTTAATATGGCTGTCGGAAACTCTACGCATCATGCTTGAGGGGTGCGATCTCATCAGGGGAACGACCCTATTGGGGTATACAATCGCGTTTCTCCCATTTAAGCGTGCCATCCACCATACATTATTTCTGTTTCGGGCACAACCGCTGACTCATTTAAAGCTCTCACTATGTGCGCCTTTGCCTTATCGGCTTTGTGTGACGCACTGCTTACATGTGTGTAGCTGTTGAGAAACCGTTGGAAAGTCCCCCAGCTTTGCGTGAAAAATCACCTCCCTGCCACAATTGGATTATTTTGTGATTTAAGAGTGTGAGAATTTGTATTTTTTGCACATATTGTTGTTGTGTACATTGTTTTACTTATAAAAAATGGTCAAGTAAGTGTAGCTGTTCCGGGGCTGAAAGCATTCTAACAACCGCTCAAGCCAGAGCTCCAATTGCCATTTGCCCACACTAACACTCACTAGGAGAGTTCTCCTTCTTGGTTCCGGCTTTGTCGCCAAGCCTACCGTGGATATCCTGGCTAAAACCCCAGGCGTTGAGGTAACCGTTGCCTGCAGAACCCTGTCCAAAGCCAAAGAGCTCGCTGGAGATGTTGCCCAGGCTATTTCCCTTGACGTTACAAGCGAGGAGGCCCTTGATGCCGAAGTTGCTAAGGTGGATGTTGTAATCTCATTGATCCCATACATTTATCACGCCACTGTTGTCAAGTCTGCCATCAAGAACAAGACCAATGTAGTCACTACTTCATACATTTCCCCAGCCCTGCGCGAACTTGAACCAGAAATCAAAAAGGCTGGCATTGTGGTGATGAACGAGATCGGCTTGGACCCCGGTATCGACCACCTGTATGCTGTCAAGACAATTGATGAGGTACACAAGGCTGGTGGTAAGATTACATCCTTCTTGTCTTACTGCGGTGGTCTCCCAGCTCCCGAGAACTCTGACAACCCTCTCGGATACAAGTTCAGCTGGTCATCCAGAGGTGTCTTGCTGGCCCTCAGAAACTCTGCCAAGTATTGGAAGGATGGGGAAATTGTTTCCATCGCTAGCGAGGACCTCATGGAGTCTGCTGCTCCTTACTTCATCTACCCAGGTTATGCCCTCGTGTGCTACCCGAACAGAGACTCCACCACGTACAAGGAGCTCTACAACATCCCGGAGGCCGAGACTGTCATCAGGGGCACTCTGAGATTCCAGGGTTTCCCCGAGTTTGTCAAGGTTCTCGTTGACTTGGGTTTCCTCAAGGAGGACAAGAGCCCCTTCTTTGAGACCGCCATCCCATGGAAGGACGCCATTGCCCAGTACATTGGCGCATCCTCTTCTGACGAGAAGGACATCGTTGCCAAGATCATCGAGAAGGCCACTTTCAAAAATGAGGCCGACAAGGAGCGTATCCTCACAGGATTCAAGTGGCTCGGCCTCTTCTCCAGCAAGCTCATCACCCCACGTGGAAATGCCCTCGACACTCTTTGTGCTACTCTTGAAGAGCTCATGCAGTACGAGGAGGGAGAGCGTGACCTCGTTATTCTGCAGCACAAGTTTGGAATTGAATGGGCTGATGGTAAGGCAGAGACCAGAACCTCCACCCTTGTCGACTACGGTGTTCCAGGCGGCTACTCCTCCATGGCTAAGCTTGTGGGCGTTCCATGTGCCGTTGCTACTCAGCAGGTGCTTGATGGCAAGATTGCTACTCCAGGTCTTGTTGCGCCAATGTCACCTGAGGTCAATGACCCATTGATGAAGACACTCAAGGAGGAGTACGGAATATTCCTTACTGAGAAGACTCTTTAAATTCAGTTTCAGGCAATTTCTTCCTTATGAAGTAAATATAGATGTTGATCACAGGCTTATCTTTAATTACAAATAAAATTGGATATTATATATTTTGGTAGATTCTTTGACCTGAAAGGTAATATAATATCAAGTATATTGATGTCGTTACCGTTGTCGTCATTTTTGTAGATACTATCGCATTATATTTGTAGATGTCATTTTATCAACTTGTCATTCTACCGCCTTGTTTCAACAAATGAGCCCCACAACGGGACAAGGAATGTACACTCCAGTGTACACTGTAGTGCACAACTCGCTGCACAAGTGCTCGCTGCATCTAACTTATGGGGAAAGAGTTGTTCTCTTACAGCACCCTTACAACGAAAGAGGTCCCCCAATGGAATGGACATATAATTATCAGTGTCAATGATAGAGCAGCTGAATAAACAGTAGTATCATTTCACATCATCTCAAATACATAAGCAATTGCGACAAGATGTCAGCTCATGACCCGCATTATGACGGCCACAAACGTGGCTTATGGTCATCGGTCAAGAAGAACACAAGACTTATGAGAGAAGAGCTGTTCAATAAGGATGAAGATGGAAGCACTGAATCTGATACACTGATCCACAAGGCGCTGGTAAAATATTATACAAGCCACGGACATGGATTCCCTGAATGGTTAGGTGCTGTTGACAAGGGCGGCAGACAGCATATTGTCAATAATTACCGCCAACCAGAGTATTCCTCTGTACAGGATTACCAGCGACAACAATCCCAGCAACAGAAATCGGAGGCTCCCGAGAGAAAACATTCATTGAATGAGATATACCAGAGAGGTTCTACAAGGAGCCAAGAGCACATCAATCCGGGCAGAGCACCCGCACCCCAGACCTATACTCCGAACCGGGGAGGACAAGCACAGTATCAACCTAGGCCCCCACTACAGCAGCAGAGCTATCATCCACAAACACAGAGCCATTCTCGTCTGCATTCACAACACAGCCAACAATCGCACCAGTCACCGGGAGTACCAAACGGTCAATATTCACACACAGAGAGATCCCAGGTGTCACACACTTACACAACTTCTGCAACTTCCCAGAGTGGCCTCAGGTCAACCTCTTTTATGGAAAGAATGAGAGCCACATCTGGTAGTTCTACCCTCGTTGGGGCCACAGGAACGTCTCATATACACAATAGCACTGTTTCGGCAACTGCAATATCGCACTCCGTTTCAACCCCTTCATCAACTCCAGCTCCCCCTTCCAACCCACGTACCAACACAAGCAGCAGTTTAAGCTCGAGATGGAGAAGGAACTGACATTGAGTTACGGTTTCAACACCATATGAAAGGTTAGAGCAAGGAAAAGAAGACGCACGGTATGCAAAAGGGTACACAAAGTCTATGTAGATGTTCTATGAGCTTCCATGGATTTACACATTTGGACAAGGGTTAGTGGCATCGAAAGACACCAACTACCACTCTATGCAGTCCGAGAGTCTACGGATGCAGAAATGTGAATAACGTTTACCCTTATAAGGTACATATATGTATGTAGCGTTGTTGTCTTGGATACCCCACTAGTCAATGCATCTTCATTTATTAAGCTTGTCAGCACCACATTACTCCCTTCGTTGTGCATTAGCTTGCAAATTCCTTGTCTTGGACTGTTGTTTTATTAATTGTTTATGTTTTCTCTACTGCACTAAACTAGTAAACAAGTAATAGGCAAATAAACAGAAACAAGACAATACACTTGAACCGCCCACTGATACCTCCATTTGAAAATGCCCCCCGCCTTTGCAGCATTAAAGTTGGGACTCTACTTTAATAAATTTGTGGTTTTTTTTGTACTGTGAACAATAGTACCTAAGTTTCGTCTATAAATATCGTATATTTAGCTCTTGTTGTCGTCATTAACGTGAGCTGGTGTTATTCAATGGCTGGACGCAGAGGAAAACCCAAAAGTCACTTCGGTAAGGGCTCCAGCTTGAGTGCCCATGCATCGATCACAAGACAAGCAGGGTTATCGAAAAGATTTGTAAGACAAGGCTCTTGTGTTACCAATAAACTGACAGCTTTGTTTGGAGGGAGCAACATCGCGATGAGTGGAGATGTCGCTGTGAGACTAATGCCAACGGGTACCGCAACGGAGCCACGAACGCCAACGCGACAGATGCAGACAGTACCACGATGCCCATGCGACAATAGCCTCGTTGTTCATCATTCAATTTCCACCTCTCCGCCACCGTTCTCGTTGTGCCCCCCTCACAACTGCTTTCCCAGCTGCTTGACAAGCGATCTGGATCAAAGAGAGACGGACACAAACACGACACAGACATTTCGATCTGTGAGGAATGCAAAGATAGGATCTTCCATTTGCGGCGACAAGGAGACCACTGCTCGCTTATTCCCTCAATGCACCCTGCGGGATAAGAGCGCCAGATGTGATGGCATAGAGGAACAGCCCTGGTGTGCAATTGTTCCACTACGTACTCCATTGGGTACACCGTGCAGCAGTTTGGTCAACAACGTGAACACGAGCGATGTTGTGACTTCATCATCTCCATGTAGAAGAATCTCTCGTGAAACGAATGTTGTCGCTCTCGCAGACAAGGCCAGAGTCCTTGGAGAAACTGATGTAATCTATTCCGAAGATGATCAACAAGAGATGGGGAGGAACTCTAATCTTGTGGCTTCACTGCAAGTCGAGACTTGCTTATCCCCAAGTAAGCTTGGCAGAAGAATCAACAGCCTGGGTTCCTTCCATCTGAGCGGTGAGGATATGGGCTCATCGGTGGATATGGCACAAGCATCTCAGGGTGAAGATTTCCTTCGAGATGATGTTATGAGTAGCCATAGCACAATATCCCTGCCTTCTTCCCATACCACAGCAACGAAACAGGCAATTGAAGGTGTTGGAGAACTCAACACCAGAAATCGTAGTGGAAAAAGACACAAACAACGACGGTACAATACGTGGACCCCAGAAGAGGACTGTCTTCTGTTGAAATACCGACAAGAGGAACATCTTTCGTGGAAGATGATTGCTTGGTTGATAGGTGGAAGGCATACATGGGCAGCTGTTCAGAGGAGATATCAACGAAGACTGAACGGGGGCAAGGGGCACCATAACTCTGCACGTTCTACTTTGGATAGAGAACAATCTATCAACTCATCTCCCAGGCTGACGATCCCGTTGCCTCCCATTTCACATTCTCATGTCCTAGCTGCAAAGGCTATCTTGTATGACTGGTTGAAGTTTAGAGAAACACGCTGGGAAAGAATGCGAGGTAAGATTCCTAACGATTCCACAAAGTCTTGTCAGCAAACTGCTGGTGAGCTCCATGATATTCTGCTAAGCTGCAGAGACGATGTGCCGGAAATGGAAAGGGAATCCTTGGAGGGGCTTCTCTACGTATTAAACATATACCTATCGGGTGATGGTGGCAATTAGACTAATGTGTGACTGGGTAGAAGATCACAATCGGGTGAGCTCATGACTGGGATCTATCAAGTATAACAAGCTTGAAGTCATATAAACTAATCAACGTAAAACAGCAGGCTAGAATACAACAATGAAAATGATATATATTAACAAGGATGTCAAGATACCTGGCCAATAGCCGATCAATAATGCAAATTAAAGATCCTTGTTTCCAAACCGGAAAAGAAGGCTGTTACAGAAAATAGAGTGACAAGTAATAAAAAGACACACATAGAGAAGTGGACAGAAATAGAAAGCAAAAGAGCAGCAGAGAAAAGGCTTTTGTGTGTGCAAGTGTGAGTTTTGTGTGTTTACTTGCGTGTTTATTTGTGTTTTTATTTGTGTTTTTATTTGTGTTTTTATTTGTGTGTTTATTTGTGTGTCTGTGTTTGTGTTTGTTGACAGTTGAAGATAATAATCTCCATGCACGACTTTCCTCATTTGGGTTAGATTAAATAGCAACACCTCTTCTGCCGGGTCTCCATGAAAATACAGAGAGTCCTGTCCTTCTCTTTTCTCTGTTCTCGTCAAGCTTTTCACTGTAATTGTTGAGCAACACTAGATTATCAAGATCACGTAGCCCGTCTCTTATGAAATTCCTCAACACCCTAATGTAGTCTGTAAAAAGAGTCGTCACCAAACTCTCCATGCTCCTCATAAGCATGTTTGCAGAGAATCTGAGCTTCGAGATAAGCTCTTGCCTATCACTACCTGTTGAATCGATAGAGTCGATTACGGCCAAACACTCAACACCCAGCACGAAGAAGAAGGAACCACTCACAAAGGGGAGATACTTCATTGCCGGGTCTCTGGAGAAGATCTCGTTGAGGAGGCTGACTGCTTTCAGCACCCAGAAAGAGTCATCGAGTACCTGAAGATCAACGGGGATGTCAAAGCACGCCAAGGGTTCCCAGATTGGCGACTTTTGAACCATTCCTTTACTGACTGTTGTACAGAATTTGGCAAATAGATATTCCAGGTCCACCAGCTGCTTATTTTCAAATGCGGTATCCAAGGTAAACTCGAACCGCTCATAGTGTTGCAACAGCTGATCTCTAAACACAACTGCATCCCCATACCCTTCATAGGAGATATCCATGTAGTTGTCCTTCCCCTGGTCTTCAGGATTGCGAAGCGAATTGAAGAAGTTGCGGTGGTCCATTTGACCCCCATATATTACACTGAACGGAACCATCCATCCAAATTTGCCTGTTCTCACAGTGGTATACATGGCACCTCTGGGCCGCACAGGGAAAGTATCGAGCTGAGCAGGAGGCAGCTTACACCCACCCAAATCCATCCACATGTCATGGCTACAAGGTTGGTACAAGTCTTCGGAGTCACTATCTCTGATTATGAGACCCCTGTTAAACCCGAGAGAAGTGAGCCGGTCAAGGACATATAACAGCCACCACACTCTTCTCCTCTCTTCGCGGTGCTCTTCACTTATGGACATGTTACCCTCAAGAGGGAGCTCCCTGTTGAGGCCAATTCTTTTGGCGGCATCAATTGCCGTGGAAAGCCATCTGAGAGTATCGGAAGGGACAGTCGCCAACGGCGATATAGCAGCCATATGTATGTAGGCAATGATATCATCAATGTCGTTTGCGGAATGGGGGCTTGGTGGCTGGTGCTCTAATAGGGATAGAAGCTCCTCGAATATGCGTTTGATGTACACCTGTCTATTTTTACCGATGAAGAAAGGATGGTCTATATCGAATGCCGAAGTCAGCAGTAGGGAGAGGATTACACAGCTCTTGGTGGATCTGGCAGGCAAAGGAGAATCTGCTGGTATTAACAAAGAATGAGGCCTCAGGATTGGCGCATAGATGCAAAACGGAAGCTCTTTCAAATAATTCTCAAGCAGATCGCATGCCACTTCTGCTGGAAGCTCAATTTTATTGAGGAACTTCCTGATGGGAAGCACTGCTTTGAGTCGACACACATCGTAGGGGTTGATGTGCGCAACAACAGCCGAAGGAGGGGTGTGTTTTAGGGAGGAGAGGTCAGGGGCATCGTCGAGATGGAATATATTGGAGTTTGGCAAAGATGGCAACGGCATACCTTGAGTGAGATGGGGGTGGGGCAAGGATTGGGAGGGGTGATGACGGGTATGAGGCGGAGGAGGCGGCAAAGGAGGGGGTCCCCGTTGGAACTGAGAAGCGGTAGTTTGCGATTGTGGCTGTGGTAGCGACGGAAGAGGAGGCGGACGATGAGGATGAGGGGCAGATGCCGAATGTTGGAGGGGGTTAGGTGCTCTTGCCGGGTAGTAGTGTGATAGATGTGGAGTTCCAGTTGGCGTGTGTGCAAGAGACTGTGGAGTTTGGGCGCCTGAGACGGGGATTGTTTGATGTGATTGGATAATTTGTGGTTGCTGTAGCGTCCCAACAATGGAATGAGAATCCCTTTGCATCAGAGATTGGTGCGACAATTGTTGGGACTGCTGAGTATTGTGACGGTGATGAAGAGGCAGGCTGTGTATAGGCACTGGTGGCAGTTGATGCTGTGCAGCAGTGGAATAATCATGCACCATATGTTCTTGATGAGAATGGTCGTTTCCAATAGCGCCTGAATCATGTGCACCATATGAGGAAGGAGCAGTATAGTAACCGGCCAAGGAGCTAATCACCTCACCACCGCTCATAGACATCTGGGCCTGTGATTGGCGCTCACGCTTTGTGGGCTTTCTTCTTACGATTTTCTGAGGGTATTTGCTCGAAGCTCTTCCTCTTCTCTTTTCCTCTCTTAAGTAGGTGCATTGGGAGTGAGATTTGAAGCATTGACCACATTGGGGCAATCCTCCGTCGCATTTTGTTCTTTTCTGATTGCACAGATCGCACGCCCTTCGCGTACGTTGTCGCTGCTTCTCAAAAGACTCTGGGACATCGCCCTGTGGTGAGATTTCCATGCCAGACATGTGATATAATACAGGGGAATTGAGGAATTCCTCTCGGAGAGCCAATTGGTCAAGTGTGGAATCTGTTGTTTTCACTAGATATGCCTGCCTGTATTGGAGAGCCTGTATCCGGTGTTTGCCGGGGAGTTTTTAATTGGAGGACACTCAATTGGGACTCAAATTCACCAGATTCGGTTAACTGTGATATACACAATCTACTGTCAAAGTGGCGGCGAGCTGAACCCGTTGAAGAGCGTAGGAAGCCAATGGAATGCAAAGCGGTGGTCCAATGGTTGGCTACGGATTGGGCTATGCTGAAGAATATGTAGGCAGTGAGTCAATTCTAGCTGACCATAATCCCGGATAAAGAACTTGTTGGTATGGAGAGAAAAAAAGCTCTCCTGAGAGTGTGTATAACAACAACACGTTCTCAAAACTCTGAGCAGCGTGCACTGTTGTAATGATTTCGAGAGATTATATGGTGCGATTTTCAATAGGTTAGAGCGCAACACCGCTTGAACTCTGGCAACTGGAGTGGCAGAAAAAATCAATTCAGCGGTATGTCACTTTGCACCAGCAGCTCGGTTTTCGAATACTAACTATGTCCTGGATTTCAACCTCTACATATATGTTACGGGAGAAGAAAACAAAAGGTGCAAAATATCTTCTCCGGCATAATACTCTGGCGCCCGGGCACCTTAGTATGAGGTCTGCAGGTGTGTTGTTAGGGCATCGTCGTATGCTTCTTGAAAAATACCCCTTTAGGCGCATGCAGAGAAAACTCACCGCGGCGGGGCTTGGAGCACATTTGTGCTGGATTATTGCACCGATGGTGGGGTAAACTATGGATGGGACTATGGGAGGGGGGGAAAGATCCGGTGTTGCAGACACAAACGGACAGATGGGAAACTGGTTATTGCAAAGGCGATTGAATTCGATTGAATTCGATTGAATTTTTAATGCAGGCTGATGAGGAAACAGAGTTTGCCAGTGGGGTATTCAGATCCACCACTACGTACATCTGCGCTATGTATAGCAATTGCCGACTGGCATGAACGTATCTGTGCGAGATGTAGTGCAAGAGGGCGATTGTGTAGGAGTGAAATAAGCCGCTCCACGGTGTTAGTGGGGGCCAATCTGCATGTTGTTCCAAACGCACGTATACGTCTGTGAGGAGGCATATGTGCTTTGAGTGGGCTTGTGCCAAAAAAGGGAAGGGGGGCTAAAGCCGTATCTCAAGAGGCTTGGACGAAGTGGAGAAACCAAAAGTACAAAACCGAAAACCTTACTCAGGCCTCTGCATCTTTCCCTGGATATCCCTCATTAACAATTGGATGAAATATATGCAGTACGTCAAGTATCCGCGGATCAGTCTCAGACCTCCCCTCGCCTCGACTTTCCCGGCAATAAAGCATAAGGGATGCAGAAAAGGCAGAGTATGACAGAGAGCGCAGGCGGGCACACATACAGAGATAGTGAATAGCTGCATCTGCTTGTGTCTGTATGCAGTAGGGTGCATTCCCAGCGCTTAATCCAAGCCCTGCAACTTGCGTGGAAGTGATGTGCGTAGAAGCCGGTCTCATCAGGCAGGCGTGAGAGGTTTTTGGGTGCCGGCGACCGTGCTGTGGGAACACCTGTTTGGGAATATGTATACATTAGAAAAAAAGATATGTGTTATATTTCCCTACATAAGACCTGGGTCGATGGGGGTGGAAACCCCTATGCAGATGCATGGTACTAGAGTGAGCTGATGCAGCAGCCCTAGGTGATGGCTACCCTATGATGTTCCTCTATCTACGTTGAGTATCGAGGCTTTCCCTTTTCAGCAAGGTGAATCAGGCATCAGACGGGGGGACTAAGTGACATGTGGGGCAATGCATGTATAAGGCCGAAGAACTTTCAAGCCATAAATTGCGGTTTAAAGTAAACCTGGAAGTATTTTTTAGTTGCCCACCCCTTATTATTTTTTGCCGAAAATTAATAGAGCCATTGGCATTATTTATAGTTTGCCTGCCTTTTCCCTCAGGGACTTGTTCACCGAGGGAAATACCGCATCAGGCCCGGTATAGGAATTGCGCATGGTGTGCGCCGGCGCGTCGTTTGTAAGTATGCGGCCCTCGCCATACATTGCATAAGATGCTCTATGCATAAACGGGATCTGACGTTGTTTTTCGGAATGGGCCATTCCATACCGGATGCGGAGTGATAATATAATGCCAGGAGTTTGGTTTACACTTTGTTGTTAGAACCTAAACATAAAAAGTATGGTAAAGGGAGACTCTTATTACAACTAACCACGATAAGAGAGCTATATCATTATATACAACCAACGAGATTTTCATCATAGAGGTGCAGCTGCACCTTCTTTTGCCTCACGCGTTTACGGCCAACTGTAATTATCACGTTGACCTATTCAGCGCATCAAGCTCCTCTTCCCAGAGATCTCGCTGTTTCTTGAACCAATCAGGTAGCTCTTCTTCTCTAGGCAATTTCACCTTGATGGCGGAACTCTTTGTTTGAAACCAATTATTGGAAGGTGTGTAATACCTCACCAACTTGGGCCCTTGCTCTTCTTCCTTCTCAGCAGCTGCAGCTGCAGCAGTAGTGTCTTGCTTCTTCTTTTTTCTCTGTTCAGCCAATCTCAAAAGGTTGACAGGAATTTGAGGAGAGCCAGATAGTGATGAGTCGTTCTCTTCGTAATCATCATCGCCAAAGACATCTTCAGGGGGTGTGGGTATATCCATCGGACCCGAAGAGGAGATTTCTATAGATGGAAGCTGCTGGGATGGAGATGTGGAGACATCAAATTCATCTGAGGGTACACCTTCTGCTATTCCACGAATCGCATCTTTCTCTAGTCCCTGTTTACTGAACGATTTTCTCTGGTTGAAACTGTTGCGGTGCACCTTCTTTATCGGTATGCTGGCGCCTCTAGTCAGCCCTGTGGAACCTCTCTCTTCAACCGCCTTGTCAGAACCACCGCTATCGTCACTGTTACTGCTGCATATATTAACATTATCTTTGATTTCATATGGAATCAGTTCAATAGATATGAGCTCAAGGAAATTCTCGGCAAAATAGTTGGACTTATTTCCTGAATATAACCTGTACTCATTCATTATGCTCGAGAAACTCCATTTCTGGATATGCCGTAATATCCCGACAATTGTTTCCGTCTTATCTACAAGGAGAACGTTATGATTGTTTATGTTGAAGAAGATTTCGTATATCCCAGCAATGGTTCGTGGTTTGAACAGCATCCATTCCTCCATGCGGTGGGTATCGTCCGAATCGTGATGTAGACCAATGGCACCAATGGCTCCCAAATAATGGAGCTTGATGCCATTCTCCTCCATGAAGCTTCTGAATGCGCGCGGTGGTTTTTCTGCATCTAATAAAATGAGCGATTTGAGTTCGAGTGTTTGAAGGAATGGATAATTGAGAGGGTCCAATTTCGCGCAGCGGTCTGATGGTGTTAGTGAAACTATCAGTATTCAACCCTGTAGCCATAGACCCACCACCTATGAGTGAGTGACCAATTGGTAACTAACAGATCCTGAATTGAAGTCAGCTATGGGAATATAACCCGCTGAAGGTTTTGGTAATCATACAATAAACTACTCACATATGCCTGTTTCCACTAGGCCAAAATTCTCTGGTGGTACCAACATAGCTTACTGCGATCGCCTCCCTTAGTTTGGATCAGCTCTCGAGTTGAAATTCAAAACTGTATATCTGCAATCTGTGGCCTACCAACTAGAAGATCCAATCAATCCATCCAATCAACCCATCCAATCAACCCATCCAATCAACCCATCTAATCAACCCTGGTATACTGAGAAGATGTTTGGTGGGGAACTGCGATGCCTCTGGTGAAACGTGATGCGATGCGATAACTCACCAGAAACGGTTCATAGTATGGGAGCCCGTTAGACACATTGGGAGACCGTTAGGCACACTGAGGGAACGGTCATATACACTATGGGAACCCGATGGGACCCGTTCGACACACGATGGAGCGGATAGTCGTATGCGATGGGATGGTAACCCTCACGATGAGTTTACCGATAAGTGCTGTGCACATGGGTTGTCACCATAAATTTGGTTTGGACACATGTTGGAGACACCAAACGCACAGTGAAGAGCGGATATTGAAGTTGTCGGATACGCGGTTGACACCAGGGGCCCAATGGTTGACACGAGGGGCCGGATGGTGCGCAAGGGGCCGGATGGAGAACAGTAGACCATAAACTATTTGGTATAACCTTTTGCATTCTTTTCATGCATTCAAGAAGGTTGTATTTTGCTTTAGAGGTTTCAGGGGTTGATTCGCGGTTGTTCTCAGGTCTACGATTCGCTGCCTCCGTGTAAGAAGGTTTAGAGGGTTCCCCACAGTTTATGCCATTAAATATATTGCGGTGAGCACGCAGAGCATGCAATACTTAACCTGCCTGTAGTTTCCGTGCACGGTTTCCGTACGCACGAGAAGCATCATCAGCTACATGGTGCGAGGTTGGGATTTCAACCCTTATCAAATATATATACAAAAGGATATTCCTACACACGCCAAACCGCATATTCTATTATTCATTCTATTAGTCTCTCACTGGCGTACATACCATCTGAGTTGAGCCATGAAGGTTGCTTTTATCCACCCAGATTTGGGGATAGGTGAGTGCAGTGTAGCCTACAGGGTATTCAATGGATGAGATTGGTGAAAAATCCATTGTGGGGCAAAATTGAAAAAAAACACTAACTCTGTATCAATTTAGGAGGTGCCGAGAGATTGGTGGTGGACGCCGCTGTAGGGCTACAAGAGGAAGGAAACGAGGTTATCATCTATACATCTCACTGCGACAAAAGTCATAGTTTTGAAGAGATAAGCAACGATACTGTCAAATCAGAAGTGCACGGTGACTTTTTGCCAACGAGTATTTTGGGACGGTTTGCCATTGTGTGTGCAACTCTGAGACAATTATGGTTAACCCTCTATTTGGTCATTTCCGGCAAAGTGAAGGAGTACGATCTGTTTGTCGTTGACCAACTGTCATATTGCGTTCCGTTTCTACATTACTATAAAGCCAAGGAGACAAAGATCTTGTACTATTGCCATTTTCCAGATCAACTACTGGCATCGCATGACTCTGCCCTGAGGTCTCTGTATAGATTTCTCTTTGACAGGGTAGAGGAGATGGCCACCGGGTGTGCCGATTCTGTGGTTGTGAATTCGCACTTCACCAAATCCGTCTTCAACAAGACGTTTTCTTCCCTTGTTCATTATGATCCCCAAGTTATATATCCTTGTGTAGAGACCGCTGTAGAAGTACCACCACCTTGCATTGATGAAGTGACCTCTTTCTTCACCAATGGCACGAAAAAGGAATCCTTCTTTCTTTCGATTAACCGGTTTGAGCGCAAAAAAAATATCTCTCTTGCAATCAAAGCCTTCTCTAAATTTCTTGACACTTGCCCTAAGCAATTGCAATCAACCACGAAGCTGGTCATAGCTGGTGGCTACGACGCAAGAGTGCGAGAGAACGTGGAGTATCTGATAGAGCTGGAGGAGTTTTGCCGCTCGCTATCGCTGGAACCAATAACCATTAGGGGGAAATTGATCATGTACCCCAAGAAGTGCAGCGTGATCTTTTTACCCTCGGTGTCCTCTGATACCAAAGATGCGCTTATCCACAACACCCTAATGCTCTTGTACACTCCATCGTTTGAGCATTTTGGTATTGTTCCTCTTGAGGCAATGAGGCAGGGTAAACTGGTATTGGCCACAAACACGGGAGGCCCCTTGGAGACTATTGTAAACTACTATGAAACGGGTAATCGCAACTCCTGGACGGGGTTCACCGTTGAAGGTGATGAAGAGGCTTGGTCAAACACCATGGTGGAGATGGTTGCCAATATGACTTTGAAGGTGAAGGAGAGGGCGGCCAGTAGAGCGGTAGAGAGAGTGGATAAACTATTCTCTAGAAAGCATATGAGCCGGAGATTAATTGATGTTGTTGACAAGGCTAGGGCACACAGCTTTGAATATGAGGGTTATGTCGAGTTTTTCCTAAGAGCACTGAGGGTAGGGTTTATTGTATGGGTATCCTACCTGGCCAGAGGGTGGGTTGTGGAGAGGTACTTTTAAAAGTAAATTACTTCATTAACTGAATTCTGATGTATAATAAACTATTTATAATACTAAATGACTATTCTGTTGCTTGATCTGTTCGAATATCTATTGCTCAATTCTCGGTATCCGAAACAGCCTCTTGGTTTGATGATAGTCTGTCCCTGGTGACCCTCATCAGACATTCCCTTAGGGACTGCAAAGTGACAGGCTTTTCCATGATATCGTTAAACACTCCAGAATTCTTTGCCTCTGAATAGTAGGCCGTGGCAGCCACAATCGGTGTATCTGTGTTTATTGTAGCGGTATTCCTAATGAGCTTCACCACATCTATACAGTCCAGTTTAGGCAGTCGTAAGGCGGTAATAAGAAGGTCAAACTTGACATCTCCTGAAACCCTCCTGATCATTTCGCTTGGATTACTCACGAGCACAACATCACATCCCAACTCTTTGAGCAGTTTTCCCAGGTTATACCTATGAATGGGGATGGGTTCACACACCAAAACGTCAAGATGGAGAACAAGAGTATGGTTATTTGAAGAAGAAGAGGATGTGCGCATTTCCCTACCGGATCTACGTTGCACTACACGAGAAAGCGGCGTGGAGACCAATGCTGACGAAGAGGAACCAACGGCTATGGTTGGGCTCAGTGCCGGAGTGTGCGTGGTGGACACCTGCGGTATCCTCGATCTTTCCAAACCATGAGAGCTCTGGGCTCCCTGACCTGAACCACCAGAATCTGACATCAGCTCCAACGGCGACACCCTGCTAGAGCCTCTATCGCCACGTGCAGTACTGGAGTAGGCCAGGGAAGCGCGTGACGTCCGAGGCACTTTAGGCGACGGAGATCCAAATTCATATTGGCCCCCACCGCTGTTCTTGAACACCATGGAGGCTACAGTGGCGCTAGGCGGTGCTGTAGGGAGGACAGAGGTTCCACCACCGGCATGAGACAAACTACTAAGGGCAGAATGCGATGTAGGGACACTTACGCTTACGCTGGAGGAGTTTGTTCTTTCATCATGTTGCCTGTATGTGTCCCTTTCTCTCTCTGCTCTGTCTACATCGCTCACAGGCTGTCCACCACCATCTTCCCAGTACCTCACGGTGGGGCTGTGCGCCATATAGCCACTACTAGGAGTGGCTGGGCCCGAAGACCCACCACTAATCGCACTCCCACCGCTGAGACTGCCTACAGGTGAAATTGCCCTTCTAAAAGACAACCCGCGAGCCCTCAAGGCACCGCCCGCACCGCCACTAATCGGAACCCCACTGCCACTAATAGGCACCCCTCCACCACTATATAAACCCTGACCACTCAAGCTACCACTAACACTACCACCAACACTACCGCTGGCACTGCCACTTGCACCACCACTTGCTCCTGTATTCACCACCCCACTTTGACCCTCAGAGCCCGAGCTGGAGAAGGAAGCCCTGTGTTCCATGTGCTCGTTTCTAAGCCTCATAATCACATCCTTGTTGGCTTTCTCGCCTGCTCCCACGTTGCGGAAGCTAAAGGAGCCAAATTCGGACGAGTTGAGATCATTAAGGCGTGACCCGCGGCGTTCCTTAGCACGTGGAGTGGCCTTTAGGAAGCTGCTTCCTGGGGTATTGCCCTCATAGATGCCCAGTGAAGGAGAGTAGCCTTGGGACGAATCAGAATACCCCGACTCTTCATTTTTATACACCTCTTGCCGCTTGGCATCATCAACCATCTCTTCGTCAGCCATGAAAACACTCATATCTGCACCTCTTAGATCAAAGTAGTCAGTGCTTTCTGGGTTTTCTACTGACGGTACAAACGATGCCTCCTCGTAGAAAAGATTACCCCAGTCAACACCTTTGAAGTACGGGTGTGACATGATCTCAGAGGCACCATGTGACCCGAGCCTCGTGGAGGGGTTCTTATCCAGCAGTTTCTCAATTAGATCACGTGCACTCTCGGAGCACACCTGGTCAAACTGGGCCTTTGTGAGTTCGGTTGGCCATTGGATCTCCCCGTTGAGGATGTTGTCAAACACCCCCTCGGCCGTATCGTTCGAAAAGGGAGTGTATCCAAACAAGAACTCAAACAGAATACACCCAATTGACCACCAGTCGGAAACAGCGTCCTGGGCAATGCCAGAGACTGTTTCTGGAGCGAGGTAGTCGGGGGTGCCTACGAATTTACGGGTTTGTGTTGAGTTGTGAGGATCAAAGAGAGCAAAATGGGTCGGTGGAGGCGTTGATGACCCATCTTCTGGGGGTGTTTCTACACCGCCTGTTTCTACTGGTGGAGGAGTTGGAGTGTAGCTTAAATGAGTATGGCTTAAATGATCTCCACTGGTAACTCTGTGCCCAAAGTCGCCACCGGTTCTAAGGCCCGATTCTGCTAAACCCAGCGATGTTGCCAATGGACTCCCCGTGTGAGGACTGCCTGTTAATGAACTCCTGTTAAGAGAAGAGGCCCTAGGAATGGATGAGGCCCGAGGAATGGATGAACTTGTATGGCAGGAGGCACTACGATCATGAAGAGCAGCCTCCCCAACTACAGACTCGTGCCTCTCTCCGGTGTCTGTACCCGGTGGGTTTACATTCGCTACGCCTAGGGACTCTCCGCTTGAGCTTGAGCCGTGTTTGGAAATACGTTGGTGGTCTCTAATAAATGAATCGAGGTAGCTCCGCGTTGGGGACTCCCCATACTCTGAGCCGGAAATGAACATGTTTGAGAGCCCCTTGCCAGAGGAGAGGGCCTCTACAGTCGGCGAGAGGCTGAAGGGGGTGACATTGCTTAGAGTAGCACGGTGTAACCAAGGAGATTCCTCGCCGGAAGAAGGCTTACGTGGTTGCGACAGCGAGGCAGTTGTGATCTGTGAGGTGTTTGAGTCTCTGTGAGAGGCGTCTGAGTCCCTATGCTCACTACTGGCGCTTTCTCTTACCCTTTGCTGTTGGCGTCCAACGAATTCCATTCTCGATAGACCGAAATCGGTGAGTTTCAAATGGCCCTCGTGGTCGAATAACAGGTTATCCGGTTTCAAATCTCTATGTACAACGCCCTTCTCGTGTAGATCGTTGACCCCCACGATGGCCTCGGCAATAAACCGTTTGGCCCATCTATCGTCCAGGGTGCCCATATTCTTCAGCAGGGTGGCACAATCGCCACCGTTTAGGTATTCCATCACCAGGTAGAGGTAGTCTCTGCTCTGGAAGGTGGAGTAGAGCTTTGCCACGTAGCGAGAGTCTGCCTGCGCCATCATGATAGCGCGCTCCGCCCGCACGTTGGTGACCTGGTTTTTCGCAATCATGTCTGATTTCTTGAGTGTTTTGATGGCAAAGTACTCTCCAGTGGCTCTACGGCGGGTTAGGAAAACAGACCCAAAGGCTCCTTTACTGATGGGTTTGATGATTTCGTAGTCTTTGATTGATGGGGCCGAAGGTTTGGAGAGCGAAGACGATACCAGTAACGGCGACAGTTGGGGCTTTGTCAAGGAGTCATTCAAAGATAAATGGTTAGGGTAATTCGATGCGGTGCTCAAATGCAGTGGGGAGTTGATCATTTCTTGCAGCGTATCACTTCCATCAACACTGGCACTGCTTATATGTGGGGTGGTGGCAGAGTAGGAGGTTTGAAACGAGGTTCCACCGTCACCAAACTGTGTCGTGGAGGATTGTGGAACGCCTGAAGGCGGTCTCATTGAGCCAGGATACGTTGGAGTGTTTAAAGGTGAAGATACCGAATGGCCCGAGTGAGAGGAGTGGCCAGAGTGGGTGGAGGAGGTTGTTACTATAGGATAAGAGTGGATAGTTGATTGGGCAGAGTGGGTGGATTGGTTTGTGTGACCGGATTGGGCAGAGTTGCCGGAATAGTAACCGCTATTGCCAGTGGTACCCGTACCTGCCCCACTGTTTCCGCCACCGCTCATGCTTAGACCGGAGATGGAACTCAGGCCGGTTACACCTCCCTCAACCCCCAGCATCAACGGGGAGAGAATGGGAGTGGTTGCACCTGAGCTGCCAGGTTTGTTTACCCTTGGATTACGTTGGATTGAAGTCAACGGCGAGCCAGAGAAATAGTTTGGTGCCGGTGAAGGGTTACGTCGTGGCGATTGGAAGTAACTGGTCGAGGTGTTATGGAATCTTGAACGGCGGTGTTCTGTCTCTTCTGTGGGATTGCTAGAAACGGAATGACCGGATATTGAACCGGAAACGGAGCTGCCGGTTATAGCCATCGTTGGCACGGCACCAACAGTGCTAGAGTGTTGAAGGGGAGGGTGTATTGAATGAGCCGCCGATTGCGAATTGAAGGTTGAAATGGACTGGTTGGGTGTAGGTGTGAGTTTACGCGATTCCGACTGAGGCGTTAAAGAGCCAGACGAGTGAGGATGGGGAGAGGCGGGATGGGATTCAGGTAAAGTGTCTGAGTTTAAATACGAGAGGGTGAAGAGCTGTGCAGATTGGCCTGAAGTAATTTCCCCCTGGGAGAGTTTTACCTCCTCTCTTAGCCGAGACGTACTGCGTGGTACCCTGGGAGGCTTTGATCTTCCTCTTAGATCCCCACCACTTGTTGAATCTGTGGACCTGCCTCTGGAAATGGGCCTGCTGATGCCTGCACCACTGCTCTCTCTATCTAATTCTTCTCCTTTGATCACACAACCTCCCAGTGGAGAGCTGGTGTTTGGACGAGAAGCCAACGGAGACCCGCCTCTGGAGGCTATGGGTGACTTGTTGAGAGCTCTACCAGAACTATTGGTGTAACCGGTTTGACCGGGCTGGAATGGACCAGATGGGGAAATAGGCCGAGGGGCGTGAATGATAGTGGAATCAGGTTGCAATTCACCCTCATTAGGTTCCTTATTATCAGATTCTTTATCATTCAAACTCAACTGTTGTATTTCTTGGGCGGTTTTATCTACATTATAACTATTTCCAACCACCGTAGTGTCATTAATTGCAGTTTTACCTACGTTTTTATCTCCAACTGTTATGTTATAATCATCTCCAACCACTGATATGTCATTATTTGCCTCTCCTTCCAAAGTATCCACACTATGATCTCCACCAATAACCTGCTCTCTCACTTTTGCGATGGTCTCCCTCACCGTCTTCAACACTAGGAAATCCGTCTCCTTGTTGATCTTTTGGCTGTACTGAAGAGTAGAGGCTAATCTATGGATTGCCTCCAGCTTGGCTGCCACAACTGTCATAGTGTCTTCCGTCAGAAGCTTAATAGCAGCGTCGCTTGTATCGGGGAAGGTTGCATCCAGGATTGTGCTTATTGCTCTTTCAGAGTTTGGGGAGTATGCAACTTGAATGTTGAGTGGGTTATCAGGAGATACAACTTCAGCAGGGTTGATTGACAGGGCTTCATCGCAGTATTGGAGCAGCAATGCCAGGTTTCTAAGGGGAAAGCGTTTGGCCGGTGGGAGATTAGAGGTGGAATTGCCACCAATCAAAGGAGAATTAGGGGATTGAGGCGATTCTGTCTTGATTAGTTTAGTGGCGTTGCTTAATGGATGAGGAGATCCATACACTCCGGTGCTAGAAGGGCCAGGGACAGAAGGACCAGAACCACCAGAGGCTGAAGGACCAGAGACCGGAGGACCAGAACCACCAGAACAAGACACTGAACCACCAAAAGTTGGCTGTCCAGGAATTGAAGACAGTGTGGTGAGTTTCGAAGAACTTGGTGTTTGACTAGCAGACTTACTATTGGAACCACTGCTTAAAGGACTACCTGTAATGCCTCCAATCTGACTGCCACTTCTCAAATGACGGCTAGGGGAGGGTGAACCAAACGAACTCCTACCTACTGAAGAGTGTCGTTGGGGTACGGGAAGTGGGATGCCACGGTACTCGGTGATGGAGACATTGGTGGAAGACGTGGACGACAAGGTTCGATGGTGGAATGAAGAAATGGGCTGTAGGGATTGTAATGACTGGGGGCGCAGGGAGGCAATGGGGTTGGTACTACTATCTACTCTTTGAAAAGTGTCGTTTACCCAAGAGTCCACCGGATAAGAATAGGTGGATTGTTCATCCTCATCACCAGACTCAATGGCAAAGTCATCCTCGTTGGTTGAGTCGGCGGTGCTGTCAACAGTGTTGTCAACAGTTTTATCATTTGGCACGCTGAGCGCGCTGGGCAACCCCTTGACATATATTCTATCTAAACTATCGATAATCTGTTTTATCACCTTCCTATGATCAGCAAGCACATCATGAGTGGCTTGCACCATCTCCTCGCTACGATGCTCAACAGCGCACAACTCTGTATGCTTTTCGAGCCACCAAGAGGGCACCCGTTGCTCACAAATCCTACACAACTCCTGTGTGGGGCTAGGCACGGCGTTCTCGTCTATTATGCCAGCTTCGGTCAGCTGCACCAGGTACGACTCAAAGATGTTGACGCCAAATCCAAGGTTTTGTATTAGAGGCTCTGCCAGTTGAAGTGTCACGTTCCTAATAGGAGTGGCCGGTTTGAGGATCCACATCGAGTGGGAGGGCAAATGGGTATGTTGGTCGTGGATTAGTATGCCCTGGCCATCCATTTCTAGAAACCCACCATCGGTTGAAATTGTGTAATCCGGGGGTGTGCAAGCAGGTTTACAATCGGGGGGTTCACTGTATTTTTTGGGGGTGTAGTTAGAGGGTTCACTATATCTTCCAGGGGTGATTGGAATATCCGGATTAGCATCAGTTGTTTCCACACCTGTCCTATCAGGATTGTCCGGATTGGCATAACAAGTTGTTTCAACACCTGTTCTATCAGGAATATCCGGTTCATCACCCTCACTATCATTATCACTATGATCACTATGACCACGATCACTCTCACTACGATCACTCTCACTACCCCTTTCTAACCCCCTGATGTTCGTTGCAACTATAAACTTGACACGATAACTAGCATTATCATCCATCATAATCTCAACAGCCCTGTTAAAAACCTGCTGGTCGTCCTCATTCCCAACAACAATCCTAGAAACAGGCTTCCCTTTTATACTATCCACCTTGGTACCAACAACGCTTTCCCAGTTCTTGCTGAGGAATTGCACCTTTCCATCCAAATCAAGCTCCATAACACACACAGGGTTCTCCGAAGAGGCAGCTACAAGATCGCATGTATTGGAGTTAGGTGAGGAGGAGCGAGACTGGGGGGGAGAGTTTGAGGGGAGGGAGTTTGAGATCTCTGAGCGAATGGGATCCGTTTGTTGTGATATTGTGGAATTGTTTGAAACAGGGGAGTTGTCTCTATTTGATCTATTGGATCCATTGGATCCATTGGATTTTGATCTGGATTGAAATGAGTCACGTGACCCCTGGGAATGATCGTCATCACTCTGTTCCTCTGACCGGATACTCTTTGAGAGAAGGAGGTGAGAATGGGGGTGGATTCTTAGTTTATCGTCAATGGTTTCACTGGCGGGACGGCCATCATTTATGGGCAAGTTACACTCCTCGTCACCTCCCTTATCGGGTGCCAAATGGGGCAAATGGGTGGTGGTGATTATGTTGTGGAATGGAGAGGTTACAGTAACGGCAACTTCGCATGGGGAAACCGACCTTGAAACCGGCCTTGAAACCGGTCTTGAAACTAATCGGGAAACAGGTCCTGAAACCGGCCCTGAAATGTCCATCGAGTGGGAATCCTCACCCAGCTGTGACGGATTGAGGGAATGTGGGAAACGGATAGGAAAACTTGTCGAAGCCTCCAAATGAGAAGCCTCCAAGTGAGAAGCCTCCTGGAATGGAACTTGGGATGAGCCCAGTCCAATTTGAGCATTCTCACCATGCAAATTATTGGACGGGGTTTCCAAACTCTGGGGAATGCCAGTTGAATTTACTTCTTGCACATCTTGTATTTCTCGTGCTTCTTGCACATCTTGTCGTATTTCTGGCGCTTCTTGTACATCCCCTACTTGTCTTGATCGCACATTACTAACTATACTGTCTGGTATACCGTTGGCTGTGGTTGTACTGCTGACTGCACTGTTTACTGCACTATCGGCTGAGGTGGCGCCCCTTGAACGTGATCCTCCTCGTACACTTTCACTCATTGTGTGGTTTCGATGGTTGTATTCCTTCTGTTATCTGTACTGTTTAAATTGCTATCTGTTTGTGTGTACTGTTATGTTGGGGAACCTTCATGCCCCTTCGAATTGGGTATTTTGAGGTTACTGTGGGTATTCTGGGTGTCCTGCGAATACTGTGAGTGTTGTATATTGTGAGTGTATTTTGTACTGTGAGTATTCTGAGTCCACTTTCTGTACTGTGTATGCTGTGTGTATCATGAATCACTCAGACAAAGGGAGTATCAATAGCTACAAGGGTAAATTAAATGTCATCTCTCTCATATATATGGATGGAGTGTGTTCAACCATACACTGATAATGGAGGGCTTGTGCTCAAGTCTGAATGAGGATTGTATCCGTGAAACTTTAACTGTATTAGTCAATATTAATCCATCAATGTGATCATATATTATCGTCCATACGGGTTGTAAATAAACGTCATTTCACCACCGGCCCTCCCTATTATGTGTGCCCTCCTTATTATACGTGCCCCATACTATAGCCCATACTAAAGCCCATACTAAGGCCCATACTAGCCCATGCACCATATAGTTGACAGTGTGCAGATCCTGTGGAAAGGTGGAGGTGGCGGTGGAGGCACAGCAGATAGATTGGGCAGGAGGGACAGTGCCTTAGGATCGTCAAATGCTGGATATTTCAATATACAAACTATAAATATTCGAAATATATTTGAAATGAGCGCATTGATAGATCAGATGTATGAAAATCGATTAGAGTCAACTATTCAGAGTGAATGATAGAATATCAACTCCCCTCCTCAAAGTCACTACACGTTGCATACATACACTATGTGTCCTATGTCCCATACATACTATACGTCCTATACATACTATACGTCCTATACATTCTATACGTCCTATACATTCTATGTCCTGTTAGTCCTTTGCGCTACGTGTGGCGGTGCATCGACCCCGCTGTTCACCCAATCCACCCAACCCACAAACAACCTCACCATGACACCATGAAGAAAAATCGTGTTCATGCAAAATGTTGATAACATTAATTTCTTTACACTACATTAGTGGTGTCAGTGGTGTCTTGGATCTCCCCACCAGAGCTACTCTCCCATGGCTTTGGCCTTTGCTTCAGCTCATGTTTGGAGGCTTTCTCTGACCCTAACACGACATCTGGTATATCTTTTATACCCGGTATTTCTCTCCCATTCACAATAGCATCCACTAGCTCTTCATAGTTACTCGAATGTGGTGCTTCGTCTCTGGTTTGCTGTGCCGTTTCAGGTGCATTATCCTCGTTTGGTATGCCCTCATTAGAGGTGCTCGCCTTGGGTGCACTTTGCCTCTGTTTGAGCCATCTCTCATATTCATCTAGATCTAAAATATTATCCGTCTTCTGGCAAAAGAAAAAAACCTTCGCTTGTTTCGTCAATTGCGCCTTTTCAGCACCACCAACTTGCGAAATATCAATTTGGCCCTCCTTCTCTGGCACAGCCTGCCCTTTGCTCTCTGCTGAGAATACTATGTACTGCTCAAATACCTGGCGTAGCCCCTGGTTGTACTCATCAAACGAGTCAAAATCGTAGTTATAAAACTCCTCAAAGACCTGTTCTTGAGGGTCTGCCATTGTGTTTCTATTGACTCTGGTGTTTATGCTGTGTTGAGCACTATGTCACAGGATGGATATTCTTTGCTATGGCTTGATGAATGGGGTGGAAACGGCGAATGAGATATAAATAGGCAACTCGGTGTGTAACAGCCTACCGTTTTATCGCAGTGTTTTGCAGTCTATTATGTTTATGTCTATTCTATTTAGATGGTGAATGCTCGAATACACTTTTCTCTACAAAGTTGAGTTACCCCTGTAGTCTTTTGTGGAGTCCCACCACGAGGTACTTATGAGGTGTCTAACTATGAGATGCGTAACTAGGAGATGCGTAACTAGGAGGTGCTTACTATGTGACCTCAACTATGCAACCTTAACTATGGAGCCTTAACTATGAGTCCCTGACTATGGAGCCTTAACTATGGGTGCCTAGCATTAGATGATTAACTATGGGCGTGTATATAGAGCTAACTATGCCTGTGTATGTATGGCAGCAGATCCGGTGCCAGCTTTGTGGCAGCTTAACTATGCGAGTGCCTAACTATGGTACCTACATTGTGTACATTACTTTGTCAACTTAACTATGTCGGCTTAACTATGGCACCTTAACTGTATATGACCTTAGCTATTTGACCTTAACTATGGAGGGTGGAGGGTGAACACAAAAGTGATTCTGATGGGTACACGACCTTTTAAGAACCCTCTGAAGAAAAGAGGGGGGGCCTTGTTCCCTACCCGTGGACAGAGTCACAACTTTGACAAACTGGAGCCACGTAAGTTATAGCATACAAGAGAAATCCCATATAATGAGAAGACTCCAATCTATAGATGTTCGGGGACCCCACTATACAAACTATACAAACTATACAAACTATACAAGAACGAAAAAGCAATGCAAAGAAAAAAATAAAAAAAATAATAGAAAACAAAATAATAATAATAAACAAAACCTATCAAGTCGTAGTCCCTTGCCGTCATCAGAATAATTCATGGTAACGTAGTAGCAGATTAAGAATAACCCACTGAGTGTTAGGGGACCCTCAAGGTTACATAAAAAGGCAACAACTTCTTCAAGGGTAACAGTAGTCTCGGTAATGTGGGGGAGCCTTGTGGTGGCTGATGTTAATGCTGTTTGTGGCCATGTGGTGACCTGCTGTCTGATGTTGTTTGTGGTCTTGTGGTGACCTACTGTGAATTTCCCCTGAGAACTAAAGCGCCTATCAGAAACTCCATTGAGCAACCACCTTAACGTTCACAAAGATATCCAGTGAATTAAAAGACCCTCACCCCCAGCAAACAAGTCTTCAAGGACCCGCCTTAACCATATACAGCCAGCCTGTGCGCACCAGGGGACCATAAAATGGCGCCAAAGAGCT
>PPKV03000032.1:0-168628 GCA_003706285.3 Kuraishia ogatae | reverse complement strand
AGACCCTCACCCCCAGCAAACAAGTCTTCAAGGACCCGCCTTAACCATATACAGCCAGC
Source organism: Kuraishia ogatae (assembly GCA_003706285.3). Lineage (NCBI taxonomy): Eukaryota > Fungi > Ascomycota > Pichiomycetes > Pichiales > Pichiaceae > Kuraishia > Kuraishia ogatae. Next base: position 168,569 of record PPKV03000032.1, on the reverse strand, counting down.
CTGTGCGCACCAGGGGACCATAAAATGGCGCCAAAGAGCTAAAGTCAGACAATTCAAAGCCCCAGTGGACTGGAGCAAACAATCTTGATGGGCCTAGAAACCACCGAGTTGTTCAGAAAAAATGGATATTTTGTTACTAGCTAGCAGTAGAAGACAAATATCTTAGTCCCTGGCCGAACAGCGCGGAAACTTCACCCTGGAGTGTTGCAGACTTCCCAGTTTCCTGTTGAATCAGACAAGGCGTCCCCGACCATCATCTCGAGTTCAGTGGATCATCATCGCTCCAATACCAGTTCAAGTCCCCTAAGAATACAACAGAGCAGCAACTCCCGATGGATCAGAAAGGCAGGTGGGACTGCCTTCTTCACCGACTGGCTGGTGGGACAACCAGGTCTTCACAGGAAACTCCCTTCATCTTCCGAAAATAATCGGGCTATGTGCCTACGAGTATGATCTTCCAAATTGGAAAGTGCTTGGCTAAGTTTTCTTCCTTACGTTTTGGTTCAGGTTCCTCGAATATTTGTAACCAATGTTGTACAACAGCTGTTGTTTGCCTGTAGTTAGTAGGGAAAAAAAAGAAAGAGCAAAAGCTTGGGAAAGAAAAATGTAAACATTGGCTTGAATCGAGGAAGGGGGAAGGGGGAGGTCTATTTATGTTATTTCTGAGGATACAAGAGAAGCGGCTATGGTGGGGGTTAATAAAACACAAATCCAAAACTTAAGTAACTTGACCACAAACTTGTGCATTTGCAGCGGCCACTTGCAGATGTTGAGAAGGATCAACAATCTCAAATGAGAAATAGATCACTTTTATTGCTGAAAATTCGTTAAGTTTAAGTATATAAGATTGCAATAGTTGGTATCAAATTCTAGCGCGTTTTCCTGGCTATCTTCTGATGCACTTAAATAAGCTAAGATCAAAAGTAGCCTCGAAATAACTGGCGAAATAGACGAAAGAGGCATCTCTCGCACTAAAGATGTGTGATATTATGCAGACCTAAGTCCTAGTGCATTAGTTAGAACTCTAAAGAGTGAAGTGGAATGTTCTCGAAGGTTTTGTTTTGTTTGATGGGTGAGATGATTTTGTGTTATCAATCACCAGCCATGTTCTTAACTTATTGCCACAGATAGGCCCTCTTTGCTTCTTCGTCAATCCCACTAAGCATTCACATATACGACTCCACTGATGTTTGGTAGAGAAAATCGTTTACTTCCCAAACAGGCAGCCTGAAGAGCTTCTCGTATAGAGCCTGGAAAAAGGGACTTATCGTGATAACTGAATCGTTTCACGGCGAGGAAACCCTTTGAGATTTGGCGTATTCCCAATATGCTATCTCTCAATATGTTTTTTTATTTTATAACAGAAATATGGAAATATATTTCAGTCACCAATATAACTAATACCCTCTCTCTGCAGCATGTTAGATAGGTAGTTGACTGGACTTGAGCGTGTGGGTTTAAGTAACTGGGCGCTGAGGGGTATGTAGGTGCTCAAGTATGTGGGCTTAGGTATGGTGCCCTAAGGATGCGAACTTAACTATGTGAGCATAACTATGGCACCCTAAGTACGGCACCTTATCTGTGGCATCTTAACTTTGGAATCTTAACTATGGGACCATAGCTATGGAGCCTACACTATGAGATGCTTAACTATGAGATGCGTAACTATGGCTGATTAACTATGGCAGACTATCCACCAATCAGTTTCCACCACCAATTATGGCAGCATGTTTCTTACCCTTTACGCCAACCTCTATTATATATTATTGCTACCAAAGTCCAGATAAAAGTTTACGTATTATATGCTTCATCGTTGGTGGTGACGATGTCCATCAGCCAGATAACCTCATTCTGACCTTTCTCTCCGAGATTGACCAAAGTTAATAGAAAGTTAGCATCCAACTAAAGTCTCGAACTAAATTCAAATAAAGTCTCCGGCTCTGGTTTCAGCCTCTAACTATCCGCCCAGATGCTTTTTTCTCCTCGTCGCCGATCTATTATTGCTAACAATCGCCTCGCCAGGCCCGCCCTCACTTGATATCACCTGCTGCATACCGCTTGCTGTGACACATTGACACACCCCATCATATATTCTTTTTGCTGGAAACATGCCCAACCACCAAAATATGAAAAAACACACATATGTAGTGTTGCCGAGAATCCAACAAATAAGTGTCTGGTTGTACCACTGCTATCAATCACTCATTCTCCGCTACGGTTACATGCAACCGCATACGTGCATGAAAAATATGCACGTATCATGCGGCTAACCTGCAATAGCCTACGGTTGACGGATAGATAATGCAGACGGTTAGAGGAAAAGCAGACACCTGTTTGTTGGTTGGGAAACTGCGGTTACCGTTATATGACGAAAAACAGAGCGTCCGGTTGAAGACAAAGGATAGTGGGTGATGAGTAGAGAATAACCACTGGAGATGCTTGGTACCAGCCACCATTGGGGGTCATTGGGCTATGTATGTTACCCCATGCTTTATGTCCCTTTCAACACTATTTCCTCTTTTAGCGACACACACACCCAACTAGCTCTCATCAGCATCACTAAACCGCAAGAATATAGCCGTAGTTTGCCCACGCTGGATTTCCCACACAGCTTACGGTACTGCTTGAGCTAAGTGATTTTCATAGGGTGCTCTCGTTCTCATCCATGATTACTCATAGGTAAGCATCACTTTGCTTCGATACATGCCAAATTCCCCAATACACTCTATTATGACGTAGCTGCTTCAGTTTACTAGCCGCTTATTGTTTCGCCTACACCTTTGAGGTGGCTAAAACCTGATAGTGGGTAACATTTGTGCAACACAGGACCCAAACTGAAAAAGTGACATTGTAGCTCTTGCAACCTTGTTGTATTTCTATGTGTTGCTGCTATTTTTCTCCAACTTTATCGCATATTCAACCACGGGATGGTCTTGTCTTGACACAGCATGACACCCAAAGAGGGCATATCCATCTGCACAAGGTGCAAGAAAGCATTTGACCTATCACAGCGACGAGGTAAGAAAACATGTCTGGACTGTTCAATTAAGCGGAAACTACGATACAAGGAGCAGACCCAGGAAAGGCATACACCCGATGCAAGGACGTTTATTCTTTTCAGGGAGTGGGTAGCACGACTTGCAAGAGCCAAGGATGAGGACATCGTTGAGAGCTTCAACTGTGTGGTGACAGCAAACTTTCTCCCAAGATTTACCACAGAGTATGTTGGAGTTGGTGGGGGCAAACGGAATGTCGATAATGAAACGATGCTCAGTAGTGGACACACTGGGGGCTCAACTGGAGGGTCAATCGGAGGATCAGTTGCAGGGTCAATCGGAGGACAATGTGATTCTGAAGATGGTGGTGGAGAAACAACTGAATCATATAGTGAAGATGAGACTTACGAGCAGAACGTTGAAAGCAACGCCAATGCGAACGGCAAGACAGAGATAAATTCCAATCTCGGTGATCACATCGATGATATTGGATACAATCACATGCCGCAGAGTAACTCATTCACACACACACATGATGGCAGTCACCATCATAGTGTTATCTCCAACCATGCTATCAATGCAAGCCTTGGACTTTGTAGTCATCCTACTCAATGGAGTGAATGGGGAGCTACAACGAGGAGCAATTATGAACAAGCCTCAGTTTCAAACTCTCCCAGTATGCTATCTTTAAACCATGGTAATTATCAAGTAGCCAACAACATAAAAGATGAGATGCCTATGCATTCATCCCTGTTTCCTCTTGTATCTTCACCAACCCTTTCATATCACACCCCACAAAGCGGTCGATTGCCACTCCAGTCTCAGTCATTCTCCTCATTACAGTCAACTATTTCTGCAAACCATCGTGGTGGCGGCAGTCACTCCAGTCATTCTACACTTGTTTATCCTATTTCGATTCCTCAGGGAGGATACTACGGGGCTTATGGAAGTCACTCCAACTATACTTTTTCAGCATCTGTGGAGACACCTTCTAACTCCACTGGCCATTTTCAACAGGATTCTTTCGCTTTTCCGCTTGATTCTCCGTCAACTCTTCCAGCAAAGACAATACAGCCACAACCACCGCAGCCACCACAACCACCACAACAAAATTTTGACGGTAGCACCGCCAGTATTAGAGAAAAGATCAAAAGTGATGTAGGGCTTGCAGTGCGAAGAACAATAATCCATGCAATAGAGAGAAACACTTCACTTTCATTTGCAAGGAAGCAGATGAGACTACGTCATAAGGCATTCAATTGTATGTACTACTGTAGAGGAGATAAAGCGCATTCGAGGATGAGAGTCAATTCAAAGCAACCAGAGGAGCGCCAAAATGGGGGCAAGGCTATCAAGAGTGGTAAACAGTTCAATTGCTGTAGTTTACTTAATGTCAACTACAACGTTGTTAATGGAGCGCTACGGATTAGGTTTAGGCATAAAGCCCATGAGAGATGACCCGAACAAGACACAAAGCGACTGAGGGGATAACCCGAACAAGACACAAAGCGAATGATGGGACAACCAAAACAAGACACAGAGCGAATGATGGGATAACCAGAACAAGACATGTGAAGCGTGGGGGGGTGGGAATATCAAAATAATAGCAAACAAGATCAAATAACACAAAATAAAAAAAAAAATATCAAACAATATCATTATATCAAATAATATCGCTGATACATTTTTTTAAATAAAAATTGTTTACACTCACCACCTTGGACCCCACACCACATTGAGTACAACCAACTCGTTATTACAAGCCACATGTACAGCCACCCTCACCACTCCCGACACTCATCACTCCCGACACTCATCACTCCCACCACTCATCACTCCCCCCACTCACCACTCCCACCACTCACCACCTTTCATCCCTCACGCACTTTGACGTAGGCACACTAATGTGGCTGTGCAACTGATGGAGATCGAAGGTATGCCGGGGTAGAGGAGCAAGTGTCGTTTTATATAGCTTTCAATATAAATACGAATCTATATGAATATCTGTGTTTTTATATTTGTAAAATAAGTGTATGGTCTGCTTACTTCATTAATGGCAGTATTCTAGTTTTGTTTACCCTTTCAGTCCACGTCAACACGTCAATAAGTGCTCTCATATAAGGGCATATAAGGGCATATAAGGCATCATATAAGGCATCATATAAGGGAACCAGATCGATCTCTACTGTTTCGTGTGCAGTGACACGTTCTCTTAAGGATACGAATACGAAAAGTGAAAGGATCTTGGTGGATAGTTGAGTAGAATAGTTGATATATCATAGTGGAGGTATAGTGGAGACATATACTATAGTGGAGATATACAAGATAGTGGAGATACACAATAGATATATATATATCCAATATCTGGCGTTGTATACCCCCTTATTGCACACCCTATTATATCAAACCTATTGGTTCAAAGCTATTGGCTCAAACTCTACTGCGAGCTCTACTGCAAAATACAGTCAACTCCACAGCGCACATATTCATCCACCACCCACCTTTAACGTACAATCCTCCCACTACAATCTTCCCACTATGTCTAAACCAAATTATGGAGGCGGCTACTCATCAGATGAAAGTGGTGACGAGCAAGATGTAAAATTCTCTACGGATGACTACAATGAAGAAGGTTTCATACAACACCAAGTGGCTGAGCTACCACAGCTGCCTCAATTTGGTGTAGAGGTAAACAATAATAACAGCGACCATAACATTGACAATGAGAAACAACTGAACAGTAACCTCGCAGCGGTAGGAGAATCGAATGATCCAAAGGCCGAATATCCAAAGGAGTATCAAATAGAATCTCTACAAGACAAGTCTATTGAAAAGCACCAGAGAGGGGAAGAAACAGATGACGAAGAAGCAACTGGAACATGGGCAAGCAACGGGGCAAGCAACGGAGTAAGCAACGGATTAAGCAACGGAGCAAGTAGCAGGGCAAGTAGCAGGGCAAGTAGCAGGGCAAGTAGCAGGGAACTCCAACAACCGGTTAAGGAGACAGTTGCACACGCACCACAACCATTGTACGCTTTTCCAGACACCCATTCATCTTCTTCTCTTTCATTCACAAGGGAGGGAGTAGACAGTGAAGATGACGTACAACATGAAGTGCTACAAGAACCAGCACCATCAACTGAATCTTTGCATCTTCCAACTGGCATACACCAAAGAGAAACTGAGGCGTCATCATTGGGGGAATCCTCTTTTGGAGGCTCAGAGTCACACAATGGATATGACGATGATTCACGCCGCAGTTACGGTGATGGTGATGACGGTGATGATTTGAGTACAACAAAGCACACTGTGCACTCTTCACCAGCAGGGCATTCTTCATTAGCAGAGCACTCTTTATTATCAAAGGGTGTAGCGAGTGTTGAAGAGTCAGCTTTGACTCCCACATCTACAAACATCGCCGAATCAATACTGCAATCACCTACAGGAGTTGTCAAAGGAGCTGCAGAAACAAGTTTTACTGAACACTCTGATATCGAGGACTCTGAAGACGAGGGGTCCTGGAGACCAGTGGTGAATAACCGAGATGCTTTCATTGGTGGTAACCATAACAGAGACACTGTGTATAGAAAACAGGGAAAGAATGCGGCGGAAGAGAACGCGGTGGAGAAGATCGCGGCCGGTGAAGAGGTGGAAGAGGATGGAGAGGTTTTTGCGACAAATGATCAAATAACCACAGTAGCAAGCAGAACACTGGATGATGATGATATCAGTGGAACTGCCAGCGAAACTGAGCACGAAGGTGCTTCCCATTTGGAGGGCTCCCACTTTGAGGGGGGCTCCCACTTGGCGGATGATTCATATGACGCAAATGTCTCTGCATCCACTATAGAATCGCCTGCTATTGGCCCTCGCAGTGTGGATGATGAGAGTTCACCCGACACCAGCTATGTTCAAAGCGGTTCAATGGATATAGCTGGTGATGTCAGTGACGTAAGCGGTGATCTAAGCGGAGACGTCGCTGGTGATGTCAGTGGTGATGCAAGCGGAGATATCAGTGATGCAAGCGGAGACACTAGCATGGTGGACACCTCTACTGGTGATGCAAATGCATATGTGCCCCATGGTGGCGCAATACGTAATCTAAGCGGGACATCATCTATTCCAGCCACCGTTGGATCTCGTGATTCATCTGCACTTACCCCAAAGGCGCACATCGCTTCATCTGCCGCAAAGCCCTCATATGACTTTAAGAAGATTGTTGCAATGACCCCCGGTAAGCGTCTCACTGAGCTGCGCAGTGCCCGCGTGAGTGAGTTTGAATACGACACGGGTCTTTCAACGTGGCTATCAGCCAGTTTGACCAAAAATGGTGGGGTCGAATCATACCATGATGGTGAGATTGGTCCAAACGTGAAGGAGGCCTACAAAGAGGCAAGCGCCAAGTCCCACCATAGCCACATGGGTGACATTGTGGGTGAACTAGGAAGAACAACCACGATACTCAATAGGTTTACAGATAGAACTAAGGATAGACTAGATAGGAGAATTGGTGGATTATTGAGAAAGAAGAGGAGTTGATCAATTACATTATTTATATTTATAAATATAAATATAGAAATATAAATATAAGGTGGGGTATGTAGGCGCTTAACTATGTGGGCCTAAGTATGGCACCTTAGCTATGAGAGCTTAACTATGTGGGTGCTTAAGTACGGTGCCCTAAGGATGCGAGCTTAACTATATGAGCATAACTATGGCACCCTAAGTACGGCGCCTTAACCTGGCATCTTAAGGCACTTTAGCTATGGAGCCTTAACTATGAGTCCTTGACTATGTGACCTTGACTATGTGACCTTAACTATGGGTGGTGCCTAACGATGGGTGACTAACAATGGGTGACTAACGATGGGTGACTAACTATGGGTGCCTAACGATAGGTGACTAACTATGGGCGTGTATATAGAGCTAACTATGCCTGTGTATGTATGGCAGCAGACCCGGTGCTGACTCTTTGTGGCAGCCTCTCTATGCGACAGCTTAACTATGGCACCTCAAGTATGTGACCTTAAGTATGAAGCTTGAGCACAAAAGCAACCCGACCATCTAAGAGCCCTCTAGGGAAAACAAGGAGGGCTTGTTCCCTACCCGTGGATGGAGTCACAACTTTGACAAACTGGAGCCACGTAAGTTATAGCATACAAGAGAAATCCCATATAATGAGAAGACTCCAATCTATAGATGTTCGGGGACCCCACTATACAAACTATACACACTATACAAGCTATACAAGAACGAAAAAGCAATGCGAAGAAAAAAATAGGAAAAAATAATAGAAACAAAATTATAATAATAAACAAAACCTATCAAGTCGTAGTCCCTTGCCGTCAGCAGAATAATTCATGGTGACGTAGTAGGTTAAGAATAATCCACTGAGTATTAAGGGACCCTCAAGATTACATAAAAAGGCAACAACCTCTTTAAGGGTAACAGTAGTCTCGGTAACGTGGGGAGCCTTGTGGTGTCTGATGTTAAGTGCTGTTTGTGGCCGTGTGGTGACCTGCTTTTTATTTCCCCTGCGAACTAAAGTGCCTATCAGATGAATATGTTGTTAGTAGCTAGTAGTAGAAGGCACGTAACTTACCCCCTAGCCAAACAGCGCGGAAACTTCAAATACAACAGAGCAGCAACTCCCGATAGATCAGAAAGGTAGGTGGGACTACCTTCTTCACCGACTGGTTGGTGGGACAACCGTCTCCGACTGGCTGGTGGACAACAATGTCTTTACGGGAAGCAACACTAGTTAAAGGCCCCTAGGAATACAACAGAGCAGCAACTCCCGATAGATCAGAACAGTAGGTGGGACTACCTTCTTCACCGACTGGTTGGTGGGACAACCATGTCTTTGGAAAGTGTGCGGCTAAGTTTTCTTCCTCGGATATTTGTAACCAATGTTGTATAACTGCTGTTGTTTCCTGTAGTTATTAGGAAAAAAAAGAGGGAGAAAAAGCTTGGGAAAAGAAAAATGTAAACATTGGCTAGAATCGAGGAAGGGGGAAGGACCTGGTGTATTTATGTTATTTCTGGGGATCTAAGAAAAGTGGATATGCTGGGGGTTAATAAACACAAATCTAAAACTTAATTAACTTGACCACAAACTTGTGCATTTGCAGCAGCACTTGCAGATGATGAGAAGGATCAACAAGTTCTAGTTAGAAATAGATCACTTTCATTGCTGAAAATTCATTAAGTTTAATTATATAAGATTGTAATAGTTGGTATCAAATTCTAGCGCATTTTCCTGGCTATCTTCTGATGCGCTTAAATAAGCTTAGATCAGTGTTAGACGCGAAAGACTCGAAACAAATAGCGAACTAGACTAAAGAGGCATCTCTCGCACTAAAGATGTGTGATATTATGCAGACCTAAGTCCTTTGTATTAGTTAGAACTCTAAAGAGTGAAGTGGAATGTTCTCGAAAGTTTTGTTTTGTTTCATGGATGAGATGGTTTTGTGTTATCAATCATCGTCCACGTTCCTAACTTAGTGCTATAGAGGGACCCTCGGTACTTCACTGGGAATGAGCTGCTCGCTTCGTGACAAGGCCACCTTGTGACAAGTTCAGCTATGTGGGCTCAGCTGTGTGAGCTTACGCATGTGGCACCTCAACTATGTGGACTGGAGTATGTGGGTTTAAGTGAATATATAAATATACACATCTATCGAAGAGTGTATGTAAATGCACATGTCAAAGTTATGTATACAAATATACATATATCAAAGCTACACAAGAAGTAGTACCACCACTAGAACCAGCATCGACAACAATATCCATGGGTTGTATTTTCATATATACGGGTTATATTTTCATGGTGTATTTTCATGGTTGTAATATTAAAATGTGAACGTGGGAGCAAAGAGTCCTCTGTTTGTCTGTATCTCTTCTTGTCTATATCTCCTTGACACTTTCAACCTTTCACGAGGATACATCTGCCTTGGTTCATCCCAGTGGCAGTGACTTGAACAATCTACTCTTGAATAACAGCCATTTCATGTATGAATAGCGTTTGTATAACTGCAAGGTATTGGCATACACACAGCCTCATTATACGTAGTCCCTCACTAAGCACAACTATGCAGTATAAACTTTATCATGCAAATCTAAATTACGATTTATATGATAAACCATTCACCTTCTCTAGTCTCTTTTCTCCATGTCTCCTCACCTCCGCATCCATTAGAACCCTCACCCTATGACTTCCCGCTATACCAATGGCCAGCAAACTCTCCAGTCTGTCCAGTGGCATCCTATCCTCCATGAGGAGCATCGACATCTTTTCAGAGTCTCCAACAATACCCACCGTCAGAAACGGCATATCGTTTTCCTCCAAACTGTTCAAGTCGAGCAACGGTGTCGTATCGTAAAGTCCAGCAGTGACGCTCGATATGTAATCATACATAGCAATACCAGCGTCAATAAGCGCCAGTGTGATTGCGTTGCAGCAGATAGCAAGGAGTCCTCCATCCAACGAGAGTACTTGAACGTTAATCTCTATGCTTGTCCTGGCGTAATTCTTCATCACAATTGCCTGCTGGAACGTTCTTTCAAGGATCGTGTTGAGCTCCTGGATACGGCGGTCTGAACCCCTGGTGGATTTACGCTCCGCTGTGGCAAACGGTACGATTGAAATGGCAATCTTCAAAGATGCTCCTGTGTTGTTTAGCTGTGATCTCACTGTCGGTTCTCCTGGTCCATTCACAAGGCATATCACTTTGCTATTGCCCTGTTGTACGTATGAAGAGCCGTCTGATGACGCCGGGTGAGTATTAATCTTACACTCGAATCTACGGATCTCATTCCACCTACGGCCATCAATCCGAAGCCCTTCGGGTGAATATACTTCAAGTCGTGACATTGTTTGATTGGTACAGAAACTGTCTTAGAGGAGTCGTCTTAGAGAAACCACCCTGCCACTCACCTTTTTTTTGGGTTGTGTGTGCTGATAATGAGTCCTGATAATGTATGCTGATAATGTATGACAATATAGCACTACAGAGCTTGTGGTATATTATGTCAGATGAGCTTCAAGGGTCCTTCTCTAGATTCTCTCCTCAGTATATTATATGTATATAACTATTATTCACCTATTAAGGCATCGCAATGGGGCATCGCCAAATTGGGATGAAAAATAGTTTAAGCATACATATGCGTGATGATATAATCTGTTATATCATCATTAGCACCTATCTTAATTGATTCTACTTACTTAGCATTTATATATTTTCTCATATTGATAATATGATTGGTAAAAACGGTAAACAGTCTCAAGAAATTTCATTGTCATTTATTTTTCTGCCATTTATAATCGCCATGGTGTATTTCCATCACTCACCTATTCTTTTTCTCCAAATCCTTATTCGCCTTAGCCACTATGGGCACCCTTGCAGTTCCCTTTACATCTCCTACAAGTGCACACAGTATAACCGAATTAGATATGAAAAAGCCAACGCTGGTGAAGAATAACCCTGGATAAAAGGTGGAAATGCCTAGAAATTCAAGTTGATAGGCATTGTAAAGCCAGGCCGCCTGTGTAATGACCCACATAGCGACGAGACTCAAGCCGTAATGCCTGCTGATACCGGTGTTGAGTAGAAAGAACGGCAAGAAGCATAAGAACCAGATGAAATACTGCGAGGTGATCACCTTGTTGTACATTACAAATGCAAACGTTTGGATGAAAAATGCACCACAAATGTCTATGTGAGAGATTTGTAACGGAATCAAAATCCCGGAAAACAAGAGTTGTGGGACAAACGCCAGAGACTCAAGCTTTACAGGTACGCCAAAGACAGTGTAGAGTGGAGACTGTGTTGTTTGGCCAAGATATTCAACTGCTGAGTTGAAATATAAAGAAATGTTGTAGATGGAAAAGTTGTGTCTGTGATCGAGGCGTGAGAGATGGTAGAGGTAGGAATGGTCCAGAAATTCTTGGCCATACACTTGATACATGAGATATGTGAAGGATGAGAAGGATATCACGACAGAGAGGACAAACTTGTATATATCAAGAGTAGAGGTAAAGACACCAACAAGAGGGGGGCGACGATCCCCCAAATAGGTGCCATTTTTTTTCTTATACACCTCACTGTGGAGATACCATACCACACTTGGCACATATATTATTGGATACATCTTTAGGTGTATGGCAAGCCCACATAGTAAACCGCTCATCACCACATACCGATTGAGCAATGAATACAGAAATCCCATTATTATCACTATAATCAGACTCTCTGAGCTTCCGCGGGTGCTTATGGTTATCACCATAGGATTCAACAACCAAATGGAGGAAAGCAATAGGATTTGCTTTTGAGATGCATTGTCCCGCTTTGGCGTGTTCCTGTCGCAGATTATCTCCAATATCTTTATTATCAGGACCCCTGTGACTAAATCACTGGTTATAAAAACAAACTTGCCAAATGATTTAGATATGATTTCATTGGGTACCAACAACCACGACAAGAGTGGAGTATACCTGTAGGTTTCTCTTAGGTATGGGGACATTCCACGGTATACATAACGTGCCGCATCTGAGAACACCATATAATCGATATCTGTGAATTTCACCTCCATATATGTGTCCTGGTATATTCCAAAGAGGAAAAATGATATGCGAAGAAGAAGCGAAACCCCGATAAGCATAATAGTGTATGATCTCTGCGAGGTCGAGGGTATGGGTGGAGCTGGTGTTGCAGCTGTGGTGGAGGCCATTTTGTGGGGGGAGGTGGTGCTGTTGCTCTGTGCTGGGTTCAAAATATATAATTACAACTATGCAAGTGTGCTTACTGATTCATGTGTATACCTGATGAATGTATTTCATTGGTGGTGTTGATATCAATTGGCGACTTTTCACTGCGCAACTGCCTGAATTGATACTCACTTCAATAAGGACAGCATGTGCGTGCTAATGAGGAGAGTCAGCAGATTGAGCCGGGTACTATTTTCTTTTTGGGTCTAAAAAAAATTCCAGATCATTCAATCGAATTGAGCAATACTAATATTTCTGTTTACTGGTGTTGTTGTTTGTATTTCCAAATCAAGGGCGATATTCCCCTATTTCCATCTTTTCAGCTCATCTTCAGCGGCCCCACACACTATGGCCATTTACTATGACCACTCTACTATGGCCATTTACTATGTCCTTCCCACGACTCCATAACTTCTCTCCCCCGTGATGCCGAGGGCGCATCACCCGTCATCATATTGCATGCACAGCACGCCAAGTCGATGCGCATAACCGTTTGTGGTAATAGGAGTTGTCAATGCGCTATGGTACGCTGGTAACAAGGGAACCCTTCCTTTACACCTTCTTGATCTCCTTGTCTTGCATGGCTACGGTCAATTGGGTATATCAGATAATCGGGCTGAACAATATATAATATTTAATTTTAGTGTTGTCAACTTTTTCAACCATTAGCTACCATTACCATTAGTCACCATTACCATTAACCACCATCACCATTAACCACCATCACCATTAACCACCATCACCATTAACCACCATTACCATTAGCCACCAAACACTTGTCTTGGAATAATCAACACGATGATTACCACTACGGCTGAAACTGTCTACTTTGGATATTGGTAAGTGTTCAATTGTCAACTTATATTATATTATATGGGGGTGCGCTGTTTCTTGTCCAGACCTCTGTCATGTTCACATGGGAAAACTGTTCCACTTACTCCCCACTTGTCCTCTTTGTGTAAGCTGAGCTAACCTTTCCAGTCTACTGCATATCCCCATAACCCTCCTCATCGACTCTTGTCTTGTTATCCCCCCAGAGTATCGCCTCGCGATCCAGAACTCTATCGTTAGCTATCACGTCGAGTCAAACAAGGATTTCCTTCTTGTGGATCCACCCTTATGGCTACAGATCTTTGGTGGGGCTGAGCTTGTGTTGCAATTGCCGTTTTTCATCTATTATGTGATCAATTATTTGTGGCTCAAGAGGGATGAGAGGGCTACCCCCTTTGTGCTTGTTTATGGGTTTAACGCTTCCCTCACCACTCTGGTGTGTATCGCATATGTGATATTTGAAGGTGAAAAGTATGGCTTGACGGATGCGGAGAACTTGAAGCTTGTAGGTTTTTATCTGCCAACTTTCTTTGTCCCCTTCTATATGGTGATGGATAGTTTGCAGAAGATCCTTGATGTATATGACATCAACTCAAAGCTGTTGTCAATTCAGAAGAAGAAGTGAACAAGATATATTGACAATTTCATATAGAGCTTGTTGAGATTTATAAATAATTAATATTTTATAAGACATAAGACATTTACAATACACTTGAATCTTTATATTGTATATTAATACCTCATCATTCATTAATATGTTCAGCAAAGAGTAACTGAAAAATCACAAACAAAACACAACGAGGTGACAATCGTATACTAAAACTAGCTATCAAAAAATAGGGTGGCATATCTCTAGTTGTACTTCTCAATGAGCTCATTAGCAAGGGCAATGTACCTGATAGAGTGTTAGTATGTTCTATATAATAATAGGAACAGTGAACAATAGTGACTCACTTTTCTTCAGCCTCCTCCTGGCTTATACCCTTGTTCTCTTCCCATGCCTGCCACTTGTACTTTCCCTTGAGATCAAAGAAACCTGGCTGGGCAGTTGTGTTGTCACCAACGGTGGCCTGCTTGTAGAGACCGTAAAGCTGGAGAAGCTCGTCATCGTTTGGACGCTTAGTAAGAGCATTTACGGCGGCAGCCTGAATTTTGTCAGTATGAAGAGAAAAAAACTTGGTCACCTGCCGCAAAAATAGAAAGGGGAAGGCTTCACTGAAACGCCACAAATGCTCTCAGGGAGTTCCTCTCTGTCATGCCTCAAGAGGCAGCATGTGGAGTGGTTGGCCAAGGCGCTGTGTTGAGTCTCTCGCCTCTGTGTTTCTTTGTCTCTCTCTCTCTCTCTCTCTCTCTCTCTCTCTCTCTCTCTCTCTCTCTCTCTCTCTCTCTCTCTCCTTGCTTATGCATTGCCACCCCAAGTTTGTACGTCTCAACTTCTCCCTGCCCTCTTGCTGGCCCTCTTTTTTGACCTTTTGCTGCTTTTGTTCCTATCTTGAGCTCCTTGATAACATACCTTGTCGGTGAATTCCTGAGAAACCATTTTTGAGAATTGATAATGTGATATGAAAATAAAGCCGGAATGCTAGAAAGAGTGTCTAAATTACATATATATTTGAAGTGTTGTTTGGATCACTCGGGTGAGCCTTCATCCCCATCACGCCTCGCTCGATGATCATCGAAGAGACGTGGTGTGCCCCAGCCATAGTCGGCCATAGCTGGGGAGCGAGTGACTGAGTGACTTGCAGGGCGGGGGAGGTGCGCGCACACTGAGAGTAGTAGGTTCACTTTCAACTCACCCAGGGTAGTACAGTACCGTCAGGGTAGTGCCAGTATGAAGGGCTGCCACTTGTGCGGATGCACTCTCACTATGAGAAGACACCTTCAGACACATTATGGGAATGGGATGTGTGGGAATGTGTGATGATTGCACAACGTCTGGGAGGTTCTGTGCCTGTGTAGAGAAATTGCATGTGATAGAAGCGGGGAGACTAGGGAAAAACCACTTGAGGGGAAGGTCTATACTATACACAACACTATTTAGCAATCTCCTACGTTCTAATACTCCACTATGCAGCAGTCCAGATACTATATAACGGTCCCCTTTGTTCTTATGGTCTATTACTATAAAGTATTCCATTACTGCCTAATAATCCATTACTTTATAATAATCAACTATCTAGTAGTGGACTATGCAATCTTCACCATGCAATCTATATGTGGTGGCATATAATTTCTGGTGTATTTATGCGCATCTTCTGCTACTGTACTGTGAATAAGGCCAAGCCTCGCCTCTTCACTGCAAAGATATCTTCACTGCAGAGATACTTACCCATATATAGAGAGGTACCTAGAATGGTTACCTATAGATGGCAAGTATGTATGGTAATTGGTGCCTATGGGGCAAACATAGAGCACCCTACTTTACATCAAGTGAGACACTCTGGAATAAGTGAACATATGAATATAGACATTTACTCTCATTTATGATTATACGCCCTCGGATTGGAATCCAAGACGCTAATATATTCTTCTTAACCCGGTGATCTCTCTCTCTTTGTGCCATTCCTATCTTATCCTGCTGTCATGCAATTCACGTGTCATTAGCCATCCAATAACCTCCCAGAAATACTAAGCTTCACAGAGAGAATGATAGCCATAGTAATCAACGGTGCACCATAGATTTATCTGGAAATAACATAGATACACGAATAGTCGTAAGAAAAACACAGAGACTCGTCAAGTTCTGCAAACCTCCATATATTCACCATGAGATACTTTACATATTTGCGGCAAGCACAAGAGGTGCTCATCAGAGCCAACAAGGGTAACCCAACTGGTCTCACAGGTCTTTTCCAGCACCCAAACCCAAGGCCCACATTGATAGCGCTCTACAATGCAACCTTAAAGGAGTTGGAGGCAAAGATCCCAAAGGACTCCGTATATAGAACTTCTGTGGAGACTTTCACCAAGCAGAGACTCGCCATTGTTGAGCAGAACGAGGTTGTCGAGGAGATTGAGGGTAAGATTGGATCCGGGCTGATCGAGGAGGTTATTGTGCAGGCGAATGACGAGCTGGAGCTCGTTGGCAAGATGGCTGAGTGGAAGCCATGGGAGGAGCTTGAGGAGAAGCCACTTGAAGACCAGTGGACTTATTTCGGTAAAAAGATCTGAAGGGTTGATGCATACAAGTGAGTTGGAGAGTTACACATTAAAGGGTATATCGATGTTAACCATCCAGGTTAGCCATCGAGGGGAGCAATCTCGGGTACTAATAGCTTCAATTGGCATCATATAAGACTGGTGTAGTATAACGATTGTTGCCTCTGCCAATATGTGCACGTGTCTCTATGTGAAAGAAGAACCGTATTGGTATTAGAGCGCTAGAGCTAAAAAATGTACAGTTGTATAGATCGTGTTGCATAATGAATTTATCAAAGGAGCATCGTATCCATCCTTCTATGGTGTATGTACGTATAGCGCTGTGATGTAGTGTCTATTAACATGTACGTGCAATAGTTGTGAGTATTGTCGCGAGTGTGGTTGAAGAGTCATCATAATATCTCAATTCTTGTGACCATTGATGTTGAATTTAGACAATTCTTTTCAGAAAAATAAATACCTAGAAGCTCTCTCACCCCCACTTTAAGAACTCAGATTCCATACTGTAATATACATATATCAACTATGCATATGCCTGGATGGGGAGCATCGTGTCAGTAGAGAGACACCAAGTCGGCGATGGTAATAAAGGGTGAACCATATCACCATCTATGTATATAAATATATAAAAACAAATATATATGCTGAATAGTACATGAGATAGTTATATATACCTGGTGGTTAGCATAAGTTGGACCGTGGTGCTCTTATAGTATGACCACTAGGATATGTATCGTACCATTGGTTAAGCGTGGTCACACCAGTATCGTACAAGCAAGACATTTACATAGGAGCGCATTATCGTTCAAGGGTATCACCAGTAATAGACTTGGACCTTATCGTATAAATTCCGGTTTTTCTTTTCCATTGCTTCGACGGTGTATTAACCAGACACGATCATTGAGTTGTCTTTCACATCTGGCCAAACAAAATAACAAAGACACGATGGGTATTTTGAGCAAGTTGGGTCTCTCCAAAAAGGCCCCACTACCCACCAAATTTGCTACAACTCCAGCTAAGAACGTGTTGGAAACTGTGGGTGGACAACCATCGGGAAAATCAGGGTATTTGGCATCTCTTTCAACACCTCCATCCAAGCTCAAAAGCCCAATAGTATGGATTGACTGTGAGATGACAGGGTTGGATGTATGGAACGACCACATTATTGAAATATGCTGTATAATCACAGACAAGGATCTCAATATTATAGATGAAGAAGGATATGAAAGTGTTGTGCACTATGGCAGGGATGTCATGGACGGCATGAACGAGTGGTGTATAGAGCATCATGGGAACAGTGGTCTAACAGGTAAAGTGCTGGAGAGCACAGATAGGACACTGGAGGATGTTGAGAAGGAGCTATACGAGTACATTGCGCAGTTTGTGGAGAAAGGAGACGGTATACTGGCAGGTAACTCTGTTCATATGGACCGGATATTCATGGTTCGGGAGTTCCCCAGTGTGATTGATCATTTGACGTATCGTATCATTGATGTGTCGTCAATAATGGAATTTGGAAGGCGTCACAATCCTGGTTTGATGAAATGTTGTCCGCCAAAGAAAGGTGCTCATACTGCAAAGCTTGACATTATCGATAGCATCAACCAGATGAAGTTTTATAGGGATTATTATTTAAAGTCACCAGAAGAGACAAAGGAATATGTAGGGGGGAGGAGTGACAAGAAGAATGAGAGAGGAGAGAGGCAAGAGGAATGAGAGAGAGGAGAGAACAGAGGAATGAGAAAGAGGAGTGTTTATAAGATAATAGGAGATTTGTTATCATATAATTGTTCATACCAATTATCTTGTGCTAATTGTCTTGTTGCGCCACTTGGCTATTTGCCTTTTGGGCTTCTTGGCTCTCTGTGTTTCAATCACCCAACTTGTTCCAGCTTTGCCATCTTTGTGTCAGCAGCAGACACTCCGTTAGCTCCTCTGGTGGCAAAAGTAGAAACAAGACAAGATTACTGCTATGCATAGTGTCCCCTTGTGCCAGCCATCTCTCTCATCTAACTCCCCCCCCCCCTTCGCTTGTCTATCCCCCTCAGCTTCCAGTGAGCAGCTATTATGAGCTACACCGGATGCGTTATATTTATTATTTGTTGTATATTATGTGATTATCGTCAATACGTTTATTATTCATATAGTGTAATTATTGCCAATATTTATTATTCATAGAGTGTGTTTGATATATTTATGTATATATTTATATTCATCGTGTGTTTATGCATAAATGTGAATAAAAAAATCTAGGTATAAATTTATATAATATAAAATCCTTGTTGATCAAACCTTTGAAGATCTGCGTGAACCCCTCGATTGTCTTGAACGCTCCCTCTCCAGCTTAAGCTCCTGTTTCTCACTCTCAGAAGCGGTCTCACCCTTCACCCTGTTCTTTGACTTTGGCACTCTTGCCAACCAGTACAAAAACACAGTGAAGGCCATGTTGATCGCTATGAAACAGACAAAAATACCCCAGTTGCGCCATCTCTGCGAATAGTCAGAGCCAACCCCTGCCAAAAAGGTGTTGGTCTCACTCATAGTACAGAAACTACACGAATCGGTGGCATTGGCGTCGACAAGGTAACCACCTGAAGCGTTCATCCAGTCCTGCATGAACTCACCACAAGTGGTGCCGTGTGGAGGGATCACGGTGACGTACTCGTTATGGGAGCAAACCACGTTGGTGTTGGCAAGGCCGGTGGCCAAGATGGACTTGACCCAGTAGGTGAAGGGGGAAACTCTGTACATGAAGATCCAGAAGCCGGTTGGCTTTCTAAGGACACCGCAGAAGTTGAGCGACATGGTGAAGAAGAGAGAAGAGATGTTTGCAGCGTTCATGTACAGTTCCATTCCGGCAACGCACATCTGGCCGAGCGTTGAGGCGTACACGTAGAAGCCAATCACGAGCAACCACACGAGGGCGCCTCTCTCATGAACGGTGTCTGTTGGGATGGCGTTCCTGTAGAAGCCGACTGGGTAGTACCAGCAAAAGTACCCAATGGTACCGCAGAGCACCTGCCATGGCACCTCAGCGGTGATCTGGGCGAGGATAAAGGCGATCCAGGAGAAAGTCTTTGATGGGCGCTCGCGCACCTCGTAGATCTCCCTTTGGGACACGTAGTGGGGGAGCATCTGCTGCACCAGCGTGTTGAGCACAACGAGGAACATGAAGCACGAGAACATCTGGTTCTGAAGGCCCTGCTGCGACTTGTCGGCTCTGAAGAAGGAGAACCCGTTGAAGAGAGCTGAGGAAACGGCAAGGAACATCTTGGACCAGATGTAGGTGGGGGTACGGAAGTACTGCTCAAAGACACGCTTCACCACCACAAAGTACTGGAACGTGATGGGGGTCGCAAACTCCTTGGTGCTCTCTGGACTGGTGTCCTTTGGAATGTGCACCAGCCTGGCCTCCATCTCGTCGAGCTCGTCTCTGATGGCCATTCTCTCGCTGCTGTTGAGCCAAACCTCGTGGTAGTCCTGCTTGGCGTGGCTACCTGGGGCCGCACCGATAACCTCCAGCATCCACTCTGCCGGGTTGGCATTGACCGGACAAGGGTCTGCGCCGTTCCTTTCAAAGTAGGAGATGAGCGTCTCACAGTTCTTGCCGAGGTTTCCAAAGTAAACGGTTCTGCCACCTTTCGCCAAAAAGAGCAGTCTGTCAAACTCCTGGAGCAAAATGGCAGAGGGCTGGTGGATCGTACACAGGATGGCCTGCCCGCTGTCAGCGAGCTTACGCATCAACTGGCAAATCGACCACGCGGTTTGGGAGTCGAGACCGCTGGTGGGCTCATCGAGGAAAAGCAGCAGCTGGGGCTTGGCGGCAAGCTCAACACCAATGGTGAGACGCTTGCGCTGCTCAACGTTGAGCCCTTCACCGGCAACACCCACAATGGCGTCGGCATATGGCTCCATCTCAAGGATACCAATCACAGACTCGACGTAGGCGTCCTTCTCGGCCCTGGAAATCGACATGGGCTGTCTGAGGTAGGCGCTGAACCTGAGCGCCTCTCTAACGGTGGAGGTCTTCAAGTGCAGGTCCTGCTGCTGGACGTAACCGGTACTACGCTGGAAAGAGTTGTCTCTCAGACGGCCGTTGACAAACATATCACCGGTGACAACACCCATGGTGACTCTGTTTGCGAGCACATCCAGCAGCGTGGTTTTACCGGCACCGGAGGCGCCCATCAGCGCGGTGAGAGTGCCGGGCTTGACCCACCCATCAACGTGGTCCAGGATACGCCTGTCCTCGCTCTTGATCTTGATATCGTAGCACACGTCTTTCCAGTGGAAGATATCCGTACCGGCCGCGAGCTTGAACTCCGGGGCGCCGGCCTTGCCTGAGTCACCCGACTGATCGCTCGAGTCCTGGATGGAGAACTTTTCCACCTTACCGCTCTCCACGTCTGTCTTTGTCCTTGAATCGATGAGCTTCCTCTGCTTCTTCATCTTACGCAGCGTCTCCTGCTGGAACACGAGCACTTCGCCCTTTTGCATGGCCGCCTTGTTGAACTCACAGAGGGTCAAATACACAAAGAGGAAGAAGATGATGAAAGCCAACGTGATGCCAAAGTTTCTCCATCTGTGGCGCTCGTAGTACTGGAACGACAAGTTGATGAAACGGGTGCCCGACACATAGGCCTCGCCGGGGAGAGACCCAACCGGTGAGCAAATCTGGTTGGAAAGGTCGATGTTGGGGTAGTCGGGCCCGGAGGGGATAAACTCCGAACATGCAAACTCACGGTCGGAAAACTCGTTGGCAAGCAGGGCCTCAAACACATACGCAATGGGGTTGATGTAGTTGATCCATCTGCACCACCTAAGCATGTCGGGGGTGGGGATGGTGAAGCCGGTGAAGATTGTGAGGGCGAGCAAGAGCGAGGTGGCTGGTGTCATGGCCTCACTGAGGGTTGCAAAGGGAGATCCAATGGAGCGGAACAGATGCGACATGGCGAACGTGGCGCTGAGGTTCATCAGCCAGTAGAAGAAGAAGCGGCCGGGGTTTCTGCGGAAGTTCACCATAAAGTAGAACACCAGGTTGAAGGCGATCGAGGTGGCGAGCTTTGGTGGGATTTCGGTGATGATGGAGGCGAGCGCGTTTGCGGAGGGGTGGTACAAAGCATATGTCTTGTGCTTTTCAACGATGTCACGGGCCTCAAAGATGGCGATGATCTCCAGCAGTGACGAGAAGGCGTTGAACAGAACGGAAAAGAACATACAGGCTGTTCTGGAGAAAAAGGACTCGGTATTTGGCTGCAGGTTGTAAAACAGCGAGGAGAGAATGAGCCCCATAACACTATTGGCGATCACAGACACCAGCGTGATGGAGGGGTCTCGTTTGGTCCTCCAGATATTACGCTTCATCAGGTATCTCACCTGCATGAAGAAGGACTGCTTGTAAGGAGACGCCTTTCTCGTGTGGTTTGCCTGTTTGGCCACGTGAGAAGCGTGGAACTCGTCTTTTGAAGAGAGCAGCTCGCACTCCTTGAAGTAGGAGTCGATGCTCAAAACGAGCTCGGCCCTCTCTGGGGAGTTACGCCAGTACTCTGAGAACTCCAACGGGGTCTTGGGCACCAGGTGCTCAAACCCCTTGCGTACAATTCTCTCTGATGGGTTGGTTAAAGAGGTGAGGAAGTCAGCAGTGGTTTGTCTTGGCGGGCACTCGTAGCCCATCTTGAGGAAGAACTGTTTGGCCCTGTCGCCTGGACCGTAAAAGATCTGGTAGCCCTCGTACAGAACCACAACGTTGTCAAACAGATCGTAGGCATCTTGCGAACACTGGTAGATGGCAATCAGCGGAGTTGTCTCCAGGATGAGGGCAGACGTCTTGAGCGCCTTGATGAACTCCAGCGCCGTGGCGGAGTCCAACCCACGTGTGGCATTATCCCAGCACTGCAAGGAGGAGCCACAAAGAGACACCTCTGCAATGGAAACACGCTTCCTCTCGCCACCAGACACACCTCTCACAAAGTCGTTACCCACTTTGGAATTACGCGTGTGCAGCAGTCCGTACGTGGCCATGTACACGTCCGTCATGTGCTGGGCGTACTCAGCCCTTGTAACGCCGGGGGTCCTGTTATGGGGGGTCGAGAGCATCGCGGCAAAGTTGAGCGTCTCGCCAACGGTGAGGTGGGGGAAGTGCGCATCAGTCTCTGCTGAGTACACCACCTCACCTCTGTAGTGGTTCATGATGTCCTTCTGGGTGAGTCCGTTGTAGGAGATCTGAGACTCCTGGCCAATGTGGAACCCATGGGTGTGCGCGGCGATGGTCTTCAAGAGCGTCGAGCAACCGGCACCGGGACGCCCAAGCACCACCGTCAGAGAGCCGGGCTTCATCAGAGCGTCCATGGGCTTGAGAATATCAAAGAATGTATTTGTGCTGGGAACGAGGTCGGTGACTGCGTCGCGCACGATCTTGTAGGGGAAGTTGAGCACCGTTGGCTGGAAGTCCGCATCGGCTGCGACACCGTATGCTCTCAAATCCTTGTAGCCAATACCCAACGTAGAATGCCGGTAGAAGTCTTCATCGCTATCCAAGAGCTTTCTCATATTTTTCACCCACAGCTTACTGTCGAAATCGTCGCTGTTGGGGTCCAGCTTGGGATCAACCTCACCGTTGAACGTGTTGACCCCTTGCACTCCTGACATCGACGACATCGTACGGATGAGCTCATGGGTTGTGGATTTCAGAACGGGGCGGCCGTCCTCAAAGCTTTGGCCTTCCGCACCCCCACCGCTGGCATTTGACCCGTTGGTGAGCTGTCTTGCCAGTTGTTTCACCTGCTCCTCAGCGCTCGCATCAAACCCTTGGTACGGTGCCAACGACTCTGCCGTCTTGACGGAGATGGAATCAGAGTTGTCCGACATGTTGCGGGGTGGTATGACAAGAGGCGGTGGAAAAAAAGATTTCAATAGTGCGTATATCTAATATATGTGTGTGTATCTATATATATATATATGCGTGTGTGTCGACTGTATACACCTGTATAGAGGGAGCATATATATGTTCTTTATTTGGATACGTAGTGGATCTGGCTCAGTATACCAATAGTCGTAAGCAAGTTGTAAGTAAGTTGTAAGCGAATAGTTGTAAACGAATAGTTGAATCGTTGAGATGATGATCCTCTTGAACAGTCGTACCGCTAGCACTGGCTGTGGGACAATTGGCAATTTATAACCAAAACCGTTTTCCACTCTTTCGGGGCTGAGTGGCAAAAAGAAAAAAGACACAACCTGATCGTGATACTGGCTGAAGATGTATAATAAACTTTGAGTGTGATTATCTTGTAGACAGCGAGCGGGCAGAGCATTTCACTGTGAGTCCAATGTACGCTATGTATATTTTGCCTCGTACTACTGGCCTGCAGGCAAACTACACTACTGACTGCATACTTCGCGGCCTAGAGGTGGTGGATGCAGGTATGCATGTCGGAAGGGAAGAGAACACTCGTATCCGTATCCGAAATGGTGTACAGATGCAGTGAGAGTGCAGTATGTGCATGCATGATGCATTACCATGCGTCGATCACTGTGTGCCTATCTGGATTTTCTGCTATAACCCCGGACAAGAAATCACGGCAACTTCGGGATACAAGTGTTCCCGGTGCTCAGTAAGCGTATTTGAGTGACAGGCTGAGTGCAGCCATGCATTGACTGCAGATAGCTTGCACCACAAGATTTAGCTTTGGACGTGGCGGCCGGGAAGGAAGCAAATATCCCTGGGTTATTCCGCTCAACATGTCAGTTCTCCAACTAAGCCTTGTACCATGAGGCGCATGCGTCCTTGTACCTTTTCCCGAGATTATCATTATTACAGTTAGACACAGTTGAGGCAGTATAGTGAGGAAGAACAACTCTGTCCGTAAAGAGGGCCCAATCATTATGGTGCCAGCATTCTTCACTAGCATTCTTCACTAGCCTTCACAAAGTCTTCTTCACTAGCCTTCACAAAGCCTTGCATTGATCTTGCCATTGAATCAGTCAAGTACATCACTAAAGCATGTGTTGCTGATGCTTGTGTGTTGCTGATGCTTGTGTATTGCTGATGCTTGTGTATTGCTGATGACACAGATCACCCGCTTGCAATGTCTCTAGGCTCATCCTGGGCCCGTATATTACATAGAGGCGGGGGCGGGGCCATCGTATCCCCGTGCTGCGTGCTGGTAGTCATAGGGCGTGGCACATTATGAGGAGAGGTGAGGCCCCATGACCTAGGCAGGTTGTGTGTTAGGCAGCACACGCGGCCACACGCATAATAAGCCTGTAGAGGTTACAGCCACACCAACACCTGTCACGATACGATGACCCTATCGACCCTTAGCCCTTGTTTGCAGAGTGTACAATTATATAATCATATGCTTGTATAACGTATAGTGTTGATTAAGATTGGGTGAGTATGGTTTCACATGGTTTTCTCCTTCACCCTGGACGGGCTTCCGTGGGTCGGGCCCTCATCCTCACCTCAGATAATCAACCAACCCGGGATATTTGCTATCGCAAATCATCAGATGGCGCAAACTTTGCACGGCTGTAGTAACATGCACGCTGTGGTGCCCGCCCTTCGGAAACAACCTCACCCATCGCTCCCGCTGCCGCCTCTCCTAGACGCTGCTCTTCGCAGCTCCCTCGCATACGGCTCGGTGGGCTGGGTGACCACCCGCAAGACCTACACACACACTGGCTGGCTGTTGAACGTGTCGGGGCCTATTGGGTGAGATGCGTTTTAGAGGAGCCGCTCGGAGTTTTGCCACTCTATTCTTCTTTGATAGCTTTCTGCAAGTGTAGGCAGGACATCAAGTAGTGCCAGGATGTTCTTGCAGACGTAACAAAGGAGTGATAGATGAGCAGCAAGGAGTACCGTACCAAGAAAGGCAAGAGAGTGACGGGTATGGATAATATATTTAATCAATGAATTGTATCCCGTTAATATGAAATATGCATTAGAATACCCATTGGAATAACCATTAGAATACGCATTAGAATACCCATGGGAATACCCATTGGATTGAGGTTTCAGTCGATTGATGGCTAACTGCTCCTCAAGGGAGGGGCGCTTTCAGTGTCTATTGGTGTTCTCCAAGAGTAAACACGTAAAGCAAGTGAGGATGTAACGGAGTTAACATGTAGAGGGAGCGCCGGAGCGTGTTAAGGTACCCCACCGAATATGGATGTGTTTTGGTGTATGTACCTACAGGCTTTAATCTAGTCGCCTCGCATCAGTAGGCAGATCCCGCCACTCCCTCAGGATCAAAAGAGCTGAAGCGGTCCTTTAATCTAAATACGAAAGATGCCTTGTTGTTTACTTCTGAGGTATTTTTTTCAATGTATACGTCCCACTCTGCTGCCTATCACTTTGCGGCTCATTGTTTGTAGTTTTTCCGAATGCCTTACGTTATGAAGAGCTGCTGTGTTGAGATGCAGGGCTGCGTTACGGTAAGACGGGTAGAAAACCAACCCCAATATAGTTCTGTCCCGCTATCTGCGATCAAGCCAACTGCTTGACCTGGGCCATCTGAGCTTGTTTCCAGATTCTCCTCTGTTTACCGTGGGGTGGCAGGCATATACCACAGAAATAATTGGAAATAATCTGTAGTGGGCATCTGTAGTGGGCATTAGGGCCAAACGGTTTTGTGTTGTTTACGTGTAGACATTGCTTATACTAAGAAGCTCACTCATGTGACGATTGTTTCGCTCACTCAACACTTGAAACTCTCGATGTCCCATTACTAGGCAAAGTTATGTATCTATTCTTAGCCCCTAGACTGGATCCCAGCCAGAAGCATCAACTTTTTTTTGTACATGTGAGCTGTGCATTAGTTGTGTTTTTAACCTACTAAATTACCAAATGGGGTTAACCTTTAGTTGTACAATATTACGCTAGCCCTGCGCATAATATCACACTAGCGTATTTTTTGCAAGAGTATAACTCTATATGAGTGAAGGGTTTTTTCCAGAATCAGAGACTGTCCTCATTTCACTCAAAATGGGGATAAGTTAAAGTAATTGTGAATTCCCCAATTTACTGGTGCTTATTGCACATACCCAGCACTCTCAAACCATCTGTCCCACACCATCCACCAGCACCTCCAGTATACTCTGCCTGCACCTTAGAAGCTTCTATATGGCTTATCAGGCATGGAATGGAGTTTCCTTTTTGGGCCCGCGGCATGCTTAGGCTCTTATCAGTGCTGGAATATCCGAGGCGCATTGAGATCGTACGCTGGGGCTGTTAGCCTCATGGAATGTTTGTTACTCTATGTTGCTGGTTATGGTGTATACTTCGGTATATTACGTCTGTCGTAGTAATTGGGATCTAATACACTGTGTAGCCGGGGTCTGATGAGCATCTCATAGAGCATAACTACACAGGACCTATAGCAGCAGCATACAGCGCATACATATCGATAGATCATCCATCACACTCGCGAAAAGAGCAGCACGGCACGTTTGCACAGTTAAAAAAGACGTTTGCACAGTTAAAACGGCAAGGTGGTGAAAATAGTGTGATTGACAACACATTCAAACCCTATCATTGCATATTATCTTGATGGTCATACCGCACTAACGTATCATGACGGGCATCAGCATTACCGGGCCTCGGTCCCCGTACCAACCCTCTGCATACAACTCTGCGGCCAGCGTAATGGCTATACGATCTCCGTTGGTGATGGTGGATTCAATTTCTGGCGAGGTGACAACCTTAAAGACAACAGCATCATCAAACTTGGCAATATCAGCAACGCGGGCTCTTCGCAGTCCTACTCCGATCAACTCCCCAGGGTATTCCGCCCAAGGATCAATGGCTATAGAGGTGGAAACGGGCAACTATGCAGAATTTGGCGAGGAGGTTTTCGAGCTGATAAAGGCAAGGGAGAGACAACGATGGGTACATGGATTGCTTCTGCTCGTGGTTGTGGTTGGAACATGGATTGTAGCTACTCAACTACTGAATGCCGCGGTGAAAACAGCTGAGTATAGACAGCCATTTTTTGTAGCTTATATAACAGGATCCTCCTTCATGGTACACTGTATCCCAGAGGCATGGAAGCATATCACAGGACTTTTCTATAGAGAGACCGATGAAAAAAGACACGGCATAGTGGATGAAATGTCTCCCCTCAACAGGAGTAGAGCTGATAGTAAAGTTAGTGCTAGCGTTATCTCTAATGTAGAGCAAGATGCAGCAGGTGGACTGGACGAAGAGTGTTCATTTCCGCAGCAAAGCCTAGAGGACTCCATCTCTCACACACGTTCTGTTAACGGCGTTTCCTTTTATGGCTCTGCGAGTACTGAGGGCAAAATACCCATGACTCCTGATATCACCCTCTCCACTAAGGAGATTCTTGTATTAGCGCTCCAATCTGCAATCATATACTTTGCTACCAATGCCTGTGGTGCTTTTGCCCTAAGATTCACAAGCGCCACGAATCAGACCGTGCTGATGACCACCAGCTCCCTCTTTACTCTGATCCTCGGTACCGTTTTCCGTGTGGAGATGTTTTCGTTTGCCAAGCTGTTGGCTATAATCATGAGCATCATGGGTATTGTGTGTATAGCAATGAGTGACAGTGACAGCGGGAGAGGCGATGGTGTTTTAACTAGAGTTGATATGATTTCGAATGATGTGATTGGAGACCTTTTTGCATTGGGAGGTGCCTTCACATATGCGTGTTATCTGATCATCATGAAGGTGAAGATGGGACAATCGACCAACCCGGAAAATGACAGGCTGGTGTTTGGTATGCTTGGTTGTTTTACCTTTGTTCTTTTTGCACCTATTCTCCTCCTGTTCCATATTACAGGGGTTGAACATTTTCGTCTCCCAACTTCTCCGGCTGTGTGGGTGATGATCATTGGAAGTGGGTTGCTTAATAGTATATCAGACTACTGTTCGATACTAGCAACTTTGCTCACCTCACCTCTCATTGCCGCGTTGTCACTTTCAACGGCAATCCCATTGAGCATGATATGTGATTCTGTGTTGTATCACACTAGGCACACCAGTCTTGTCTACTATTTGGGTATTGTGCTTATTTTTCTTGCATTCCTCTTCACAAACACAACAGACTCCAATGAGGTGATAAACGGAGCAGTTGAGGAGGCGTTAGGAGAAGCCATTGCGCACGATGAAGCAATGTCTCCATTTCTCAGCCCAATGCTTTCGCCATTTGTTGGGGCTGAATCCTCCATATTTTCTCCCCGTGTTCAGCATAAGGTGATCTCGATGGATGCCTCCGCTATATCTCTCGATGTCTCGTCTCCAAGAGTCGATCCTGGCCATAGTGGGGCCCCACCACAGGTGGTTATTACAGGCAAGGCCAACCATCATTATTTCATTAGAGATGTCAGCTAATCATTATTTCTGTCAGCTAAACATCATTATTTCTTAGATGTCAGCTAATTTAACTGTTTATTTAACTGTTTATTTGATCTGAGCTTAATTAGATACGTATAGTACGCGCGTTTTTGTATGCGCAAATAAAGATTTTCTATATATACATCTGCATATGTATACACAATCACCACAACTTGAGGAGATCACCCCAATCACCCCTCTTTCTTCTACTCCAATAACTCTTTTCACCTTCCCTGTATACCCAGTTGAACCCCTCCTCTTCATTCTTGTTGGCAAGAGTGAAGAAAGCAGGCACGTATTCCACACCACGTTGTTCATTCTCCCTTCTCCTCTCTCTTTGACGCTCTTCCAACTCCAGTTTAGTGTTCTCTGCTAGGTCCACTTCACCGTTCTCATAACAGAGCTGATCAGGACGCAATCTTGAGTCTGTGTGGGGTATTTTGCCCACCTCAACATCCGTTTGGTGGTTCAAAGAGGCAGCAAACTCGGTGAAACCAAACTTGCGTGGGGCATCGGGAACAAGGTTACCCACAGTCCAGACTGTATAGCTCTTACCAGTGGCATGGTTGGAGAGAGTTAAAGACTTGGTCCATGTACCCGTCATGGTGCAAGCAAGAGGTCTACCATCTTTATCGAAAGCCTTAGCGTTGAGGTCTTCAGACCGGCCGGAGAACATTCCGGCCTGTTTGAAGTCCACCACCGCGCTCTGGCCGCTGGAGCACGTTACTGAGATCGAAGAGTATGGCTCGCTGTACTTTTCACCGGCAATGATATTCTTCAAAAGGGTAACCGGTTGGCTCCACTGGTAAACCTCACCCGTTTCTCTAACTGTTAGAGAAACCACGCCCTTGGTGATCACCTCTGCCGATCTCCCTCTAATCTTTTGAGAGGGGGTAACCGCATGGTTAACAGTCCACCTCGCGGACTCAGCGAAACCGGCAAGGATGGGTGGTCTGTGTGAAACTTTTTCTACAACAAGTCGCATCCCCATGTCTTCCCTCACCAGCTCAAAAGTCTCGCCGAGGAGAGGTGTAAAAGGCTTACGGTTATTACGCTCTTTGGCTCTGTACGAAGAGAGATACGAGAGGGCAAACGCGGCAACGGTGAGAATCCTCTCTCCGGTCTCTACAGGGCGGTCCAGGGCATTGTCAATAAGATGGCAATACTCAAACGACTCGCTGTATTTCTGCAAAAGAGTAAGAGGCTCATTAGCAGAAACGGGCATCGCAATGCTCGAGAGGTCCTTGCCAACGTTCTTGCGCACAAACGCAATAATCGAGGGTGGATCAACAGCAGACGCTGGGATGTCCTTCCTCCGTGTCACCTTGTGGGTGATGGGAAGCGGGGACAGATCCAAGGATTTCTCACCAGACTCAGGAGCCACCCTTGAAGGTGAAACGTCTCTCAAAAACACCTTTTCGGATACGTCACCATTGGAGTCGCCACGGGAGTCTACTTCGTCTTCCTCTTCCTCTTCCTCCTCACTGGTTGAGCTCTCAAAACCAGTATCAGCAGGGGAAACAAGTAGCTGTGCAGACATCAGGTCAGAAGCAGTGGATCCATCCTTAGCGGCCTCTGCAACCGTTTTGTGATGCTGCGACTGCTGCTGCGGCTGCTGTTTGTGGTATATATTATTGGCATCTACATAGTTATCGCTATCTATATAATCACCGTCACCGTCACTTTCGTCGTCATTGTTGTCCTCGTCGTCCAACATCACCACGCCATTGTTAATCTCGCCAAGGTACTCTGACGCGTCGAAAAAGTCTTGCGAAAACATAGAAGTAGCAGCCGTGGTTGTTTTCGACAGCTGTCTTCTCAGAGGCGACCCCATCCTGAGGGAAGCATTGGTGGCATCAGCATGAGAAGACGACATCAGGTGGAGCAAGGTGGTTTCCAGGTCAAGAATCGAAGAGTGCAGATCGCGTGCAACGTCCAGCGCATACTGTTGTCCACCATCCATGGGGGGACTGTGGTGGTGGTGATGGTGATGTCTCAGGTGGACACTACCACCGCCACCACCGCCACCCTGGTGTTGATGCTGCCCACGGTGATGGTCGTGCCGAGGTGGAGCAGCTGCGGCCACCAGTTGAGTGCCTGACGAACTGTACCCGCTAGCGGTGGAGAATTCCGAGGAGGATAATCTCTCCATGTTCTTTGAGGAGACACCGTCGATTGAGTTTTTGGAGGAGTCCTTTGTGGAATTCTTAGAGGCCTCCCTTGCGGCAGCTCCTTTCTCCTTTTCTTTATCCTTTCTTCTCTTCCAGAAGGCTGAAGGTCTGCGGGTGACCTTTGCCGGAGGATCTGCCGGTGTGGCTGGTGTGGCTGGTGCAGTTGATTTTCCGTTGGTGGTTGTAGATGTGGAGAAGACACTTGCTGAACGTGTTTGTGGTGAAAGGGCCGTCCCATGCTGCTGCGGCGGTGGAAATTGCTGCTGGCACATCGCAGAGATCAGCTCATTGGATGTTTCTTTGATGGCAATCAGCTTATCCTGTAAAACTCCGTATGGGGAGGTATCTACATAGGCAACTGAGCCCATGCGAGAATGCGGTTCATCGGGGTATCCACGTGCCACTGTTAAATCACGGCCGCGGGGGTCGTGGTGATCATGTGACTCTCCGGATATGTCTCCTGCATTTGCAACAGCAGCGCTTTGAGCAACAGGGCTTCTGGGATCAACATCAGCAGCAGTGCTATCAGCAGCCCCAGCAGCAGTGCTAGTTGCAGCCCCAGTTGCAGTGCTAGTAGCAGCCCCAATCGCAGTGCTAACAGCAGCGCCGGCTGTGGAAACACCAATATTTGGAGTGGCAGCGGCCCCTGCTGCTGTTTCTCCTCCCATTGACTCCTCCAGCAGGCTGTCTATAGTGAGATCGCCGCCCAATTGCTGCTGCTGCTGGGACTGGGCATACTCGAATTTTTTAATAAAGTCAAATGCCTTCACCCACACGTTCCAATCCTCTTTTGACTGCGCCTTCAACACCCACAACTCCAGGCCCGAGTCGAGGAAAATAAGCCTGTTGTTGGCATCCGCAGAGATCACGCAGTTTTTAATATACATGTTACCTCTCACCTCCTTGGCTGTATCGTTGAAGTAGTAGTTGAGAATGCCGTACTTGAAGTTGAGCACAAAGAACCTCTTGCTGAAATTGCGCGCTTGTCTCTTGCGTTTCTTCTTAAGGAGGAACCCTTGCAAGTACTTGCCTCCCTTGACGCGCAGAACTGAAGACGTGGGCGCACTATGAGGGGGTAAATGAGGGGGTCCACTACGGGGTCCACTATGGGGGGACACACCGTTATGAGAGGTATTTACAGAGAGGTGGACCTTTTTAGCGTCTCCTGGTTTGGCCTTTATTACTTCATCAGGAAGGTGGAATTTCACATTGGAGTCATGAGGATGCTCACCCGTTGGGAGGGGTTGAGTTGTGGATGGATTTACATTCAATAGGGGCAGTGGGGCGTTCTGCTCTTTTTGGCGCTGCAGGGCGTCAACCTGCTGCTCCTGAGGCTGCTGAGCATGAGGCTGCTGGGATGGTGTATTCGTATAGGAAACAGGAGGAGTCGGTGTTTGGGTGGTTGGTTGGGTGGTTGGTTGGGTGGTTGGTGTTTGGTTGGCTAAACCAAGGTGAAAAGATAAATTTTCTTTTAGATTCTCTTTTAAGTTTTCTTCATCCTCCTCAAACACAGGCTCACTGTAAAGATCCCCATACGACTTCTCTCCCGTGTCGCTGGCTTTAACATTGGTTATGCTATGTTTTCTAGCGTCACTGCCCAGAGCAGCTTCGGTGACAGGAGTGGCGGTGGCGGCGGTGGTGGCTGGTTGCTTCACCTCGATATACTGGTTGAACAGCAGCTTCTTCCCCGTCGTTTTGGAAAATGTGTTGTCAAAGACAAACGCAAATAGGCTCTCCTTGTGCACGGTGAATTGTCCCTTCACGAGCTCGTTGCCGCTACACTTGCCGATCCATTGCTCCTTGACGAGCTTGGACTTTTCGAGCCTCTGCTCCAATGGCAGATTTGACGCTGACGAAGACGAGAGCAACGATGACACCGTGTCGCTGCGGCGCCTCCTTCGGCTGGTGGACTTCGTTGAAGAAAACGAGCCCGCACGGTGCACACTCGCCAGCATCTCACTCGACCCGGTGAGGTTGGTTATGTCGTTCACCTCATCGATCGACGATCGTATGCCACCAATAGAGGAGGGTGTAGCAGTGCATGAGAGCACCTCTGTCGATATGCTGTTTGGTGGAAATGGCGGGGTGGAAGTGGGTGTATCTGTTGGTGTTTCGACAGATACACTTACGCGTGTGCTCGCACTGGTGTTTTGGGCCTCCTCTCTATACCTGTAAATACCGAAATTGATAGATTTCTTGATTGGCTTCACCTCCCACGAGATTGTGGAGTTGCTTGGCGCGTTGATCCACTTGATAATAAACGACTTGCTGCGTACTTCAAGGTTCTCCATTTTGAGCCGTTTAAAGGTTGCTGCGCTATAAGATGAATGGGACGTATGACATAGAATTAAAACAGATTCTTGTTTCAATGTAATTGAAGAGCCTCAGCGCTCCCTGCAGCCAATCTCGCTGCAACTTTATTACTCTGCTTTTACTACTCTGCTATGCTAATCTTCACGGTACTCTGGAGATACCGGCAGCGGCCTAGTGAGAAATGGAACGGCAGCAGCCTAGTGAGATATACAACGTGCCTGTTTATGTATGTCTAGTGTACATATATATGTATATATATTATATATACAGTTTTGTCTCCAATTGAAGTGATATCCCTTAGAAACCTGTGGATCTGTTGTGTAAAATGGTACTCAGCTTTCCGACGAGATGTGATGATCGGTACGAAGTTCAACGATGGAAAGCACAACACTGGAGGGGGTTGGACGATGGATGGTGGGTGTGATGGGTATGATGGGTGTGAGGTGTGATGGAGGAGCACGTTGACAGCAAGAGATTTGATGAAGAGAACAAATGGAGGAAGCTTTCTATTTACACCACAACAATAGCCAGCTATTCACTCGGTTGTTGATATGGACAATAGGCATCTGTGAGTGCCAAGCACGGGAGACGGACTCTGAGGCAGCAAGGCGCACCGAGATGCCAGTTGGTATGGAGAGCGCATCGTTGCACAGTACCATGCGGTCAGCGTTCGGGATGTTTGCAAGGCTCGCAGCCTATGAAAGGCCCGTTACAAAGAGTGTGCGGTGGGGGCCTGCCAAAGCATGGGCTCTTCGCAGGGTGGGAGCCTGCCAAAGCGGAACGGGCTCTTCGCAGGGTGGGAGCCTGCCAAAGCGGAACGGGCTCTTCGCAGGGTGGGAGGACACTTCGATGATCTCAAGTGGTTTCGTCGTTTTACTGGACACCAACGCGAAGCAGCCAAATCACTGGCTCGTCAAGCGGCAGAATGAGATGGCCCGCACTTCCCGTGCAGCCCGCGTATTGCACGGCCGAGCTGGACACATGGGGGATCAAGCAACGAAGATACCTCTGGGAGGTTGGCTGACGATAGAGTGAGTGGTTGAGTTCGGAGAGGGTGGGTATATAGTGGTTGAATAGAGGCCGCAGAGGCACACTACAAGGTTTAGGACAGGCAGGACAGGGAAGACAGGGAAGACAGGGAAGACAGGGAAGACAGTGCAAAACACGTTGCCTGAAAAGCAGGTGCTGGAAAAGCTGTTGCTGAGAGAAGAGATATTGGGAGAAGATATCTGGAGACTACCGATGAAAATAACTAGATGGTTCGGTACTGATTACTTCAGTAGACGAGGCCATACAAAATAGCCACAGTCCATTCTACGGAGCAAAAAATTATAAATAATTTCTGACAATTTTCTTCATTCTGCCAAAATAAAATCTCTTGAACATTACTCTTCACTATATTTTAGCAAACGCTACAGAGGATTACTGAGAAATCCTCTTGCCTCGTATATACTGGTGGAACCCCGTTTGGCTCCACTGCTCGACTTTTTCCGCCTCTGCCCTGTGGTCTCTGCCCTCTCGTTTCTCGTTTCTCGTTTCTGCGACTGTGCTTCTGTGCGTCTCTGCCTCTCTGCCTCCGTGTGTCTCTGTTGCTGTTTGCAGGTTTGAGAAGCCAGCGTGACGCCAAAGGTGCAACACCACACCCACGGGGCAACCACTGCGCACCCCTGCTTTCGGCCTGGTGATGAGAGGTGTCCTTTTTTTTGGCACCTATTCGCCCTTCCACACCTTACGCGTAAGAACGCATCCAACTCTCAAAAGTGGCGGTTCAACTGGCTGCATAACCACCTGCATCTCTCTTTGTGGTTAGGGGACGCGTAGGGTATCTCATTTCCTTAATATTAAAGCAAAGGCTCTCCATTACTATTACTCAGTACTACCTGTAAAAAACTTGGTAAACCATCTCTAGATACTCTCGGTGCTTTTTCCCGATTTAGTAGTATGCTGCATCCAGACACGAGATATCGGACAGAAGGAATAAATCATCAGGATGATAGAGACTTATAGAAGACACTATTCAGGTGAACCCTATGCATATTTCCTCGCCACGTTCACCGCTCCTCTCCTTTGCTCTGCTTATCTACGCCATCCCCTTCCTGTTGCTGTCCTGTCAAAACCCTAGATAAGGAAATCAACAAATCCACGCAACATCTGCTCCAACACCTTCCTCAAATGGGGAAAAATTCTCGACAACCGCACATTACGCGATTCGGGCTCTACACATAGTACATCAAGAACACCCCTCTTTGAATGCAACTGCACTGTTTTTCCCACTAACCGAGCATAGTCGTACATTAGTTAGATCAGCTCAGCTGAACTCCTGTTTATCGATCTCCGCTAGTGCCGAAATGCTGGCATTGTGGGGTAGCACTAGGCCAGGAAACTGGCATCGACGTGCAGGGATACTGCGTGTTTGTCTGTCGTGCATGTGAACTGTGCATTGTTGGCCCCCATGAACGCACATAATAGGACCCACTTCGCGCGCCTTCGGGGATCGTAAGATGCTACATGCGCTGAAGCGAGAATGTAACTGCCTAATCTGGAAGAACGGTGTTGGCATCTGTGTACTTGTGGCTCAGAGTGTGTTTAAAATCGCACACTCAAAAAAGATAGCATTTTGGTGAGGCAGCAAGAATTCCCTGTTTTGATCAGTTTACTGGTGAACAAAGAGTCCACAATACGTTACTCTTTCTACAGTGCAACAAATACTTTTAACCATGCGATAAATTTAGAGGATTATCCTAATCCAAGCAGCCGACCAATACCTATGAAGTTGTGAAAAGAATATGAATATGAACCAAAATGTAAAATAGTTCTTCGTAAAAGCTATGTTTGTGGTGCTATCTCAAGCACCAACAAATCATATAAAAAAGTAATTGTCATAAGAGAGCAGCGAATATGAGGGGAGGCTCACACAGAGGAGAATTGGCCTTCAATTCCCCTAGAGCATGCGGAGAGGCAGAAGCAGAAACTACACCCTGTTCTGTCCCCTGAACCTCCACTATTTTATCATCTGCAGGAGTGCTCAGAGGTGTAGGCATCTGTGTCGAGGCCAGCGATAAATCCAGTTTAGCTCCAGAGCTCAGTTTTCTCAGAAGAGCTGGTGGCTTATAGAAAGGGTTTCCCGGAGAGCCTGAAGCTGGAGATGAAGTCCTCGAAAAGGGAGAAGACGAAGCCCTTGCACGGCGTCTTGCGGCAAGACTCGCGATATGTTTGAGATAGCTCTTATCCACACCTGAACCCTGGCTACCTCTTCTTTCTCCTATAGCCAGCCTGTTGGTGGCCTTCTTGACCGTGGGAACTGCAACGTGAACAGGTACAGTCACTGGCACTGGTAACAACATCTCCTCCAATGGGGGTGGCACAATCAATCCAGAAGTTGGAACAAACTCCCCAAGAAGGGATGAGGGAATATCACTGTCAAAGGACTTAGTTGAGGACACCGAAAAAATTTGCAAAGCGGGATCATGGTCTTCGTTCGTCGAAGATAATAACGATGAGTTCGAATAGCCAAGCGCTGGTGGAAAATAGAGAGGAGAACCCGTGATGCGATTATTATCAGAAACAGGAACTGTGAGATAGTCTGTCTCATCGAAATCATTCTCTCTTTTGATGAAGGCATAGAGATTGGCGTCTAGAAAATCTTCGTTCTCTTCCCCGTCAGTGACAGAAGAAGCAACCATTGGCAACGGCACTGAAGGCAAGCTTCGGGAAGCCGAGGATGCTTCATCAATAGAGACGGAAAAATAATCCTTACTAGGTGGATAGTCTTCGGGGGGAGTTAGAAAGAGACTGCTCAACAACCCTACAGTTCTGGTACCTTCAGACCTTCCCGTGTCGTCGTGATGGTGGTTCTCGTTGCAAAAGTGAAACTCTTCTCTGAGATCCAGGGAGAAGCTAGAATTGAATGAAGTCATTATGAATTTACCCGATTGGTTTTTTGAAAACGGGCTATGTGTTTAGAAAAAGATCCTCGGAAATGCGAGTGCAATATGGAAAAGTAATGACACGAGAAGAATAGGATCAGTTAAAATACCATTCTTCTGTTTGATGAGCCAATGTGTAGCTAGAAAAACAAAACAATACAACAAAAATTCAATCTTGTTATTTATCATCAATACGTTGATATCCATAGAGATCTATTTCAGATATATATATATTTTCCGTGGTACGCAAATTGTCCAAACAGCAACATGACTCTCTATCTTTCTTCAGTCCATGCGGTAAAATCAATCAGATTTACGCTCGGCAGCTTTAGACGCAACCTGCTCATGCATGGCATGCTTGATTAGGGCCAGCAGCTATGCATGCATGTGAACACCCTCATTTTGGGATTTCTTCTTCTGGCTGCGCAGTATATACCCTTCAAGCAAAGTTAAATTCTCCCGCACGCACGAGCCTACAGGTACGTGGGCTGTCTCAGCTTTCCCGTGTTCAGCGAAATAGCAGGAGCGGCTACGTGCCGCATCATCGTTAGGTCTCACTATTGAGGCTGTCTCTCCTACCAGAGTTGAAATATTCTCCTTCTGCTACTGCGTACTGCGGTCCGAGGCACCCTTTCCAGAATAGGATGCCGTGCAAAAGAAAGGAGAGACCAATCTTTCCTCTCGGTTGCAGGTGCGGGTACCCTGAGAGCCAGACCAGATGACGACTAAAGCAAGAGAGGCTGGGGTGTATTCCTTCACCAACACCTTGATGGAAGGTTGGCGAGATTCAGACTTAATTTATGGGCCCATCTTATGAGCGCGAAGAGGGATCCCGATAAGGAGCAGTTCGAGTTTATTTTGACGTTTTCAATGTCTGTCAGTATACTACTTTCGTTGCATCTGGCGTCACTCTGAAAGGCGGGACTCAATCGTTCGAATACTTTATTCGTTTATGTCGAGAGCCTGGCCTCAGGTGTGTCGCAGCCACGATTGAAATCCGATCGCGTTTACCATATCTGCAACTCCAGCATCCACCGTGTTCTGATTTACCTTTGGAGCGTGAGTAAAATAAACTAGTTTGCACTCTCTTCGCTATGAAGTGGAGATGAACTTTAAAACGCTGGAAACTTATCAGTGTAGAGAGATATTCCTTTCTGTCTTAAAAAAATGCAACATAACTATGCCCTGCAGAGTCATTGCAACCTACTTTCAAGGAACTTATAGAGAACTCATGCATCAAATTAGATTGCGTCTAGTGTCTCTTGCCTTTGCGGAGGAAGCTTTGAATTAACCGAATCAGCACCAAAACTCAGCCTACTGGTTTCATGCTTGGAATTGTATCAATTCCTATATAGGATAAAGCAATCTCCCTAATTGTAGAGTACACATTATGTATGTGCAATGGTTGCCCCGAGTTACTATGTGCTCCTGCTGCACAAGACGGCATAAACAGCTTTGCCCACCACTCTCTATGCACGCACCCGGTGTTTAGCAAGGGGGATTTTGCGATTAACTGACTTTGATTTTGAGAAAGAGGGCCGGAGGCGGGCCTTATTCTCCAGAATTAGGAGTACACAGATGACGAATTACACCAGCCTAATGTGAATAGAGGCGGTCATGCCCCCATCAAATGGAAGTGGAGCTCTTTCTGTGTATGAGCTTTCCGAGCGGTTCCCCCAGCGGAGCTACGCCTCTCCCCACCAAATGAAAAAAACCATACTGATTTCCCAACAAGCATGCTATCAGCTTATTTTCTGTAACATCAAACTTTCTATTTGCTTCTAGTGGCGCACGAGTCACGCATGATGTGAGTTACCCAAAGTCTAGCCATTCCCTATGGGATACCCTATGGGATTCGTATAATCAAGCATTGTTCTCTGCCGAAACAGTGCTTAGCTTAAAAGTGGACATGTAAGTGACATATGATTCAGCTAAAATAGTTGCCGGGTTGCTACACGATTGAGATCGCAGGGCTTTTACGCGGTGCAGCTTAAGTCATCGCGCTGCTCTTGCGTTCTCGCCGCTCAATCATCTAGCTGCGGCCCTTCCTTTTTATAGAGGGGTTTTGTTGTTTAGGTTGCATGGCGTCATGCGGACCCTTACGCATATAACTGCGAAATCTCTTTGCAGGAGCGCTTACGGTTAGTTTATCCGGGTTGCTCACCAGATAACCACGATTTGTGGGAGACAGAAATTACTTTTTTCTGCCATAGCTTTTGGCTCGGGCTATCTCCGAATGGAACAAAGAAACGCCGTGCGTTCTTTGCGTTGACCTTCTATTGTTGAAGACACATCTAAGAGGCACCAAAAGAAAGAGCCTCCACCAGGGATGGCTTCCAGGTGATAGCCATTTGAGTTGGCGAGGATCTTCTCCGCCAAGATATGGATCACTCCGAAGCGTGACAACAGTCTCCAGTCACGCAGATTGATAACCAGCAGTGTCTGGAACTTGCCAACCATATCGTATGTCTGCACGGTTATCCCCGCTTTTTTCTGCAGCACGGTTTTTGCGAGGGGTTGACAGTTAGTTAGCTACGCCAGGGAAGGGGAGTGGAAACTAGAGTTCCTCTGTTGCGATGACACGCAAGCGAATAGATTCGGCGACCCTCTGGACCTTGGGGCATAAAAACATATGACTGGCTAAAACTATCTATTGTTCTCCTAATCTATGAGCAGTGTATCTTCGCATCTGAGCACGGGTCCAGACCTCACGTCTAACTCCAGCCACTAGCCTCATGGTTGTATGTATGCATGCACTATATTATGCAGGACGAAAAGATAAAATTGAGGGTCTTATCAGGGGTGTATAAAGCACAGGCTGCGGAAAATATAATGTTGTGTGCTCACAAATGCCAATAGATCAGCACCAGGGAGATAAATACTGATCTATTGGAGGGGAATATCGCAGAGTTGTTAAGAATAATCATCAAGTGCATTCATTATATTATCGCCTTTTAGCATCTCCAGCAAAGTGAGGCTATCAGCATGCAATTGGTGCAAACTGTTCAATTGGTGCACACGATTCAATTGGTGCACACGGTTCATTTGATGCACACGGTTACTTATTGCTCTCTATGTATATATGGTGTCCGCTTACCAGCATTTACTGCGGCGGTGTGGTGGTTGGCGCTTTCTTCTTCTTCTTATCTTCCACCTGTTCAACCTTCACCTCAGTAAGACCCTTCTCCTCTAACAGCCCCGTGATGTACTCCTCCACCTCATCACCAACATCACCCTGGATGATTATTTCGTCTCTCTTCTCCGCGTTCTTTGTAACACTTGCACCGGTGGCGAACTTTGAGGCAAAGGTCTTTGCGAGCTTCTTCATATCTATCTCAAACACCTCCAGGCCGGCTATGGCTATCACGTGCTTTCTCTTTGTTCTCTCAAGACGCTTGATCACCACTTTACTCGAGAGCTTCTTCTGCAACTCTCTCTCTTGCTTCTTCTCCTCCTTCTGCTGCTTCTTGAGGAGGTCCTTGTTGATCCTCTCCTCCTTCTCCAACGACAGCGATGAGGTCTTCTCTGCTAGTGCCTCCTGGCTATATAGCTGTTCAAAGAGATGTGCGTGCGTTTCTTCGAGCCATTGCTTGCACTTCTTGAAGGAGGCACCAAACTCACAGTACTCGGGTGGGAAGGTGCAGATGCCACAGTACACAACCTCTTTGGGGACCAGTGTTACTTCGCTCATTATGTGCGGGATGGGAGTAATCTATAGAATGGTGGGGAGTATCAACACTGTTTAAATGAAAAATAAGAGAACCAATATAAGTACCTCCATGGACTCTTAGTTAATCGCCTTTTTGTTCTTGTGTCAGCGATTTTAGCCAAAAAAAATGTCAACCACACCATTCTATTGATTATCCCTATTCCCACGCACTATCTCGTTGTAGCCTGAATGAATCCTGCGCTGCATACTGAGACGTGCCAGTGTGCTTTGAATTTTTCAGTCTTGTTACCCGGCGCAGTATCGTCTTGTAAGGTGATGAGCCTATTCTGGGCGTGCTTAAAGGGTGCAGTGTGTGGATGTGTCCTACTAAAGTGTCCTTACTAAGTGTCCTTAGTAAGTGTCCTTAGTAAATGTCCCCACAAACAAGCCATCCCTGCTAACGGGCACCTTCCTCTGTACAAGGACTGATAAACCTATCTGTAATCTCTCCCTTCGGCTCCTATCTCTGCTCCACCTTATTCTCTCGTTCGGCACCATTTGTTCGGGACACGTTCCCCCAGAACTCTTTTTGAGCCCTCCGCGCATAGGCGGCCCACAGTCTCTCTCCTGACTGTCCCCTACCGGCTGTCCCCTACTGACTCTCCCCTACTGACTGTCCCCTACCGGCTGTCCCCTACTGACTCTCCCCTACTGACTGTCCCCTACCGGCTGTCCCCTACTGACTCTCCCCTACTGACTCTCCCCTACTGACTGTCCCCTACTGACTGTCCCCTACTGACTGTCCCCTACTGATTGTCCCCTACTGACTGTCCCTCTATCGGCTGTCCCCCTACCGACTGTCCCCTACTGACTGTCCCCTACTGATTGTCCCTCTACTGACTGTCCCCTGCTGACTGCCCTCCTGACTGTCCCCTGCTGACTGCCCTCCTGACCACCTGCAATCAATGGAGTTCCCTTCGCACCACCCACTGCTCTCCACCACGGCCACCGGCCACGCCTGCGATTCCCACCACCCACCCGTTTCACCCACAGAGGTGTTGACAGCAGCGTAGTACGCCTTGCAGGTGTAATGGCCACGGAAGAGCGCGTCATATATGGACAATTGATGTGAAATATTTCCAAAGGAGAAATAGAAAAACTGCAATAGACTAAATTCAATTGCGAGAGTCTAATTTTGTAAGTAAAGATTGAAGATTAGAGGATGAAGATTGAACTTTCTTAAATAGCTGAAATGGCACGAATGACGGTGATGTATTCTTGGTGTATTCAAGCTGTAGATGTGATGGACATCGCGCGGAGATTTGAATCGATCCGATAGTTATAGTGAAAAAGTGACACCAATGACAATTTGTGTTTTCGTTCAATTACCACTCCTACCTAATGATAATCACAAAAAATTCACAGATTCACAAACATGAGATCAGGATAATCACTCCATAATCACTCCATACCTCGTTTACTAACAGTTGATGTTTCGCAGTCCAAAATCCATATATATATTTGTATATTATTGTGTATATTTAAACAAAGCTCAGCAAAGAAAAAAAGTAGCTTCAACAATGTCAGAATACTCCTCGAAAACTGTCGCACAGCTCAAGGAACTCCTCAAAACGAAGGGGCTCTCCATTGCGGGCGTAAAATCTGACCTGATTGCTCGTTTGGAGGAAGCTGACCAAGAGGTTGCAACTGAAGCCGTTGAACAAGCTGAAGAACAGGCGCCGATAACTGAACCTGTTGCGACTGTTTCATCTGATGCGCCTGTAATAAGCGAGGCTGCTCCTGTGGTTGTTGAACCGAAGACTGAAGAACCAGCAGTAAATGTTGAAGTCACTCCTGCTGCTGCGCCTGTTGCGCCCGGTGCTTCTGCTGATGACTCTACCAAAAAGCCCGCAAAGGTGGTTCTCAGTGATGAGGAGCTCAAGGCTGCTGCTATTTCTCTGTTGGAGAAGAAGATTGCCCGGGCAAAGAAGTTTGGCGATGCCAACGGAGACTCTGCTTCTCCTCTTGCGAAGGATTTGGAGAGGATCAAGAAGTTTGGTGTTGTGAGAAGCTCTTCTATTGCCAAGGAGCTTGGAATAGTGGATGCCTCTTTGGACTCTGCTATATCGAGAAACGGTAAGGACAGACACAGAGGCAAAAGCCATAACAACAGGGTGCATAAGCATAGAAGATGAGAGAGGTGGAGGGAGGCAGAAACTCTGGGTTTTATTTGAGGTGAGCTGTGCTCAGGCTAAGTAGATTCGACAAAAAAATGTTTTATTTCGTTATTAGATTGCGCGATCCAAGAAATCATTGTTAGTTACTTATACTCATATACATAAATTATGTGTGCTGATTTACCATAGTTATATTTGTTCAGGTGCACACATGCTTATATACCTTCTTGTACATACATGTCCCGAGTATATGAGTGACGTATATGCATCTATATAGCATTTCAATCTTTGCACACTTTTTATTGATATTGAAATTCCATATTAGCCGACCCCACAAACACCCCCTCACCTCCTCTTATTTCTCCCCCTCCCTCCTAATTTCCAAACCTCCTCTTACTTCTCCTCCTACTTCTCCTCCTACTTCCCCTCCGACTTCTCCTCCTACTTCTCCTCCTACTTCCCCTCCGACTTCTCCTCCTACTTCCCCTCCGACTTCTCCTCCTACTTCTCCTCCTACTTCTCCCCTCTATAATCTAAACGCAGACGGTCTGCAAGTATCATCCCTTCAAGTTCATCTCACATACATACCTACACTGAGGGCGGCCCCTTGTAATGAGCGGTGGGCTGCAATACAAGCGGTACATGCAAGTGGTCGAACGCTATGAGAGGCAGCTATTCTCAGCAGTAGTGTAAGGGACGTTAGGCGCCAGAAGTGAGCTCACTGGAGGATGCTACGATATTCTTCTGTAGAGGTTTGCCAGTCCCATTTGGAGGGCCCCCCCATTTGGAAGGCCCCATTTGGAAGGCCCCATTTGGAAGGCCCCATTTGGAAGGCCCTGGTGGGGTTATTCCTTCTTTCCCTAAAAAGTTGGTGTATTTCTGCTGATTCGACCGATTGTACCCATTGTGACCATCGAAATACTTGCCTATTATATTCACCTCAATTGGCCTGGTGTATTTTTCTAAAAATAATTTGGCCCCGAGACTACGCCGGTGGTGGTGGTGCCACATGGCGTGCGCTTGGGAGACACCCTCTCCCTGCATA
This sequence comes from Kuraishia ogatae, assembly GCA_003706285.3. Taxonomy (NCBI): domain Eukaryota; kingdom Fungi; phylum Ascomycota; class Pichiomycetes; order Pichiales; family Pichiaceae; genus Kuraishia; species Kuraishia ogatae. The sequence continues at coordinate 124,181 of PPKV03000032.1, read as the reverse complement.
CTCTCTGCTCAGTGCTTCCACCATCCAGCCAGTGTGATACCCTTCACATACCCTTCACAATACTTGATGTGCCTTCCGGGATCCCGCATCGAATACTCGTCATATCGATGAAAGCACACTATTCGTCGCTTTCGAGAGTGTTCACAGCAGTGGCAGCCAGTTGCTATGCTAATGAGTAATTGGAGCAAATGCATATATTTTATATCTGCCAAGCCCCTTTGAACTGACACGTACATTTAATATGTTCTACAGCCTAGAAAGTCAATAGGAGTCACCTCCATGGAAGCATGATAGTCGATTGTGTGAGCTGCTCAATCACGTTGTCAATCACATTGCAGTTTAATGATATGCGAATGTTTTCTATCTCCTCTCTCTCTCTCTCTCTCTCTCTCTCTCGTAGACACTCTTCTCCTGATAGCCCCACCACGTACCGTTGACCCCTCTTTGCCCTCTGCGACAAACATAAATATGCCCCTCTGCTGAATCATCTGCACCCCGTCTGCCTCGCAGTTTCCCTCGTGCAGCCATCCGCATGGGATCATCGCCCTCCATCATCGCCTGGTTTGCATGCGTTGTAGGCCCTCTCCTCTCTTCCCCCGTCGGGGTCATGTGGGTGCGATCGGAGATTCTCTGTGCATTTTATTTGACACATTTCAGTTGAAGTATATCCGTACATGGTGTCTTTTCAATACGCAAATCCATTTTAGAGTTGTCCCCTCATGCACATATATCTTTCTGGCCGTCTGTCTCACTGCATACCTCAACTGCCCGATATCAGTTTCCACTGCCCTCCAGCCTGTCCTTCAGCCTCTCCTCCAACCTGCCCATTTCTGCCTCCCCTGCCCTTCTGCCACCCCTACTCATTTCTGCCTCCCCTGTTATCTCATCTCTCTTAAACTCTTCTATATAAGCCGCGCTCAATAGTAACCCTTGGTAATCTCCCTGGTGCATTGATCTCCCCGTGCTCTGCATATATCAGCCCGCTTGATGCGTCAATGCGCCTGAGCTGAAGAGGTAAGGCGTAAGAGAGAGGGGGGGCATATTATACCTCTCTCTATCCTAGCCCTCATATAACCGCTAGAGGAACTAGGAACTGTTCTGTGGCTCAATTGGCACCTACGTTACGCTTAGAGTGTGTGTTTTTTTTTCACTGTTGGTGTACCCCATCTTTTTGCTGGTAGGCTGCCTGTGCTTGAGCTTGCAACTAGCTGGCTAACTGTGGGCTGGCTAACTCTGGGTCGACTGTATGGCCATTGGTAGTTGTGCCAATAATAGTTACAAGTAAGGGGTCCCTCTGGTTGGCGTCGTGTGAAATATAGCACAGGAGTGTCACTCTCATCAATTGGGGATCGTTACAAAGTTTTTTATACTTGCGCTTTATACTTGAGCCCAATTGGTATACCGTCTCAAACACTTGCCCAACACTTGCTCGATACTTGCTCCAGCAGGTACACATCTCCTCCCCAACCACCACAAACTACCGTTGATCCAAGCACTTTTCCAGGACATCTCCCCCATCCGCTCATTACTATTTATCCTCTTGCTGACTTTGATTACACCACTTTGCATTCCTGGCGAGATCTATGGCTTCAACAGCCCTTCCCACCGGCCCCCCTGGAACTGCGCAACTCCCAGATACATCAAAAGTGTCCAAATCCTCTGCACCAAAGACGCCGCTGCCTTCCTCAACAGCCCCTCTAGAAGAGCGTTTCCATTCGGCCAATTCCCGTTTGGCCAATTCCCATTCGGCTTCTCCTGCACTTCCCCAACCGCTGCCCCTGCAGGTGAAGCGGCATTTACATACGTCTCACAGCCTGAGGCATCTGCTCACACCGAGAGCGGTGTCACCCCGGCTGGCCCATAAACGATCATCCGCCTCCTTGCGCACGAGTTCCTCAAGTAATTCTATTTTATCTTCATCCTCTTCAAGAAGAACCTCGATGGAGCCCTCAGATATCACCGACCCCGAAGAGGGAGAAAATACTGGTCCACCCGTATACCCGTACCCGTATGCATTCGGCGGGGGCATCCCTGCAGGAAGCATGGCCAGTAGACCATATAGCCGTGTAGGCTCTGAGGAGTCGGGCTCGGTGTCTGGCGATGCCGATCTCTCTACACGCAGAGCGCATTCCCGTAGTCGAACTGAAAGCGCTGTATATTCGCCTTACTCTGCAATCCCATTCATACCTGGAGCGCCTGCTACTGCACTCGGTGCTGGTGCACCTTCTCCACTGGGTGCTGGTAGAGGCGCGCCCTCTTCACGTGCCTACCAAGACCCTCAGTATTACCTAGTCAACGTATTCAACCTCCCCTTGAGAAGCACCTGGAGAAGTGTCAGGGAACTCGTTCTAGAGGTACTCGCACGGGGTGCCCCTGGCTCTAATCACTACTACCAGCCTGGCGTGTCGAACGTCCAGGTATTCCGCACCCATCCCGCCTCAGATACGGACAGATGGGCAGTCATAACGGTGAACGGCTACGACACTGCGATGAGTGTAGCCAGTGGTCTTAATGGCATCGACTGGATGGGCTCCATCTTGAGTGTTGCCTCAGTTACTCCTCAGTACATGTCTATGATGTCCCCTACTTCCCAACAGGCATCCGCCCCTCTGTATTACTCCTACCCTTCACATTCTCAACAGATAAACCCTTATATGCCTGGCATGTCCCATTCTCCCTCAAGACACCGCCACCCAGGGAATGAGGAAGCAGATAGCGCACAGCTAGGTGGTGCCACCACCGCAGGTAGTGAAAGCGGCATCCTTGCACCTGACACTGGAACATCCTCCTCCTCTTCTACAAACTTCATGTATGAATATCCGTACATGGCATATGGCACACCCGCCGGTATGCCCTCCCAAGGGTACATCGCCGCCCCTCAAATGCATATGGCTGGTGGAATCCCCTCAACTATACCTCTGTCTGCCCCTTCATCCCGCCCCACCGAGTCAGTGCACTCTGCTCATCGTACAAGTCCATCTTCTCTACCTCCCTCAGTGGCCTCAGCATCTTCAGTATCTGGTGGTCAGCAGCAGCAGCGACAGTCACCACAGCAATCACCTTTTAGCCGTAGAAATAGAAGAGTTTACTCTGCAAATGCCCCATACCCTCAACTCCAGGCAACAGGCTCATACTCTCAACTCCAGACAGCAGGCGTCCCCACCCTATCGGCAACACCTGGGATATCTCAAAGTATCATGGCACCTCCTCCGCCGCCGCCGCCTCAAATGGGTTCGTTCCCACAATTCTCCAATGCTCCGCCCACCCAGCAGTACTATCCCTCGGTGTATTTACAAAGCGGTGGAGCGCCTGGGCTCCAGTATCCTTTCCAGCCTCAACTCCAGAGCCATTTGTACCGTGGAGGCGGTGTACCTGTGGGGGGCAACCCCAGCATGGGCAGTAGCCACGCCAGGTCTCATTCGTATAACCCTGTAGGCATGCCGTATGGTGGGTATGTTGGTGGGTATGTAGGGGGTGGGTATGCCAGTTGGAATAGGAGGCGATTTGGCGGACTCCAGTCTGCCAACAACTACTCCTCGATATTGGATGCTGGTGAGAGCGATGACGAAAGGGGGGTTGAAGGGGGAGCTGGAGGGGTGGTAACTGGAGGAGATCTGGACCTGGACGATGACCATGAACGTAATAAGCATTTCTCGGAGCTCGAGCACGTGAACCCTTGTAGGCTATTTGTAGGCAACATTCCGTACACCTCTGAATGGACCGCTCTAAAGGACTTCCTCAAAGACCAGGTAGCGGGGGTTGACCGTGTAGAGATCCAGACGCAGCCCAACGGGATCAGTAAGGGGTACGCCATAGTGACGTGCGTCTCTAAAACGGATGCCGAGACTGTAATTGAAGTGTATGACGGAGCCGAATTCGAAGGCAGACCCCTCAAGGTGCGGTATGATAAGTTCCCAAAGTACATAAAGCAGCACCATCAGCTACAGAACCAGAGGCTGAGGGGATATACCGGTGCCACTGCGGGGGCAGTGGGCGGCTCTTCAATGGAGGTGGCTACTGCCGCTTCTTCAGCGCAAAGCCCTCTTTATACCCCGCAACTTGCACTCTCACCTAGCGATGTGTCTTTTTCTGCAGCTGGGGCTTCATCTTCAGCTGGGTTTCTGGGAGGACTGGAGACCCATGATGCAGTTAGCATTCAAAGCATCCCCAGAGACATCACGGAGAACGTTGGAGAGGAGCAGGAACACCTTGGAGAGGAGGAGGATCCCGCATCTTCTCCATTGGGTAGCTTACAGATACGAGAAATCATTGAAACCCAGCAGCAAGAGGAGGCTGAGGTTGCCAGGGAGCTCATTAATGCCATCAGCACGTTACGGGCGAGTTGAATAGAAGTAGAGAGAAATAGACACTTTTGCACAAGTGAGACTTATCAGATGCAGCTTTAATACATTGGGTGTCTATAATCTCTGATCGTTTTCATCTTTATCTTTCATCTTTCATCTTTACCTTTCATCTTCACCTTTCACCTTTACCTTTCCTCTTTATCTTTCATCTTACCTTTCCTCCTTATTGCTCGCGTTTTTCTTTATTTCTCTGTTATTTAATTTGGTTTTCGTTTTTGCTCTTCGGTAATATTGCATCACTAACTTTGCATTACTTTTGCTTGCACTATCAATTCGTTTGGTATAATTCAATTGTTGATTTGGTTTTGGTTCATTTGCTAACATATGTAGGAACTGACTAGTGGTTCATTAATAATACTATCACCATATCCCGTTATCATCAATTGCCAGGAATCCTGTAATTTAATTACGTATGGTACCCTACATTTATTTAAGTATGGTATCCCACGTTTATCCTGTTTTGCAGCACAAGTTAAAACTTAATTGGGTGTTTTTTTGTTCTGCTGACTTTGAGAGATGCCAAGATTGGAAACCTTAGCAGATTACTATATTGCATTATTATTATTTTAGAATATATATTGTAGTATATATATTGGATAAGTCTCTTCCATTCATCTCTTTCCCACATATTAATAAAATGGAAAACCACAAAAGGGCACACATAATATTTCACAAACTCGGCATTTTCAATATTGGATAGTTAAAAAAAATAAGAGTTTCATTCATGGGTCATGATGTTGTTTTTAGTATTTTTCGTGTTACTTATAATACCAACAGCGTATGCTATAGATACCCAAGGTTTTTCTCTCCACGTTACTGAAACTAATAACGGTAAAGTTGAATCCAGTAGAGATTTCACAGAAAGCTTTCCTTCCCTTTCCAGCAGAGATTTCACGAAAAGCCTTCCTTCTCTTTCTAATCAAGTATATCAAGACATTGACCTTAGGGCCTCACTCTCTCAAATCGCCTACTGTATCAATGATAATGAAGCCTTAGTCATCAGACCAAAGGGTGAGTTCAAGTTTCCTGACGAGCTGCTTCCCAACACCTCTGTTGACTACAGAGAAACCATACACCCATATTGGGGAGGAAGACCCAAAAAGAGATTTGTTCTTAAAACAGTTTTCCTTCCCAATATCCCTAGGAATAAAGGCTCCCACGACGGTGAAAGGAGCAAAACGACCCTTTTTGGTGGGGGAACGGGGTTTCTTCTGCTGGATATGAAAAAGGAGGAGATCAACGTGGTGTTCAGAGGGTCCAAGCATATAGAGGACTGGCTGACCAATGTCCATTTTATGAGTACTCAGTATAAACCCCTAGTGCTGGACTCCAAGTTTTGGAGAGACGCAGGACGGAAAGGGGGGCTGAGCTCCCGCAACCTTGGACGGTTCATGTCAAAGAGCGACACATGGCACGCCATAGGAGACAACACCAAGTTCTGGATCCATTCTGGGTTTCAGAAAGCCCTGGCCAAGATCGCGCCTCAGATATTTGGGCCCCTGCTGCAATCAGTTGTTAGGCACCCCAGCTTTTCGGTGAAAGTAATGGGGCACTCTCAAGGAGGAGCCTTTGCGCTTGCCGTGGCCCTGGAGCTCGAGCTGATGGGGGTCGAGTGCCAATGCACCACGTTCTCTTCCCCTAGGCTCTTTTCTCCAGCTCTTGCTCACCTATATGATACTATGACAGGTTCAACACTTTTGCTAAGTTACATCCTCGACGCAGCAGCCAACCGGGTCTCTCTGGATGAGGACCAAATCCCGAAGGGCCACCTTAGAGTGATCCATTATGGTGATCCCGTATGGGATTTACCCCCCGAAGGTAACTACCTCCATACCGGAGTGGAACTGTTTGTACAGAAAAGAGAACTTCCTCATTTGGCAAAAGATGTCTTCATCACTGGACTCACAAACTTCTCTGTTCACCCTGGCCCAGCCACCTTTGACGAAACCTCTGAGATTGGCTCCTGGCTCAAAGACGAGTTTCTCCACGGGAAGGAGCATACAAACCTCATCAGATATTTCAGTGCGTGTAATAAGATGGGTTAAACAGGTGAGGTGGAGCAGTGTATAAATTAAATTATTAAGACGTTACATCAATAAATAAGTAGTATCCGATCATATCAATGAATAGTTAAATAGTATCTGATCCGAAACCACTACCGAAAACAAAGAGCAGGAAAAAAAAGTAAAGCAGAACCAGTAAAGCAGAACCTTTTAGAAAATGAGAGACACAATCAAAAAAAAAACATTAGAGAGTGACACCCCAAAGAAATGAAATGGGTAATAACATCGGCAAACTTACACCCCACGCCGATAGAGGCTATATTATAAGAGAGGCTGGAATCAACCCACGCAGTCTACAAGAGAGGCTGGAATGAACTGAACCCGCGCAGCCCCAACGGTGCCACCTCCGGGAAGAAGAGCTCCAGCTCAACCGGTTTCTTTGGAGATCCAGAAGTGAAACAACGCTCAACGTCAAAATCTGTATATAGCACATTCCCCGTAGAGGCATCTTTGATCTTGAGGATCCTTGACTCTGAGATGATCGAAAAGGCCGATCTCCCATTCTCCAGGAGCTCCAGCACAGTAGGCGGAGCACACGATTGGAGAGGATATACGAAACGCAGACACTTATCTTTATACCTTAAAGAAACAGTACGAAAATGAGGTTGGTCAAAATGCAGAGATGAGGACGAGGTGGAGGTGGAGGAAACGGCAAAAGAAGGTCTCGAGGCCTCCTGTTGAGACATCCTGAGAGGTGGAATTGTGAATGAGGATGGAGAAGATGCTGAAAATGCCGATGGCGGCCCCAGAGGTGGCAGCACAACACCAAGAGATGCTGACGAGGATGAAGCCGATGAAGTGGATATTGGCAATGCTGACGGTTTAACGGGAGCAACCTGGTTATCTGCACTCTTGTGCCAAAGTGGATTAGCCGACGATCTGGCAGAAGAAGACACAACGGACGATAGTGCAGGAGAGGTTGGCGTTGTTGAAATGCTGCCATTCCCTCCGCCATTCCCTCCGCCATTCCCTCCACCATTTCCACCGGTGTTAGTGTTGAAAATGCCAGAATGGCTAAACACAGAACTGTTGGTGGTGGAGATAGTGGGGGACAACGAAGCAGGGCCCTTATTACTATCAGGACGATTGTGATGGCCCAACGTCTGGGAAGCGGCGAAAATGTCCGACTGCCCAGCCTCTCCATTTTGACTGCGGCGACCGCGTGACACCAGTGGATAATCTTTCAGAATAGTGAAGTGAAACACTTCGCATAACGGGTTCAGTACCTGATCAAACCCAAAATCCTTAACACAGCCGCCAACGAGCTTTTTAAACAGCTGGGCACCGGTAAACTCACTCAATGCGCTCACTTCGATGGAGTCCACAGCCAGGGTCTTCAGGATACGGCATAGAGTAGAGTCGTTGCCCAGTTTCATACGGAGGTAACTTAAAGAGGAAGGGGAAATGTCCTCAAACCATTTCTCAAGGGTGAAAGCCAGCGCGGAGTTGACCAACGCGTTCCCCAAGAATTCGATATTTTCAATTTGAAGCGCAAAATCATCAGAGGTGGCAGACAAAGACAGAGGCTTATTTGTGAATTGGAAGCACGTTTTAGAGCGTTTTATCTCTGAGAGAAGCCTCTCCAAGGGGGCCCTTTCAGGATTATGGGCATTGAGTGGGGGCCGTTTCTCTGAAGAGTGAACACCTGATATGCTGAGGATATCTTCAGAGTTGAACCTATGGGAATGGGATGGCGAGGCAAGGGAATTGGAGTTGGCATCGGAGTTGGAACTCGCAGCCGCCAGCAAACTACTAATCCCATCGCTGCCGTCTCTTCTACCTCTAGAGCCTGCACTGCCACCACCAAGAACTCCGAAGGAAGGAGTGATGAGCGAATTGATCGCCAGTTTGGAGATACTCTCGCTGTTATTGAGGAGGTTCTGTCTACGAGAATAATGCCTCCCTCTGGGATTGTCGTCGCTTGCACTTGAAGAGTCCAGCATGACAATCTCAGACAAAAATCTATTATGTGCGCTATCTATTTGCTGTTTCTGCTTTTCTTCCTCGTCACCGGTGACTCCGCCGTCTTCGCCGCTTTCATCCGGAGGAGCCATATCTGCCGGCTCGCATTTCGGCTCGACCATAACGAACCGGGTATTCTTCCTACGCACCCTTCGCCTCCTCACTCCCTCACCACCTTCATCCATTTCCAAGGAGGCTTCTGTTTTATACGCCAGAGCCTTTGAAGACCTCTTTTTATTCCTCCTCACGCTCTGGATCGCACATCGCACCAGCTTGTCAAAGTCAAACACATGCTCCTCTGCGTAGTTAAACTCCTTCATCAGCACAGAAGCACACTCTCGGATGGCGAGGTCCTGTTCCGATGCCTTTTTCGAGCTCAGCGATAACACATGGATCAGCTCCAGCCGTCTTGCCGAGAACTCGCGCCACTTCTTTTCATCCATGAACCCCAGCCGCTTCCGAATCAGACGAGTCACTCCTACCCTCTCGCTCTCCAGCTGGTCACTGTCGCCGAATGCCTGTTGTGGGCTATGTGGGCTGCTGAATGCGCCATCTCTCATCATGTGTCCACCTTCATCGCCCATACCCTCCTGGTGCATACCCTCCTGGTGTCCCATGTGGAGGTTTATTTTTCTTTTACTGTGTATGGGGGTGTGAAAAAGGTCCCCCGCCTATGTGAACTGATGTAGTGTGCGACCGTGCTGCTGTGAACTTTGCTCATATATCACCTTTCCCTCTGTGTTGTCTCGCGGCTATAGTCGGTGTTGCTTTTTCTCATGGCCCACTGCTCAATCGTATAGGGCACTATCCGCTCCTTTGCTTCAATTGCCGAGTTGCTATCTCTCTTCGCCTAGTGCCGTCTCTCTTCGCTTAGTGCATAAAACGTTCGCAACTCGCACGTCACCACGCAAACCTAAAAGGAGGAAACACAGACTAATACACAGATTGTTACTCCCGCTAGGCACACTCAATTTCTCAGACACCACGAACGTATGCACTGTTTTTTCCTGGCATCTAGCATCTGCAATTATTTTTTTCTCACTCCTCCTCTCTTCCCTTTCATCATCCAATGCCCACCACGTCACCTGACGGCCTCCTGCAAAGTGTCTCGAGAGACCTGCAGCCTTTGATTTTCTTTCCCCGGTGCTCAACGCTTCCTATGGAAGGCAGAGGCGAGACGCTTCGCAGGCGCTCCGCAGAGACGATTTCACGCCTGGTTATACGATACGCCAGAGTAATACGCCTGCTATGACACACGGAGTGAGTGGCACACGTATCGGGATATGAAGTTGTTTCAGCAACCGCGCTAAGGTGCGCTGATTTATTTACCTTGGAGTGGATGGCAGATGGGTCTAGCGGGGGCAGATGGGCCTAACAGATGGGTCTAACAGATGGGTCGATGGGTCTAACAGATGGGCCTAGCAGATAGGAGATGCCTTTGGGAGGTGCCTTGGGAGATAGGTGCCTTTGGGATTGTAAGATAGTTGGGAGTGCGTTTGGGGTAATGGTTATTTACGGCTGATGTTAAATTTCTGACAAGAAAGGTTTATCAATATAGAACAATTTCTAAGCAAAGAGAGAAACTTTATAGAAACTTGATATTCTCAAATATCCAGCATGTATACCGATCGCATCACGCGCTCTATCAGCTGGTTGGTTAACCACATGACCCCGTCAGGGTGTTGTGGCTGCAGCGGTTAGTGCAGTGGCAGCTGATACCACCGCATTCCCTTATTATTTAACGTTCCCTCTCCACAAACTTTTCCTGTGCTTTTTTTCAACTAATGATTAAGGTACTGGTAGATATGCAAAGTGGATTCTTGAAAGCCCCATCCTAGAAACCCATAATGGAAAGTATTGCTGACATCACCAAAGTGGTGCGCACCTCTGCTAAGCTACCCCAGATTTTAACTGCTACATTTTCTAACCGATAAGTTCCATCCCTGGGGTTCGTCGGCAGTACGCACCAGTCACCACGATCACTATTTTCAGGACTATTCCCTACCATCTCTGTTTCGTTGGAACTTTCAGCACCCTCCAACTTATCAGTAACCTTAGTAAAGATCTGATAGATCTGCCCATCAAGCTCCTCCTCTCCCAGTACTTCCTCCGGCCCCCCAAGGAACTCAAACTCTTCTCCAGTCAACCTTTTGTAAGCCTCCACATCTTCCGATTCCGCTTGCCCAAACACTTCAGAGTTTTCATTATGGCCATATGGGGAAAAAGGTGGCTTCCGCTTTTTTATTACAAGAGTGCCCCTCTCGTACTTCTTCATAGCATGGTACTCTGCTTCTCTCATCGTTATTAGCATTTCCCCGGCTACGGTTGGCTTGTGCATACCGGTGACTATCGTGCCTTGGGATGAATCCACACTCTCCAGATACGGGTTATTCAAACAGAGCCGCTCTATTAGACTTAGGGTTTCTACATTCTGGCAAGTTGGAGTTAGCCGTTTGGTATCTTAGAGATGTCAATTCTTAGGCAAAGTTGGCTTACAAGTGCGGGGCAGTACTGTGAACACCGTACAGTTACGGCTCCGATATAGTAGCATTTACAGAGATTGTTCCAAGGCGAACATCTTGCATAGCTTTGACGGGCAGACGCATGACACTGTAAATACCCTTTATTTTCCTTATATTTCTGGTTACATCATTTGGCTGACTCTTATACTATGTAAGCAGGGTATGGGGTAACCTTACGCATATCGGCCCGAACTGGGGAAAGCCGTCTACGGATAACAGTCTCTCTACTGCGAATGCCAGCGATACAAGAGATAAAATAAATGTCACAGTTCCATGCATGGTTTAGCATAGTTCGGGTTAGCTGAAATCCGGGTGCAATTCTCTGGCACTTCGTTCAATGGATGTGTATATAACCGTTATCAGTTTTCGTTCCTTTTTGTGAAGTATGCCCGGATGGCACTTCACATGCGTGAGGCTGCCGCAAAGCCGGGCTGACACCCTTTGGGCTGCTAAAAGGATCGGAGGGTGTCAAGGGCAAACTATGACACACGATTTAAAAGACGATTTTACAAATAGGAAAATAATCAACGGCAGCCAATACGTCTTCACTATGAGAGTGGTATGGACATTTTCGAAGACCATTTATACATGAGTATGTGTTCGCCTCTTCTGGAATACAGTCCTGATTGGCACGGAAGTGCTACAAAACCCCGGGGTGCGGGTGGCTCCCCCCATCATCTCATCGCAAGCAGCGTACGCCGTATGCTAACTATCGCGCGAGGCTAATAGGATCTTGACTTATATGGGCTGGCTATATCGCTTCGGTGGAAGTCACTGTCCGCGATAAGAACCCTCATAAGAACTCCCAAAAGAGCTGTGAGGAACCTTCTCCCTGTAGTTTCCTCGTATACATGTTACTCCTCAAAAAGGTGTCTACTCCTAAAAAAAGGTCTCTATATATCGCTCCATCCAGTATCTGCCTCTCTCCTACCCGTTGCTACGTCACCACCACCTCATACACATATCAACCCTACACATGGGCTAGTGAATCAACCCCGGATCTTTTTTTTCTCATCTCACCCGATTAGCGTCTGGTTTGTCATATATCCGTCTCGGACTCGGCCATGAGTCACGGACTCTCTGTTACAAAGGCCAGCATTCCAGTGCTCCGATTATGATAGCGAAGAGTCCGATCTCGGGCACATGGAGGGCGTGCAAGTGTCAATTTTACCCCAGATTTCCCTTCGTCCATTTACCTGCTTACACCTGCATATGCTTTAGAAGCATATGCAGGCTGATTTTGTATGATAGTGGCCGTCGTTATATGAGCATTGGTTAGGTTGCTGATCAGTAGGTTATGGCGATGGGATTGTGGAATGAGAGACTGGCGTAAGGCCACTCCCGGTGGATATATAAATGGAAGGGGATTTCCCCTTGAAGAGCCTTTTATAATTCTTGCAATCTTCCAATTGTGTAGATAACCATAGAGACTTAGTTTCTAACACTATCCACTACTTCATCACCAATTGAACGATGGTGTACACACTGATTGACATCGACGAAGAAGAGCGCGCTCACCAGGCTGAGATCAAGGCCATTGAGGAATGGTGGGCAGAGCCTCGTTGGAAGAACACAAAGCGTGTATATTCGGCAGCTGAGATCGCAAAGAGAAGAAGCACGATAAAGCACCCCCAAGGTTCTGACGACATGCCCAGAAAACTGTTCAAGCTCCTTACCGAGCATAAGAAGAACGGGACCGCTTCCATCACCTTTGGTGCTCTTGACCCTATCCATGTGACGCAGATGGCCAAGTACCTCGACACCGTCTATGTTTCGGGATGGCAGTGCTCCTCCACAGCGTCCACTTCCAATGAGCCTTCACCCGATCTCGCTGACTACCCTATGGATACTGTACCCAATAAGGTGCAACACCTCTTTTATGCCCAGCTTTTCCATGACAGGAAACAGAGGGAGGAGAGGATGTCATTGCCACTCTCCGAGAGAAAGAACCTCAACTACACTGATTTCCTCCGTCCTATTGTTGCCGATGCAGACACCGGCCACGGTGGTATCACTGCTATTATAAAGCTCACCAAGATGTTTATTGAAAATGGTGCCGCCGGCATCCACGTTGAAGACCAGGCTGCGGGAACAAAGAAGTGTGGCCACATGGCCGGTAAGGTGCTCGTGCCAGTCCAGGAGCACATCAACCGTTTGATTGCCATTCGTACTAGTGCTGATATCTTTGGCTCCAGCCTTTTGTGTGTTGCTCGTACTGACTCTGAAGCTGCCACTCTTCTTACTTCCTCGATCGATCGCAGAGACCACTACTTCATTCTCGGCTCCACCGTGCCCGGAATCCCTGCTCTCAGTGAGGTGATGGAGAAAGCCGAGCTCGAAGGTCTTACTGGCGACAAGCTGCAAGCAGTTGAGTCTGCCTGGGTTGAAAAAGCTGGTCTGAAGCTCTTCCATGAGGCTGTGATAGATGAGATCAATGCCTCTCCTTCTATCACCGACAAGAAGGCTGCGATTGAAAAGTTCACTTCTGTTGTTACTCCTCTCAGTGGTACTTCCAATAGAGAGGCCCGTGAGCTTGCCAAGCAGATCCTTGGTAAGGACATTTTCTTCAACTGGGATACACCAAGAGTGAGAGAAGGTTACTACCGTTACCGTGGTGGTACCCAGTGCGCTGTTAACCGTGCCAGAGCATTTGCTCCCTACGCTGATCTCATTTGGATGGAGACCAAATTGCCAATCTATGAGCAGGCCAAGGAGTTTGCTGATGGTGTAAGAGCCGCATACCCAGACAAATGGCTCGCATACAATCTTTCTCCTTCGTTCAATTGGAATAAGGCAATGTCTCCAGATGAACAGCAGACTTATATAGAAAGATTGACAAAGCTTGGATTCATCTGGCAGTTTATCACCCTTGCTGGCCTTCATACCACTGCCTTGGCCATCGACAACTTCTCGAGGCAATTCAAGGAGATCGGAATGAGAGCGTACGGACAGACTGTTCAGGAGCCAGAGATAGAGAACGGTGTGGAAGTTGTCAAGCATCAGAAATGGTCTGGTGCCGAATACATTGATGGTCTACTGAAGCTCGTGACAGGCGGTGTTGCCTCTACTGCAGCTATGGGTGCTGGTGTTACAGAAGACCAGTTCAAGGAAAAATAAGTTTCTTTCCGTTTTATTTAATCCTGTGAAATAAATCATCTTTATAAAAACTGCTTTAAATTTATTATACCTTGACCAACTAAAATCGGTATAATTATATCTATATTTCATATAATATTCTTTTTTCTTAGAAAGAACAGTTGGCACGTTATAAAAAAGTGTCCTCAAGTCAATGAGGAAAAAAAGTGAGCGAAACGGGAATCGAACCCATGTCACCTGCTTGGAAGGCAAGTATGATAACCACTACACTATTCGCCCTAGCTGCTATGTTAAGCAGATGTGGCGCTTTTTATGGCAATTATTCTCTTGCACTACCGTATGGCTTAGTGGTAGCGTACCTCTCGGGGAGAGGAATGACTCTGAACTGGGAAGCAGAGCTGCAGAATTAGGCAGCCAGGCCTGGCCCCCTGCCATTTTTGTGACTCCTCACAACTCTACAGATGAGCCTCCATAGTGTGTACGTAATGTAACATCTACAATAGGACGCATGACACAAAGACGATTGACAAATAAAAACCATATATATTTGACGGCATGCACATCCAAAAGTGCGGCACTCGATAAAATCAATGAATTACATAGCAAAAAATGATATCAAAAAAAGGTGTTCAACTTCTCTGAGCCAAAAGAGCACGGAGTTTGACAACCTCTGCTTCGAGAGCAGAGTTTCTCTCGAGGAGTTCCTCAACCTTAGTCTCCAGCTGGTTCATACGCTCCATCTTACGGGCTCTGGACCTTCTGGCAGCCTCAGTGTTACGAGCTCTTTTCACAGAGACAACATCATCACCGTTAGGAACAACAGGGTCGAGCGGAGCAGGTCTCTGCTTTCTGTTGTAAGAGACAACTCCCAAATGATCAGTCTTTGAAAAGATATAGTCGGAGGATTCGCTGAAAGTGCGCTTCTTAGAAGGAGCAGTAGCAACAGGAGACACCTCGCGACTCTCACCATCTGCAAGGAGTTGGCTAAGGGAGAGATCGGCAGCATTATCGGGCACAGTCTCTAGTTTAACTTCCACGGCAGCTGGTGCAACAATAGGAGCGGCAACATCGGCGGTAGCAGCAACGGCAGAAGCCGAAACTTCGTCGGCAAACAGTGATACCCAGCTTCCATCCTCTTCACCTTCAAACATTGGAGCAGACTCCATCATGGTTGAGGTGTTGAAGACAGACTCCAAAACAGAAGAATGGATCTCCAACGGTGACAAAGTAGCAGTGGCGCCAGACTCAGCATCCTCGGTAAAGACATACTCGAGGCTGTCGAGTAGCCCACCAGAGGCACCAAGGCTCACGTCAACAGCCTTGGACTTAGGCTGGCTGGCAGCAAAAGAGCCAAAGGCAGACTCTCCTAAGAACATTGGGCGTGTCTCCTCAACGGATTCAAACATTTGTGGCTCGAACTGGTTAACAAGTGACATGGTGGATGACATTGATGGTGTTGGTGTTGCGAAATAAACGACTGGCGCTATATTAACAATTCTAACAAATAGATTTCTAGTTTTTTCTAATATTTTTTACACTCTTGGGTGATTGGGGTAGTTGGGGGACGCCATATTGGACGGTGGTAATTGCTCTATGAGTAACACATTTTGGACATTGTGAAACGGATATTAAGTAGTTTTATGGTAAAACTGCTCTAAACTTCTTCCGGGTCGTGATTTTAAATCAGATACGAAATTCCTTTCTTGAGAAAAGATTTAACAAGACATTTTGAAAATAATTATAGCTTAATTGCGTGTTATTATAGTATGTCTTGATGTTGCTTTGGTTGAAGTTAAAGAGAAAAAAAAGGAATGCGTGCACCCAAAAAAGTGGGAATGATTCATGCTATATATATGGATAGGAGTGCAGAATTTTCAAGGGTTATAACCGGGTAATAGATAGTTGCAGGTTCCTACTCCCCGCTCTACACGTCCGGTAGCGGTGACTGCCAGATTAAGCGCGGTTGGTGTCCAAAGCAGGCAGAAAAGAGGCGATAGCCGTCACAGCCGCAGCTTATTGGCTTCCAAGCCTGCAGAGGTCACTGCTACAGGACGGAGTTTGGTATGTGGACTGTTTGGTGAGGTTGGGTTGCATTGAGGTTGCATATGGTGGAAACTTTTTAGCAAAAAGTGCTAGTTATTGGTAAAATAGAAGCCACCACCATGCCTGAATCCATTATTCAGGTTATCCGAGTTGTCTGGTCCGCTAGCATATTTCTTCCGTTTTCCCTCTATGTGGTGTCCACTGATTTATACCCATCTCTAGCCGTTATATCTGAGCCAGCGTCTGTAGAAGCTTGCGTGTTTCGCCGTAGGGTCCGGCGATCCGACTCCTCACTTCCTACCTGACTCCTTGCGTTAATGACGACGCCGCAAGATGCCATAGGATACCATATAATTGGTGGAATATGCTTAAGCACCCATACTGATTAGAGAGAGTGCAGACATAGCGGAGAATACCAGCGGGTTGGCTGTACTGTGTGTGCATATGCAGTAGTGCACCCGCTTCTTTACAGGCACCGGAGTGGTTAAAGGTCTAAAATAATTGGGCAGAGATTGATCCGCTGCGAAATCCGAGAGGGATTTTGGCTAGGGTTGGACAAATCTAAAGGGAAAAAAATATCACCACCTGCACATTCTGCGTTGTAGACTCCTTATACCGTTTGGTGTTGACACCATTCGATCATTAGCCACAGTCCGTGTCGAAGCAGACCGTGCCGGGATCTCTTATTTCCATTTCACCCCTTGTAGTGATCGGGCCTCTGCTTCAAGTGTTACATACAGTAAGACATCTAGGAGAGTCAACTGCAACTCATTGCGGCTCCCTGATGCCGGTACCGGCGCAATCCACATGCAACTCATAAATTCGGTAGCATGGATTTCTGTCTTATGCAAACCTTTCACTCGCAATGCCGCTAAATCATAAGCCGAAAATTCATAGCATGTACCACATTATTAACAATATCAATATCACACAACAAGAGTTCCAAACACTTGGCAGAATAATATAGGTCTTCCTTCTCAACCAGAAACACAAGCCTACATAGAACTAAGCAAACATCTCAAAATTCTTATTGGAGTTGTCGAAGTTAGCTTCAGCTGGCAAGTAAAACAAATAGTTGATCACTGTTGGGTTTTTTAAATCTCGCAATTAGAAATCAAATCGAAAAATCATGGAAAGTAAATTCCTCTTATGGAATGAAACGAAACATCATATTTTTCTTTCTAAACTGTTGGATCTGTAGTCTTGGATTATAAAAACAAGACCAGAAAAACAAAAAAAACAAGATTCGACCAAAACAATTTGAAGAGATCTATAAATGTAAATAGATTATAATTTAATAAAAACCCTATATTTAATCCTCGACAATGCTTGTGTGATGCGATGAGAGTAAGGGATAAAGACATAAAAGTTCAATGAAGTGGCAGGAAAATGATACACATAAGAAAAAGTAGATGCGGTAAGTACCTTATCCTTATCTTCTGTAAACAGGAACACAATCATGCCTTGAAATACACAATTTTATAGTCCCACATACCAAAGAAGAGATGAATGTTGTTTGTAAAAAATGTGCCGCCTTAGTTTAGGCCTTCTTTGGAAGCTCTTTTCGCTCTTCTCATGTAAAATTCCCGGTCGAATGAGTTGGATTGACCATTCTAGATAACAGGCGTTGTTTTTACTCTCCAGGGTAAACTAATTCTTATGATTTCAATTGACAAAGACTAATAGGAAGCGTGTTTCCTTTACCTTCCTGAGAATACATAAAATGGCATCTGAACGCTCAAACTAGGGCGTTGAATAGGCTGACTGGAAACAGAGTAGAATCAAACTACAAGATAATATTGTGGGTCTTTGTCTGCTGGTGATTATCTCCATTGTTCAAGTTAGGAAATTTACGGTAGTCAAGTGTTGTACAGGCTTTATTTTTATGGCCTTTACAACTTTTTGGTGCAGCAGAGAGAGCTAAAACATACCGCAGAGCGCCAAGTTAGTGTTGATTACAGAATATTTTCACAAGTGAATGAGATAGATGTGAAGTAGTTAGTATCATATACGGGGTGAAAAAAAATATCCTTCGACCTTGGGATGACTGGATCGCCAGGCAAGAAGCACGGAAGAGATCATAATCCAGCTTCATTGTGGCCTTGTTTTTTTGAATGAAAAGATTCTTGTTTTGCAAGTTCCCGTAAGATATTGATAGCATTACAGAAGGTGATAACGTATTCCTATATCTATTTACAGCTCAGCTGCTGCACGTAACTGCGTAGTTTCATATAGATATTGCTCTTTTTTAGAAAGTGATACCGTGATTTGAATATCCTATTACCAGTAATGAATTAATTCACTCGTTACGTACCGGTCTGCAGAGATCTTGGGCATCTATTCTGTCCTGTTATGTTAATACAGAACTATGGCTTAAAATGGTTGCTTTTCTCTGAGACAGAAGCTAGCGGAAAGAGGGGCTCTTCTTTTCCCGAGCACCATTGGGATGCATTCTCCAAATCTTGTGTAGGGTTCCAAGTATCACTCTTTGAAAGCTTTGAAGTAAAAAACATGAAAGCATTAAGTCATCCAGGTCCATAACTAAAAAACATAGCTCAGAAATATCTCACCATATGGAAAGACAAACAAAGGCCAGACGACTGTCTTCAATTTAAATCGACCTTACAACTTTGTCTTCGGAGAGTAGCATCAGAAAAATGGTTTCATATATCTAAGTAAGTGTCCGCAAAGTGCGGCTAATTCATAATTATTATGCAATGAAAGATAGCTTCGCTGCTTTTTTTCTATATATCTTGTTTCCGCAACCACAGTTACTGTGATCAGTCTATTTCCGTCTCGATTTAAGTAGTTCTGTGATTTTGCTTCCGGTAGTCTTTCGCATTTAGCTGGGAGTGAAAATGTTCGCTTAACATAAATGGACAAAAAAACCACATGACAACATGGAGCTCACAGGTGGCCACCTTATTTGGTCGTTGCTCTGTTTTCGGGGGCAGAGGGATGGGTAGGTAGGGGTGTAATAATTCAAAGGACGCAGCTTCTCTTTAGTAATGATCAAAAGGTATTTATTTCATTCTAATTCCGCCATGCAGCAACTACTAGTGGACGTACGAGAATTTCGAAAAATGGACGGATGTAAGCGAATGCCACAAGAGGGACATAATTGAAAGAACGTTGTTCCTGGATCTCTGATCAAAAGTATAATTGATCTATGCTGGATTAAGAAGTGAGCTGAATAAATTGGTATACCAATAGCTGTTTCCTTCTCAGAAAGCTTGAGGATCCCGCCGCTATTTAGTTAAGCATGGACCTTCGAGTGACAGATTTTTGAGAGATCAACCTTTTTGAGACGAATCTTAAGTTGGAACAACGAGTCTATCAGCAATGAATTCACTTCTACGGGATCTGCTAGACAGTTTGTGATATTGGTGAACACTGTACACAAAGAAACATAACACAACCGAGAATGAGTTAGAGTTACTTCTCGCTACTTCTCCGGCCTTAAAATTAGCAACCTGCATAGTATAGTAACTGTGAAGTGGTGTATCAGGTGCGCATTCAAGCACTACTCCACGATGAAATCCCCGGCCGACTGTTGAAATCACGTAGGAGCCCAGCTATGTATTTACCGTTTTATTATATGATAGTTGGTGGCGATACTAAACTCAATATAAGCAAAAGAACTTGCTGTCAAGAACAGGAAGCAAAACTTGCAACCTGATTCTTACAATTTATGAAGAATGCCAGGACAACTGCAATTTCAATACCTACTTAGCTTTCAGACTCCTCTTTTGAGATGATAAGCACAGAGAGTCAAATACTGTTGTCGACCAGAGGATTTGATCGCAAGCATAGCCAATCAATCATGCTCATACATAGAGAAAAGTATCCCAGATACGAAAATGAGTGGATTGGGGAGCCACAAGGTATGTTTGTAGTGATGTAACATAGTGTCTGATGCATGGCCAACCGTTTAAACCTAAATGATAGAAAAGGATCAAAGAACACTTGCCTAATGCTTCTTTAATTGATTGGAAGTTCTCATCACTTCTGTTGCACGTATTCAAACCGGGATTGGCCCAGTCAGCATAAATGCTCCGTTTTCTTGTCTGAAGCGGGGAATCTCTTATACGAGACCCTTGAAATGCAGAATACCCAAAATGATTGCTACCAGTCAGGCTGCTATCCTTGAGACCTTCTTCCGTGCATTTTCCTTTCGGTAAACATATATATAACAATAGTCGGAACAAGTACATGTTCAATAACCCTTGTGAGTAAATGGTCCATGATCGTTAAGCAGCCTGCGGGTTGACTCAAAATGGTTTACATTTCAATTTCAATTTCAAACCTTCCTTTTACACCATTTGCAGCATGCAGACGAGGATCAAAAAACTGCATTTCATTAAATACGTATAAACCCGGAAGCAATTGGATGGCCGATAAATACAACTAGCACCACTATCCTTAGTAAAGTAATTACATTTTATACTTGAATACCTAAAGCTGGATGATGATGAGAAGAGTCATTTGCCGATGAGGACTTTGTTAAATCAGGAGGCAACGGTTCTTCATAGTCAAGGGTTGCATTCTTGATTATCGTATTTTATGCTTCAAGTATAGGTGAATAATGGGATCAATAGCCAAGATTTCAGAATAGAAAACTTAAGAACCAAACACGTCTTTTCCACCTAAGAGAAACCCTATGGTATCATAACTCAAAGTGACAACATGTTAATGCCAGGAATGAAACATTTCTGATCTCTCTCACCTAGTAATGGTGGGCTTTTCTTCCGAGGCACGCTGTGACCCTGCAGTAAGTAATAAGCTTGAATTCCTTTATTTTTTCATGAACCAAATATTCTACTTCGGTGAAGGAGATCAAGGCAGGTTCAAAAGATAACTGTTGCACTGATATGACCAGCAGCATAGTTTATGGCTATCTCTATCTCTGGTAGATATCATATGTGAAATGTAATGTATGTGTAAGATGTATATAATATCTGAATATGTGTAATATGCCATTACCATTGTATTATCAAACTATTTGGTAGAGATAATCCTTCCCCGTAAAAGATATATCAATAATATATAAATCAGTAAAGTGGTAAAGTAGAAATGCACCCCTCTGTCTCGTGTCTCATGTCTCCCGCCACTCCTCATTCTTGTAGGCAACTCCATAGTGGCATAGGAACATGATGTCATACAACTCGATCCCGATTCACCTCCCAGTCAACCCACCTTTTCATCTGCCACCGACTTCACTCCCTGAATCCTCCCAAAGCACCAAATAGCAAGGCACCTGCACAGCATCCCCCCCACCAAAGGTCCCTTTTGCAACCCTCATGTCTCCTTCAGCTGCTGGAAGGCACAGTAGCCCATTGGTTCTTTGAAAACTAACAATACGACTACTTCTTTGAGATCCTGTGTGATCTCTACCGACAATTTATACACACCATCTGCGTTCATCTTCTAGTGGTAAATGAAGGCTCTTTGGTATTCAGGCCCTCAATCCAACTTGGCATCTCCCGAGAACCTTACCCTCACTTTCGGAAGAGCAGGGAGACCAGAACCGTTTGGATGATGCCCTGAATATTTCCGGATACAAAGCAGTACAAATACCACCAGATATTAGATCTCCCTGTTGCGAATAAAGCTATCACTGCTTCATCCCCAACACTTTAGTAGCTTAGACCGCATCTGAATCGAGTCAGCATTTCCTGGCCTGTGCCATGCGAAGCTCTGGAATATGCGGCTGGGACCACATTCACACAGTTTCGCTTGTGTCGGAGTGTGTTAGTAGCACCCTATGGAGACACCGCCTTGACACTAAAATCAACAAAAGAAACTGCTGCAACCCGCTATTCTCGGTTAAGTATGAAGAAGAATTTCAAATAATCGTCGGTTTCCACAGTGGCCGGGCCGGGTCTGAAACTCATCTCCCCCTTCCATCATTCAACACTAATTATATACGTAAAAAAGTTGCTTGCATTAATTTGAATCTCAGTCAGACGCACAACACGAAAGCAAGATTATGGTTTTCTTAAGTCGAGGCAGCTACTGGTCCTTATGAGTATACAACTCTTTTCATCAACTTTTCTCACAGCTTGTAAAGCTATGGCTTGTGTGCTACCAATTCAAGTATGTTTGAGTAAGTACTATCAAGTGGCTTCTCCAGTTAGCTTCAATATATCTAAGAATTGCCTGGTCACTCACAGAATAATTGAGAATGCTGTTTATAGCAATCTGAGTACGACACTAGTTCAGACACGCAGTTCCTCACTCAGTTGACTCAGATACATCACAACATTAGCTCTGACAGCCAATTAGGAGAGATATAGCATCAAGATCAGGAAGTGAATGAGGAGCTTAATACTACATATCTCCCAAACATTGCTAGAGACATTTTGTGGACTCCAAGAGGAAAGAATATATCTGTATAAACTGTTTAAACTGTGAAATAACCATCAGATTATATATATTAGTCGAATAACTGCCCTTCAATCAACTGTATTGGGTTCTTTTGGTCTCTTTGTTAAACCCAACTCATCTCGGTAGCCATTTACTAGTTACGCTTATCTCTGGATTTCATTACATTCTCACTGTTGGTAACCAATCAACTGATATCATAAATGCATTAGTAAACTAATGAAATAACTGCAAGTGCGAATAATGCGTTCAGGATAATAATGTGATCTCAGTGTAAGATTATCAAAATAGAGCCCACCAAGTTCTGTTGAATATCCCTAACTAACCCATACGAGGACCACAAACGGACCAGCTGTTTGTAAGATATAGCACATCAATCTCTCGTCAGCCCCTATACCAATTCATCCCAAGAACATTCTAAGCTCATTGAAAGTGTAGACAAGAAATAGAATGAAATCTAACTCACAGGAGTTTAGGTACCCATGCCTAGTATAGCTAATTCCTATTATTAAGTGAATGACAGAAGTTATTAGGCATTGCACACATTATTCTAAAGTAACAATTGTAGCAAAGAACACTATAAGCGTGGTCAATGGTATTTCTCGTGCTCCCAAAGTTTGCCCATGACAAGCTTCTCGAGCACTTCCAAAACACCTTGTGGGTGTCATTTTACTCAACACCAGATATAGCGTTTTGGGCGTGAATCCTTGTTTTAGGGCCTAAAATTCAAGCTTTTGAATTCTGATGCCACTGACGCTCGGTAATCTATGATGTCGCATGACAGATGAGATTTGCCAATTAAAGCATCAATGTAAGTATGTGGAACTTATCAATCCTCCACAATTAATTACTCTTGAGTTACGTTCAAAATTGATAGAGGGGGTATCTTATCCTGGTACATATATCTTTGATTTCATGATTTCAACCCTCCATTTTCCTAGATTTCGACTGGAACGCAATGAGACTTTCTGCAAGTATCTCCCCAATGAAGCCTATCAACAAATGGCGGCTGCTAAACCTACACAGCCCAGCCCTGTTAAGAGTGTTAAGCATACCAACATATGCTCCTATGGAGTCCTTTGATACAATTCGCTATCTTGGGGTTTTTTACCTTCGCATCGGCGTCCATGCCAATTATAAGTCAATAGGTCCTGAGAGCCTATTGCTTCATTCTTTCCTACCGTGGCGTCTCCAAATTAGCCTTATATCTCTTCCATTTACTATATACAGAGCGATTGTAGTTTACCCTCTCGTGTATAGACAATATATTGATATTGGCTTAGATTGACGATACACCCAACATAAATAGATGGAAAGCTATTCTCTGTAAAAAGACTCTTCCAAAGAAAACAAGTCAGATGCAGAATTCGAAATTGCATGGATATGTATATCTGGCACCATACAGCATATGTGCTTCATTAGAGTTAATAAACAACGCAAAGATGTAACAGAAATTCTGCTATAAGTCTACAATCAATCCTCACTTCAATAACACTATTGATGCTGATATTCTGAATATTGATCTGCCGTATATCTATCTTCTCATACCGCGCCAGGTTTTCGCCTTGGTAGCTTCAGAATGACGATATACCATATGAATTGTGCCTACAGTTTATGCATAGGAAGAATAGTTCATAGATAATGTAGTGTATAGGAACAGGATCATTGAAGATATCAGGAATGAACACATATGATAATAGGAACCCGGCTATTATGAGTTCGTCTAGAGGGGCAAGTAAAGAACCATTGTTATCAAGTCAATAAACTGAAACAATAATAATGGATCGCTGAATCATACGGCAAAAAAATTATAATAATAACGGGATTTGTTGAGCTAGATTATAGATTCTCTTGCAGACGCAGAAACAACTGTTAGTTTCGATTGCTCAGGGACCGCCAGCACTTACGAGTTGAAGTTCAATGGTAAGAGAATGCAATTGCGCTTGAAGCGAAAACAAGCAACTAAACTTCAAGCTGGGCAAGTGAAACACTCCTTTGAACAGGTGGCCGCCATTTTCAGCATAATGAATTATCCTTTGAGATACACCAGAAGAAGCATTGTAAGAGGATGACAATGAGCGTATATGCTGCCTTGTTTCAAAGCCTGAAACGCACTAAGTTAGTGTTACATTTCATGATACTGATGGAGGAGGTCCCGGTCGAAAAGAACGTCTCCTTCCCAGATGTTTTTTTCCAACTTCTGGCCAAATTTATATAGGTGAACAGGTATTTTGAAAGGCTTCCTCTGAATCGCATATTTCCTTAAGCTCCTCTGTATGCTTGGATGAAAGTTGCACTACACTTATCGAGGTAATCCAAATGTTATCATAAAAGCACTCACTCAGCTACGGATGCAAGAAAGTGAGTTGAACGATACTCCTTTTCTCTCTCAACTTCTCTTATATCCATCCAATATGGTATTATTCTGTTCGTTTTTCGGGAATTAATTATATCTATGTATTCGAGGATCAATTCCTCTTATGAACCTGAATTCCGCAGCATGTTCAATTCTTTAATTTAGGAAGAAATGGTGCTAGTTATTGGGATACTAACTAGTTTGATCAGTCAACTCTCGCATTGTGATGTTATTTCTGCCAATTTTCGATTTATTTTTGATTTTAGAGTTTTTTTTCTGCTTTTTCTTAGACAGGCATATCACCAGTGGTTATCTCTAAGGAATTTCAGGCAGAACAATAGTAATGGTATGCTTTGTCGTTATTATTGCTGGCATAGTATATTATACCTGTGTTTAACATATTTATAGTTAGATATTCTGGAATTTTTATAATAGCGTTTTAGTTTGATTTTGTCTCCAAGATTTCGAAATTCTTTGTCTTCAAATTTCTACACAAAACTCGAATTGAGGATCTCATAAAATTATTTTTGACTCATGTAAATAACCATCTGTTAACAATCGAAAAAGTCCATAAATTCAGTCAATTATTAATAATAGAATACTTAGTTAGTTGTGCTTCCTGGGCTCGTCTTCAAAATCTTCTGATTCCAGGAAGAAAGGTGTCTTCGTATAAATTATAAGTCCATATACAAAATACCTGCCGCGCAAGAGCATCAACATCGCCCGCACTGATGAGTGTGCAGGACTCAACTGTTGACGAGAAGTTACTGCTTGCTGGTCTCCCCACATAGCATACGATAGATAAATTGAGTTGCATGTAATCTATGGAGCGAGATAAACCAATTGATTATTCTTAACATTCGTTTCACAGTATTATAATAATGCCTTCAATTCATTGTTTAGCAGACGTCTGCCTTATTCCAGTGAGTATGGATTAGAATCTCTTCTGCTCTATGCAAATTCACGTATAGCACTAACACCAACCTATCCCAAGATTGGCACAGGATCTACCTCTGTATCTGACTATGTTACTAGTGTTGAGAAGCTGGTGAGAGATAGTGGATTGGCTAGTACTCTTCACAGT
Organism: Kuraishia ogatae; assembly: GCA_003706285.3. Taxonomy (NCBI): domain Eukaryota; kingdom Fungi; phylum Ascomycota; class Pichiomycetes; order Pichiales; family Pichiaceae; genus Kuraishia; species Kuraishia ogatae. The sequence goes on along the minus strand of PPKV03000032.1, from coordinate 98,307 downwards.
GCTGGTACTACAATTGGTAAGTATCGATGGCCTGAAATGTGGTAACGTTGGATAGCGCTAACAATTCTAGAGGGTCCATGGGATGAGGTGATGGAGTTGATAGGACGTATGCATGAGCTGGTTCACTCTATGGGTGTCTACAGAATTCAGAGTGACATCAGAGTTGGCACTAGGTAAGCATTGGCTATGGAGGTGATTGTTTGATAAAATGATTGTTTACTAATTTCATTATTCAGAACCGATAAGGCTCAGACGGCAGCTGACAAGGTGAGGGTTGTTGAGGAGAAGCTGGCCAAGATGCAGTAAAGCCTTTTTTTAAAAACAGAAAATGTGTTTATTAATATATGGAATACAAAATTGTTTATACTGAAGACTATTCATTACTAATATACAGAATCGAAAAAAATACCGAAAACCCAAACAAATATCGCTTAAGCGGAAGCGCTTGAAGTGTACTTGGTGACAGCACGGGTACCCTCAGAAACAGCGTGCTTAGCAAGCTCACCTGGGAGAATAAGACGCACAGCAGTCTGAATCTCACGGGCGGAGATGGTGGACTTCTTGTTGTAAGCAGCAAGCTTGGAAGCCTCAGAAGCAATTCTCTCAAAGATGTCGTTCACAAAAGAGTTCATGATGGACATAGCCTTCTGGGAGATACCGGTGTCTGGATGTGTCTGCTTAAGAACCTTGTAGATGTAAGAAGAGTAAGTCTCCTTTCTGGTCTTGGTTCTCTTCTTAGCGTCGGTAGAAGCGGCGGTCTTCTTACCGGCGACTGGCTTCTTCTCAGCTGGAGCCTTGGAGGCTGGTTTCTTCTCTGCCTTTGGTGCCATTGTAAATAATTTATGTGTTGTGTTGCGGGAAAAAGGAAAAGAATACTAAACAGGTGAAGGCAAATATCTGGCTCTCTCTGATATATATATACGTCTGTACGCTACAGGGGCAAGATAAGGTATATTCCCGCGCCCACAACAACTGCCAAACACCTGCAGACGGATGCGCACAGCGCTACCATTTTGTGTGCGATTCACACGAGTTGTTTATGTTTTGGAGTACTCAGATGTGCAGGAGGTGCGAAATATCTGAGCACGCCCCAAATGTACCGCGTTCAGAGCGTGTTGAGAGCGCGATTTACACCGCTCTGCACCCTTTGCGTGTTTTGCAGGTATGCGAAAGTGAGAACAAAACAAACAACAAGCGGCAAAAGGATCTATCGGTGGAAGCTAGTAGTGTGTAGTTGGGTTTCAATATAAATATCTTTGCACGTCCAGGCTACTTTTGTTTGCGAGGGTATAAAATTTTCTTTTTTTTGTTTCACAACTTCACACCCATAAATATCACATAGATTATAACAATGTCCGGAGGAAAAGGAGGAAAAGCTGGCTCTGCTGAGAAGGCATCCACTTCCAGATCTGCTAAGGCTGGTCTTACCTTCCCAGTGGGAAGAGTTCACCGTCTGTTGAGAAAGGGTAACTACGCTCAGCGTGTTGGTTCCGGTGCCCCAGTGTACCTCACCGCTGTCCTTGAGTACCTTGCTGCTGAAATTCTTGAGCTTGCTGGTAACGCCGCCAGAGACAACAAGAAGACCCGTATCATCCCAAGACACTTGCAGCTCGCCATCAGAAACGATGAGGAGCTTAACAAGCTCCTTGGCCATGTTACCATTGCCCAGGGTGGTGTTCTTCCAAACATTCACCAGAACTTGCTGCCAAAGAAGTCCACCAAGTCCAAGGCTTCCCAGGAGTTGTAAGGAACTTTATAAGGTTTCTGTGTATATTAGTTATAGGGTTTTGTTAATGGATTAGATATCAGAAAATATTCCTCTGTTGTAAAGTACGATACCGTAGGAATCATTTACACTGTATATTTAAATATGCATATTGTTTGTGTATGGACTATTAGTTTTTTTCATCAGATATTTTACAGATTGGCAGTATGGGAAAACTGATATTCTGGCTGCAACTTGCTGTTTACTTTATATCCAGCATCAAGACCGTGTAGCAGCAACAGAATATTCAAATACAGGCCCTCTGTTCCTTCCTGTCTTCACCATCCCCAGCATTACATATCTGCAAAGATATCAACCACGATCTGATTTAATGTTAGTAAAAGTCATTAGATGAAGCAAGCATGCCATGCCCATGAAATACTCACGTTGATCACCGATACAATCACCTCTGCACCGATCAAAATAATTATAATCAATTCCAAGTACTCGTCTAAATAGCTGTTAGTAAGGCGACCCTGAGGCAATACAAAAGCTCCACCTCTTAATACTACTACTTACCGTTGGAATGTCCTAACTGCTCTTTCAACATCTGTAGCAAATCTGAAATAACTTCAAGTCTCTGGTTCACCAGTGCAACTCTCTGATTGATCTCCAAATACCCACGGGTTGCCTGGTAGATTGGTTCCAATTGCGGTTCTGACCACATGAGTTCTGGTGAATCCAATACTGAACCGTGAAGGTTGATATTTATCCTCAAGATAAACAGTTCCCCTATGCTCTTCATGATTTCCTCCCTTGACATTTCCACTTTGCCTGTTCGTGCAATCTGTTGCGGTATATCCTCTGTATCCTCAATAGTATTGTCCACCAATTCTTCGAAAAGGGAGATTTTCACTGATTGCGAAATGGCATACGATATAGAAAGTTTCAGCATATAATTAGAATCATCTCTGAGGGTAATGAAATCGTTGTAGATTCTGGGCTGATAACTGCGTGTGATGTAGTAGTTAAACTCCTCGGCCTGGACATCCTCATCACTGAGCTTTTCGTTTTCAAACTTTGCTAACTCCATCAGAAATGCCGCCTCTTCTTTTAATGAGAAACCCCACAACACCACCACACCATATTCAAATAAGAACACATCAGAGTTTTTACCTATGTCAATCTCACCACCTTCATCATCCAACCTCATTACATCCGGCGATGATAATCTCTCGCTGCTCTTTTGCTTCTTGGCACCTCCATCTGTGGAGCTTCCACCGCCGCTACCTCTCCAATCTTTAAACGCAAAGGGGGTGTATATACACTCGTCAAACAGTTTCGGTGACGTGTTGTGGATCCGTTTCCTGTCTTTGAGCCATCTGATTAGATCCCTCATTCTATATGAACCAGCGGTACAATAGGCCGTCACACGTGGCAAGAGAGACCTATGCTTCTTACCCAATCTTGCTGCATCTTTCCTAGCAGGTCTGTCGGTGATTCTCGTCAGCTGAGAGTACACTCCCCTGCCACTTTCGTCTTCATAGCTGGGGTGTTCAGGCAATAGCTTGAGCTTTTGACTTGTTCTGGATGTTCTCTGTGGCGCAATTTTAGGTCCGAGCTCGTTATTTATATGGGGAGCTACTCTCCCTGTTGAATGAGAGGCTGCTTTTGACGTTGTATGGTTATCAGAACCAGCTGACACATTGGCATACGGATTATCAGAAAGGAGTTGTGTGCGTTCCCCAGGTGTTTGTGGAGGTGTGTTTGACGCCATGGTGCAATGGTGGTGATGCGTTTATATGATTATATCTGAATTGGGATTATTAAGCCAGAATGGGTGTCTCTGCAGCTATACGCTTCATTCAGTAACCATATCCTCGATGTAAAAAGATTACCTCCGCTTGAGTCTATCGCCTATGTATATATATACATATGAATGTAATATATAACAAGAAAGAAAATCCAATGAAAAATTTAAATTAATAATGCAATATATATATATATGCCTTGACCGTCCTGGCTTGAGCTGCCCTTTTAACTAACATACCGTATTTGTTACTTCTGCTCTATACAGGCTCTTCACTCTCTCTCATACACGCCTGCTTATGTTTGTTATACACAGATATATTTATGCCTGGGCCTCCTCTATCTGTGGATAATGCCATCCCCATTATCCATCGCATGCCTCCTTCAGCGTAATTGCGTGCCTCCTACAGTGCAGGCTTGCCATTGCGGAGTGGGGAGTGCTGCACATACTGAATTACAGTGCATACTGATACTACAGAGGTGCTGAGACCACCAAGATTAGATTTGTAGCATAGTGCAGTCTTGTACAGTATATAGTATAGAACAGCATAGTGTAGTACACATTCAGATCCCTCCTCCCATGCCACTGCGTGCACCTCTCGCTTTACGTGCATGGCCCAATACAATGCATTGGAAGAAGAAAGAGCGCTGCAACTCTATCGCTGATTTTATCGCTGATTATGTCAGCTCATCGCATATTTTTTTTTTATTAGGCTGAAAAATAGGCATACAGAGGAGAGAGGATGTATGTATTTGAGTAGAAAATGAAAGGTTGTGATTGAGAGTTTGTTCGCCATTTTCCTTTTCTCAGTATTTGTTTATTAATTATTGTTGTGATTATTTCACGGTTTACATTTGTTTTCTCATCTTGCATTCCACTCATTTCTCCATTTTACCTGTCACATATATACATACATCTCATCACTACATAGTAAAACATCTAACTGGAGATGGTAAAGAAAGCTAAAACCACAAAGTCAGGCAGAAGACATGCCTTCTCGTCATTCAAGGACCTCGTGGATTCCATCAAAATTGCCCCAAGTCTCAAGCTACAGAAAAGAGCGTACGACGAAACAGACTCTTCACATCTGCTGGCAACTTTTGAGCACTGGAGAGAAGTGAACCTCTCTGCAACCTTCTCACAGCTCTGCACCAGCCTGGAACCACTATGTCAGACACTCCCACAGGTGCTGTATCACCAGGAACAGATATACTCCATCTTAGAGGACGCGATCAAGAAGAACGACCCACTTGCATTACAGCCATCGCTGGAGCTTTTGTCTCAGTTCTGCCATGATCTCGGTCCAGATTTCAACACCTTCTACGTACGCTGCTTGACACTGCTGTCTACACTGGTGATCGAGCAGTCCGATGCTAACTCTTTGGAGTGGTCATTCAATGCAATTGCAAGCATATTCAAATACAGATCAAGGGACTTGGCTGCCAACTTGGTCTCTACGTTTGACATCCTCTTCCCTTTGCTCATCTCCCGCACAAAGGTCTATATGGCTAGGTTCTCGGCACAGGCACTGTCGTTTCTTGTACGTAAGAGTGATGTCACAAACCTCGAGGAATTTGTCGATGTTGTGCTCTCAAAAACTGAACTTCAGACAAGTGCCTCGTATCGGACTGCGGTCACAGTGATGTTTTCTGAGGCAATGAAGAACTCTTCAGAGACACTGCACTCCAAGGCATTCAGTATTCTCAGACTGATATTACAGAGGGCATTCAAGCAGGATTCAGAGTTGGAAAGTTGTGCCTCGACAGGCGTGGTGTGCGATATCTTGCTATTGATAATCAGGCACGCCTCTCTACAGTCTGCAAAACAAGTGTACACTTCAGTATTACCACTTCTCACAGAGATCCTACAGCAACAAAAGAGCGAGCCAATACGGCTGAGACTGCTGACGGTGACAACTTCCACCTTGATATTTGCAGACAGCGGCAACAAAGTTCCTGATTGGGATGCCGTCTTGGATTTGGTGGTTCGACTAGGTGAAGAGAGTATCTGTTTGGGGGCTGATCCAAAGTCAGGCGCTTGCATTGTTCAACAATACGCTACAATTCTGAGAAACACTCCTCTTGACCTTGTCGATGAAATCTACACTCAAAAGCTATATCCATTATTATCGTCTTACGATGAGGGTGGTTACTTGCTGTCATTTTTCTCTATGGCGCTTAAACTGTGTAAGGATAAAACACTAGAAATATGTAGTGATAGCGTAGTCCATTTTATCAGAAACAAATGGAACACCCATGGAGCACAGATATCCTACTTCTTATCTTCTCTGTCTGCCCATGATGTGGATATCTCTCAGATATCCTCTCACGTGTCGTCCTCCCACATGCCATCCTCTATTATCCCTAAAGAGTTCACTTTCTCTGTGCTCAAGGATATAAGCAGTAGCAGTTTCTCGTTGGCCCCAATAGAGGTGTACTGGAGACTTGTTATAGTTAGCTTTTCCACTTTGGAGGGTTCAGCAGCCGCCCCACTGGTTGACATCTACCTCACGTTGATCAATGGCCTAGGCTCAACCAACTCCTCTGCACTAACTGTTGACTCTATCGGAGTAATTCTAGAGTGCCTATCGAATTTAGCGTTATCTAGGAAACAGTTGGATTCAGTGTTATTTTCATTGGAACCTCACTTAAAGGCTCTACAGATAGCCCCAAGCTTCTTGAGAGGATTACTCAAGCTTTTATCAACCATTGATGATAGTGCAAAGACTCCACTTGCTGAAACGGTCGTTCCTTCAATCACATCCAACTTGTCGTCATCCAGCCAAGCAGCGCGCCAGTTATCACTCGATATCATCGTGAGTCTGGTAAAGGCCAACCAGCCGCAAGACTCCATTGTCATCTCCTTGCTCTCCCAGTGTCAGATGATTGGCAGTATCCCACCTTCGTTGGATACTTCTCGTGATCTGGGACTTCGACTGAGAAACCTAGGCGAGGAGTACTCTACCGCTTCAATTATTGACCCCAGATACCAGAAGGTGGTGGTGGGCTTCCTCTTTGGCCTCCTCACTGTCAAGTTTTCCCCATTGGGGCAAGCGGTACTTGAGATCCTGCCTCGCATAACTCCAAAGAGCTCTGAAGAAGTATGGAATTTGTCATATGCTTTGATCTCACAAAACTACAGAGCCACTAATGGGAACAGCTTTGATGATGATATTGTGGAACTGAATGAGTTGCATAATGTCGAAGGCAGCGATGAGAGTTCCCAGTGGCTTCTGCTTGCTGATGTGAGACTACTTTCTAATCTGGGGATGGCTACCAAAGAGTGTGTGACTTACTCTAACCTTGAAAAGTCCACAATGGAGTTCTCCGCTGCCAGGGCCGGAAGCGTTGCTCAGTCTGAGATGATGCGCTCACAGGCACTTAAGGCACTGATCAAAGTGCCGGAGGTTGCCGAAAGACACTCTGCTTTTCTGGTACCATACATGATCAATGAGGAGGAGGAAGAGGAGGATGATGATGTTGAAGAAGTGAATGATGATGAAGAAGCAAGTGATGAAGAAGCAATTGGTAAATCGGTTTCCACCAACAAGACTCGCTCAGCCATTACATCCACTACATCCACCACCACCCGTCTATGGACTATCGCTGATAAGAACCATCTCGTTCAACTGTTCACCAAGTTCAATAACCTCAAGAAGGTCCCTCGTAGTGAGGAAATATACGAATCGCTTCTGCGTCTCCTCAGCAACAAAAACACAAAGGCTCAAGAACTGTCTCTTTTGTGTATTTTCAACTGGAAGAACCAACATGTCACTCCTTATAGGGACCGACTGCGTAACCTTCTGGATGAGGCCCTCTTTAGAGATGAAGTGATCTCCTTCTGTGGAGCTGAGTCCGGCATTCGTGCTGATGATGCTGATTATGTGATGCCATTGGTGTTGAGAATCCTGTTTGGCCGTGCCCAATCCGGTTCCACTGCCGGTGCCAAACAGAGCCGTAAGAACGCTGCGGTTTCTGTTTTGCTCAATATCTCTCCAGTATACGTAAACGAGTTTCTCAGGCTCATCTTTGAGAAGCTTAATGTGCAACTAGATGCACAGCCAAATAATACCTCTTCACCACACCAGGAACTGAGGAGATGCTCTGGTTTCTTGAGTGTTGCGTCCGATGTCATCAAAGTCCTGGGTCCTAAGTTTGCCTCTTCTTTAGAAATTCTAGTAAGACCGGTTGTATACTCATTATCTCTATCGGAGAATATAGTTGAGTCAAACAGCAGAGTCCCGCGTGACGCACTGGACTTCGGCTTGGACAAAGTGGCCCGTACCGTGCGTACCACGGCGATGCGTATTCTGCTATCTCTGTTTGACACCATTGGTACCGCCTTTGATTGGTGCTCCATCATAGACCCCCTCTACCAGTATGCCCTTAAGCCCAGATTTCCCAAATTCGTCGAAGAGAACCTTCAACAGCCTTCTTCGTTGCTGAGAATCCTCAGCACTTGGAGCAAGCAAGAGTATCACAGCTTGTTAGCGATTGAAGACTATACTCCACTACGTGCATTGCTTGGTCTCTTGGCCAACCAGTTTGCAAAGGACTCCGTATTGGTCTTTGTGCTCGACTTCTGTCAGCACACGATTGCAGAGACAAAGGCAGACACTGAGCTTTCCATTGATATCATCAGCATTATCGTTGAGAGCTGTTTGAGCCATTTCCCATTGTTATTTGAGAAAAGCAGAGGGCCTCTTGTGAACTCCAGGGCCGTCACCATTCTCCTACAACTAGCCCAACAGGGATATGTGGCAGACCCACAGACCCAGAAGCCCCTCGTTAAGTCGTTAACTGCTGTTTTAGATAAGCCTGCCAGTCACATCGATATCAAAATCAGAGTGGATGTGAATAAGGTGTTGACAGCACTGCTGGAGTCACAATCGGTAGCCAATGCAAACACCACCTACACCGTCGAAGAACTTGTACCCCTCTATAATGTGTGTTGCAAGACTTTCAAGCTATTCTCGGATAGAAGCATGAGACAGACAGCTAGTTCGGTGCTGGTGGCTATTGGGGGTGTTTTACCTCAGTATGCAGAGGTCGCCCGCCTCGTCCAGTGTCTCAATGCATACTCTGTCAAGAGAATGGCCGAGCCCGATTTCAACACCAGACTCACGGCGTTCGAAGAGATCAATGATACTCTGTACTCTGGATTCTCTCCGTCTCAATGGACTCCCATTATATACAATTCTCTCTTTTTCATCAACGACGAATTGGAGCTGGCTCTGAGAACATCTGCAAGGTACACTCTGTGTAGGTTTGTCGACTGCTTCTCTGGAAAGCCGTGTAGTGAAGAAGCGGCAGAATACATCAAGGTATTGAAAGATGTGATATTGCCTTATCTGCGTATCGGACTGAGAAACGGAGCCAAAGAAGCTGTCCAGTCAGAGTACATTGCTGTGCTTGCTCACATCGTTGAGCATGCCAAGTACTATAACGATATGCAAGACATGAAGTGTCTGCTGGGAGGAGGTGACATTGAAATGAACTTTTTCCAGGGTATTTCACATATCCAGTTGCACAGACGGCAGAGATCTCTCATCAGACTGAGAGAGTGGTGTGGCCAGCTATCGGAATCCAGCATTGCACACTATGTGATTCCCATGGTTGAGCACTACGCCTTTTGCGAGGATGAGAAGTTGCGTAACATTGCCAATGAGATGCCTTCCACCATTGGTGCTTTGATCAAGCGTGTTTCGTGGAATCAGTTCAAGGCAATTGTTGCTAGGTATATATCGATGTTGAAGGTGAGGGCCAAACCCAGTAACTCCAAGGATGAAGAAGCGGTCGCTTCACGGTTCAGAGACCCTGTCAACCTTCTGATAGGTGTCAGTGAAGCCTTGCTTGACATTTCCAAAGAGGATAAGGTGAACCTTGACGACCTTGTGGAATATATCACCAATCAGCTTGTTCCAGCATTCTCCAAGACTCTTCATCTTCGTGATGAAGCCAGTGCCGTGTATAGAGTACCATTGTCTGAAGCACTTGTCTCTTTGATTATGTGTCTTCCTCAAGACCGTATCGAGATCGAGCTGCCCGCCGTATTAACCAGCATCTGCCAGATCTTGAGGAGCCGTTCCGAAGAGCTTAGAGATACGGTAAGAAAACACATGGGAAGGTCAACCGCCATTCTCGGTGCCAAATACCTCAGGTTCCTGTTGAAGGAGCTCAAGACTGCTCTCACCAGGGGTGCACAGATCCATATTCTAGGTTTCACCGTCAACTTTGTCCTCAAGACAATACAGGAGAGAGGTGCGTTGGCCTCGGGTGACCTTGACGAGAGCGCCGAGATCCTTGTGGATGTCATAATGGAGGATATCTTTGGTACTGCGGGAGAGGAAAAGGATGCTGAGGGATACAATAGCAAGATGAAGGAAGTGAGGTACAGAAAGTGTTTCGACACTGCAGAATTGCTTGCAGAGAACATTTCGCTCCAGTATTCGGGAGCCCTGTTGTCACCCATCCAGGCCCTTCTCAACGAGAAGCTCTCTTTCAAGATCCACAACTATTTGGATGAGCTTTTGAGACGCTACTCTGTGGGTCTAAACCATAACCCTCAGAGTGGCAGTCAAGATATATTGGTGTTGTGCTACGAGGTGTTTACCCAGGCAACAGCGGTTCCAGCAGCTGGATCAAAGCACAACACTGAGATGCTGGCCAAAAAGAAAGAGGAGGAAAAGAAACATGGCCACTTCTTGGTGAAACTCTCTGCTCAGCCGCTGAGGGTACAGACCGAGAACTCGTTGTACATGCACAAGATGCATAGGTTTGCACTTGAACTGCTTAGATTTGCCGTTTCCAAGCATCAGCAGCTGCTCACAGTTGCAAACTTGGAAGGCTTTGTGCCTCTTTTGGAGTCCGCACTGGAGTCTGATGATGAGAATGTCGTTGCCGCTGCTTTCAAGGTGTTGGTGTTGATTGTGAAATTGCCATTTTCAGATGCTGTGGAGGCTCGCTTCAAGGGATGTGTCAGATCAGCACTTAGGATCATCCATGCCTCGCCTAATGTCAACTCTGAACTGTGTCAGCTGTGCCTGCGGTTTATCTCCACTGTAATTCGCCATAGTCGGAGTATTGAGCTGAAATCAACCTCTATCAGCTATGTGCTTAAAAGGATTCAACCCGACCTCGACGAACCTGAAAGGTACGGTTTGGCATTTGGATTCCTCAAGAGTGTTGTTTCTCAACACATCATGCTCCCCGAAGTGTATGACATTATGGAAACGGTTTTCCGTACCCTTGTCACCTCGCAGTCTAAGGAGATAAGAGATGTTTCCCGTAGCATCTACTTCCAATTCTTGATGGAGTATGACCAAGGTAGAGGCAAGCTGGAGAAACACTTCACCAACCTTGTGGATAATCTCCAGTACCCAGCAGAGAGTGGAAGACAGTCGGTAATGGAGGTGTTGCATTTGATTCTAACAAAGAGCGGACACCACTTGACAGATAAGTTGAGTGTGCCTTTCTTTGTTGTGCTGTCGAACGTCGCCATTGCCGATGTCTCTGGTAAGTGCAGAGAGATGGCCACTTCCCTATTGAGCTTGATTCTCACCAAGCTGGGACCATCCAAAGTTGGAGAATCCATCGACAAGTATATTTCCAACTGGCTCTCATCCAAGAACACCCTGCTTCTCAGATGCGGTCTTAACACTTACAAACTCTATGTGGCAGAGATTGGTGTTGGCATCAACACTGCAATCGATGCTCTAGCCCTGGCCAAACTCAACTCTATCTTTGGCAATGCCAAGGCTGACTCTCTTGAAGTATCAAATGAGGATGAATGGGAATTGGTGTACGCAGGTCTTTCCCTATTTGGAGAAATCGTTAACAAAATCGAACAGCCTTTTTCGAAGCAATACCTTCCATTCTGGCATAATGTGGTGTCTCTTCTTCTGTATCCACACCCTTGGGTCCGTGTGATGTCATGTAGGCTTGTTGGAAAGTTGATATCATCTTTGGATGAGACTGATTTTACAGGTTACGAACAGCAGACCATCGCCTACCGTCTGTTGAGACAGCTTGGTGCCCCCAGTGTTGCAGAGAATCTTGGTGCACAAGTTGTGAGAAACTCTGCTCAACTATTAATGAGGTGGGAGAAGAATTCCACAAAGTATATCAAGGTGAGCGAATCCCAGGATGGCGAACCTTCTCAACACGCTGCAACGTTCTTCGAATATGCATCAGACTGGTTGTGTTATCGTTTATCTGGTATCATGAGGAACGACTCCATTCCATCCAAGGAATCATTTGTATCCAAGAAATGTGGCATCCAGCTTACAGCTATGGCTGTACAGATCATGAGCCAAGAGAGACTCACAGAAATGACCCGTAAATGGCTATTTCTCCCTCTGTACAACTTCACCGATGGTGTCGAAGGCGCTATCGATGAGCAGGAGGTGGATCTCAGAGACACCTCATTGGAATGTCTTCAGATGATGGAGGATAAGCTTGGAGTATCTGAGTACACGAGAATCTACGCCAACATCAGACAGGAGGTGACCAATAGGAGACAGGAGAGAAGAGTGCAAAGGTCTCAGCTGGCCGTTGTAGCACCGGACGCTGCTTCAAGGAGAAAGATCAAGAAGCACGAGAGAAGCCGTGAAAAGAGAAAGCACGAGAAGGACGAAAACGGATTCTACAAAGCAAAGAAGAAGTTTGCAAGGAGGTAGTAAGTTGACCAAAATTGGTATTTAGACAATGCATAGTGTTGACATTTTACAATATAAAAAATAACACAAATTTCCATTTTCCCCATTGCTTAAATATAGATACATAGGCTAATCCTCAAACTGGATCTTCTACTCAGGGCCTCTAACTGTCTTCGGTATCCATTTCATCCTTAACAAGACTTTCATCCTCCTCCTCTTCATCTTCTTCCTCTTCAACCTCTTCCTCAGCTTCCTCATCTTCATTTTCCTCGTCATCCTCCTCTTCTTCTTCTTCGTCATCATCATTCTCATCAACATCTACGTTGCCTTCATCCTCTTCCTCCTCCTCTTCATCCTCTTCGTCTTTTCCTTGTGCCTCAGTCACGTCGGCATCCTCAACACCATCCTCACCTTCAGCTTCCTCTACCTCTGCCTCGTCACCTTCCCCTCCCTCTAATTCCCCTTCGGCCTCGACATCGGGATCCTCCACTATATCGGCGGTCTCACCTTCTACATCTCCCTCAGCTTCAGCTCCAGCTGCTCCTTCGACCTCCAATTCGGGTTTGACGCTAACCTCCTGTTTACCATCGAACTCGCCGGCAGCCTTCCTCCTATGGTACTCCTTTAGCTGTCTCTGGTACCGCTGCCTGTCAGCCTCATACAGTTCATAGAACGGTTTCCTATCGTCCTCAGGCAGGTTCTTCCAGGCTTCGGTCAAACCGCGTGACAGGTCAACAGCACTACCTGGGTTTGGGTTATTTGCCTCGAGCTCTTTCCTCACCACTTCTTTCTGCATATCGCAGAAAATAAGGTAGGCATTTGTTGGTCTTTTGGGGATATTGGGGTCTCTGATCTTGATCTTTTTGGGTCCTCTTTTACCTCTTTTGCCTAGAATATTTTTTCCTGGCTTTACAAACAGAGGTGTTGATAAAAGGCTGTTGATATCTGCCTCATCATCCGACTAGATATGTGGTTAGTGTCGATCGCTTAGCACTGGTGAAAGAGCTGAACTCTCAGCCATCGTTCCAATTGGCGAAGAAGCTGATTTTCACACGTTTTCTCCACCATGATGATGTACTTACCACTCCTTCCGCTTCTCCATTTTCTTTGGCCACTTGTTTTGCCTTCTGTTCCAATACATCTAAAAGGACAGCATACTCAAATCGCAACCTTTTTATAGCTGTTTTAGCTCTTGACACTGCAAGGGTGACTATTTCGTTGTTCTCCTCAACCTCAGCAATGCGCCTCTTGAGGTCTTTGCACTTTAATTTAAGACGTTGGTCTATTCAGTTAGTATGGGATTCAATCATCAGGTTCAATGCCAATCATCCTGTATCAATCATAAAAGCACAATACCAATCACCCAGTACAAGAATCACTCAGTATACAATCACTCAGTGTGGTGATATGGTGTGAAAATGTTCATGTAAATATATATTGGAGCCAACCTAATATCTACTCACCTTCTGTATCAGGAACGGGTTGTGTCATTTGTATTTTGTTGTCTGTTGATGTGTGAGCACTTCTCATATCAATCACCTAGAAAACGTGTCAGTTCCTCTACAGCGCTTCACAAGGTAGTCGTTGCTAAATAGAATCAGTGATAGTGATAGCTGTTTTCCAATGGTGCCAACTGCCAACTGCGTTTATATCAATCAAATAGTGTCAACTGCTACTCGCTCAAAATGGTTACACTTGTATAATCACTTCACGCTCACTGTTGGGTGTTTCTCTTTATCTCGCTCAATTAATACATACAATGAAGGTGTCTTGTTTGTTGTACTCGCTGTTCACTCCTCTCCCCATCTCCCGTATTCCGCGTTTTGTGGTTGATGAGATGCCTTGAGGATGGTGTGTGGGTCAGCCATATGCATCTCCTTTGCGTGTACAAGTGATGAGGGATTGAGAGTGGGCTACTCAATTAAGTAGGGTGTTGATGAGGAGGAGGAGGGGGGATGAATTGCATCAAGTTGGGAAAATAAGATATTGAAGAAGGAAATGGTTGTTGAACAGAAATGGTTGTTGAACAAGGACCAAATAACAGCGGTGGTGGATTTTTTTATTACTAATTTAATAATAATCCAACACATCTTCAAACAAGAGAATTGCCATTTTAATATTTTTATCGTTATACTTTTTCTATAGTTGCAATGATATATTAACTATATAATATCTGCCATCTTCTCTTACTGAAATAAATTTGTGACAAGAGATATTCCTCAATTTATTCCTCAATTTATTCCTCAATTTATTCCTCAATTTACTGTTTTATTGCCCAGCCTTGATAGTAATGCACATCACATAGTATTAGATATATTTATATAGATGGGAACAAACACAGAAACAAGAGCCGATGCTTGGGGTTTGATGAGACAAGACACATGCAAACCATACCGCATTCACAACCGAAGGCACCAACCACCATACCAAAAAAGGAAAATGTCAAAAAACAAAATCAAAAAACAAAATCAAGGGAAAAAATAGAGAAACCATAAATAGTAGAAACGGTGAAAAATAGAAATAAAAATTATGGTCATAGAGGGTAAACTAAACAGGCCTAACAGAGAGGAGGTGGGTCCAGTGTATGAATCCAACATTTTATGACACAAGGGTTGATTAAATAATTAGCTCTCCTCACCCGGAGACTCGTAGTCACTTATGGAGAGAATCTCATATTCGCCTTCAATATCAGACGAGTCACCATCTGCTTCAGGCTCACTCAGCTCATGAGCCAACTCGGTGTTGACAACATCAACCATCACCGAGTCTTTTTCTTGTTCATCAGCCTCCATCTGGACATCCTTTTCCGCAGTCTCAGTCTCAGTCTCAGCCTCAGTCTCAGCCTCAGCCTCAGCCTCAGCCTCCTTCTTGGCTTGTTCTTCATCCTCCGATGTCACAAATCCATCAACTAGAGTGGACTTACCAGAGTGGTAGTCACTGGAGCCAGTAGACTCTGTGTAAGTGGAAGGGGAGTCACCTGTTTCAGCAGTTTCAGACCCAGCAGTCTCAGACTCAGCAGTCTCAGACTCAGCCATGGCGGTATCTGACTCCTTGGATTCAGCAACAAGCTTGCAAGTGAGAATCTCATCATCCCTGCGAGGGAATCCAGCTAAGGAAGCCACATAAGTGGCACCGCTTCTGTGGATCGTCAGTTTGGCAGTGCCCTCGTTGATCTTATCATCTTCGGAATACACACTGTACCAGTCTCTGCCACGCGACAGGATAAGACGCTTGGTTCTACCAACTTTGACTGGGTGGTGCCCTACACTCACAGTCCTAGCAACGGTGCCTGGGAAAGCAAACGACAAAGTGGAGAACTGCGTTATTTCAGATGCCGTACGGTTGGTGATGTCTACGTAGATGGCAAAAGGCCCTGCTCCTTGCATGGATACATCAACAGATTCAGAAACATCATCGGTTACTGCAGCCGGCTCAACATACACTGATTGACTGACAGTCGGAGTCACCTCACGTGGAGTGTTGTCGTCGGGAGTTGCCACTGGAGCGGATACTGGGGACACCACTGATTGACCATCCACAGTTGAGGGCTCCTCGACCAGTGGTGATGCTGTTGTTGGATTGTCATTTCCAAAAGAACTCTCCACAATAGCGCGGCCCATGGCATATCCCTCTTCGCGAGATACACCTGCTCCTTGGCTCACGATATCCACCAATGCATCGTAACGGCCCGCCTTGTCCTTGAGCTCACCAAGCAATGCACCATTGTTGTCGGCGAGACGGATCAAATCCTTACAGAGCCCAACATTGTTCTCAAGATAAAGATCAACAAGGAAGGTGTTGACATCAGAGGATGCCTCACCACAAGAAGGAGCTGGATCTGCCGAGGTAGATGAATCAGCTGAGGTAGATGAATCAGCTGGAACGGAGAATTCTTCACCGGTGGCGGTAGCCTGATCCTCCTTGACTTGTCCAGTGGTTCCATGATCGTTGAAATTTGCCAAGAAATCGTCACTGGTGACAATTCTCTGGTAATCAGTGAGGAAAGACGAGAAGGCATGGGGGTCAACATATGGCGCTGAAACAGAGGGCCCTTGAGCGTTACTGTGACGGTGATGACCGGAACCTGACCCCGTACCATTTTGAGAGTGGCAGTGGTGACGAGCATGGGAACGGCGACCGTGCAGTCTCTCACCACTACCGGCTGCAGCGTGGCAATGTCCTCCCCGTCTTGCGTGTGAGTGGTGAGGAGTAGCAACCTTAATCTTCAGCATAGTGTGTGTGTTCTTGTGGTTGAGGCTCTCTACACCACGGGACTCACAAGACTCACACAAGTCGTAGTCGTCGCACTCAAGACACTTGTACCGAACCCCACGAATGGGCGAGGAATTGACAGCAGCAGACCCAAAGTCTGAACACCAATCACAATGAATAGCATGATGAACAACATCATCAAATGGGCTTTTGGTGGAAGCAGTAGCAGCCGCAGCACTGGATGGATTGTTGGCGTAGCTATTTGCAAACGAGCTTGCACTTGCAAATGCACTGGAGTTGACAACTTTGGAGAGTTTGCTCTCGATAAGTGATGACAACCCCTTGAAGAACTCAGAGTGAAGGAGGTTGTCTGAGATGACGGCGCTCAGGTCACTGATATTGATGAGAGAGGCAATGAAATCAGAAATTGGAACACCATCAACAGTTCTGAATGCATCAGTGGTGTTGTAATCATTGGTGGTGGGGGGATCATTGGTGAACTCTGTTGCGGCAGCATCTGCTGAGGACCCACCCACTGAGGACGAAGCATTACCGTTAACCCCTCTGTTCTGAGTAATGAGCTCTTCGAATGCCTTGATGAGCTTTGAGATCTCATTCATCTGTGCAGGATCTGCCTCTCGCTCTGTTTCTGCAGCGCGCTTCTCATCACCAGGGTCGTTCATATCTATGAGAGGGGAGCTCTCCAAGGTGGCGTCATCGGCACCTACAGCGGCAACATCCTCGTCAACCAACTCTTCCATATCAACAGAGTGAGTAGAAGAGGAAGAGGTGTTGTCAGAAGAGTTGAGGCCCTCCTTTGAGGAAAACACAGGCTCACCAGCGAGCCTAATACAGAGTTTCAAGTGGTTCTTCACCAGCAGAGAGCGTCTCAAAGACGAGTAGTCGTCAAAGTACTCAAGGGGGACAAAGCACTTGCTCTTCTTGGATTTGCGCCTAATGGTCGTATCCGGGTTGTACAACAAATCTTTGAGATTGATAATTTCCGGTGCTGCGGTAGAGAGAGTTTTCAACAGAGACTCCTGGGTGGAGACTCTGGCGGTGTCAGGTACCTTAATGACGGAGCGAAGTTTCTTATCAGCTCCGTAGATAAAGGTTGCCTTGACAGTTATTTCTGAAGGCATTGTGTGTTATTTTGGAGAGATGAGCAACGGTATATGGATGGATGAGTGAGAATGGTAGTTATGAATGTTTGATATAAATGCAAAAGAGGATGGTGTTTGACAGTAGGGACACAGTGCAGCTGGTTCAGGAGTTAAACCACTGACAGCTACCTCCTTTTTGTCTCTGGCTCTACTAACGTGACAGGGCTAGCCGCTAAAGGGAGAACAAGCCAAACAATTTAAATTACTGCTTGTTGTTAGTGGCAAAAACAAGATGGGCAACCATCCAGTATAATCTCCAGCCAGAAACTTTTGCAAATAGGAAGCTATGGTAGATTATGTGGGGGGAGGGGGGAATTGTTGCTACTGTTATCAGGGGGGCGGAATTCTGCGGGGCTCTGCAGTGGCGAAGGAAAGGCATAGAAGCAGGCATAGAAGCACGGGGAAGAGCACTTAGATAGGGGGATTACGGGCAGGAAAGAGTAGTGCAGTACATAGACCAAAAGGGAGAATACAAGGGAGAATGGAGAGTCTAAGAGCATCTGGCGTGAAGACACAGATTCTTGCAGAGTGGCTACTAGGGAGGTGGAGAAGGAAGAAAAGGGAGTTAATCCATTGAGCAGAGAAATGCCCAGATAAGATTCGTGGGATTTGAGAGATGTGTGTCAGTTAACTGGGAGATGTGCAAGGTGGTTTCTGCTACTATACATAATCTTACTCTGTGGTAAGATTACCATTACCACCTGGGCTTGCTAGTTTCACAGTGTATTGATTTATCTCCTGCAGTAAAGCAGCTGGCTACGTGAGAGCCCGAAATGCAGCCTGATACCTGATGATATACTTCTCTAGATTCTTGGGACCTTCGCTTGACTGGAGGAAAACCACTATGGAGATGGCTAGCGTAATGACGATCACTATGACGGAGGGATGAGGGAAGGGGAAAGTAGTGGTGTGCTCATATATTTTTTTTGGGCTGCGCTATCGCAGTGCAGCACACCATCCGAATTGGGGTGAACACTCTTATCTAAACGAGACACGCCTTGGTGGTTATTGGTTTTGGCACTCTGGAGTTATGAAATGGTGTATACTTAGTAAGGGAGTGCTGTAGTGATTGATCTCCAAGCTTAACGAATGGTGCGTGCTAAGAGGGGGAGGGCTTCACGGTGAGAAAGAACTTCTGAATAATCAGTACACTCCACCATCAAATTATTCTTCATTTAACTGCGTGTCTCTCATTATTCATCCATTCACTTCTTGCCTAATTTGCTAGTTCTTTTTATCCTGGTCCCTTCCTTCGGATTCGAGTCCTGCACAACCATATAATATGGCATATCCTAAGGCTGTGGTGTTTGATTTGGATTACACCATTTGGCGTAAGTGACACGCTAAACTGAAGACCCTCCATGACTTCACCACTAACAATATGTGCCAGCATGCTGGTGTGACACCCATGTATACCCTCCCTTCCAACTCAAGAGCAACTCTACTGTAGTAGACTCATATGGATACTCTTTACAGCTATACAGAGACGTGCCCGCAATCTTAGAAGAGCTAAGAGACAACAATGTCAAGATATTCTCCGCCAGCAGAACAGCAGCTCCTCGTATAGCCCAACAGCTCATGAAGTTATTTGGAATAGACGGTCATTTCGATGACAGCGAGTGGGGCACTGGTAGTAAAACGGCTCATATTACTCGACTGGCGAAGAAGCACGCCATAGAATTCACGGAGATGTGTTTATTTGACGATGAATTGAGGAACAGAGACGTGGAGAAACTAGGTGTCAAGTTTGTACACATTCCGAGTGAAGATACAGGCCTGACATACGCGATATACAAGAATGGGTTGAAGAATTGGAAACAACATAAAAGCAGGTAAATGTCCCAATTATTGTATCGATTAACCATGATATATATACATAGACAATAGATAATAGACAGTACACTCTCTATATAGAAGTGAACAAATTAAAATAAATAAACGCCAAAACCAGTTAAACCGCCAGAACAAGACATAGAAGCTTTCACAAGAACAGCCAGGCTGGAAAACATAGATAACCCTTTACGCATATTAACAAGCCGCATAAAACAAATAAGGTTCCCAATATAAATATAGTACAAAAGAGATACGTGTGAAGAGGTACCATACACTGACACACATAAATACAATCTCTTCATCTCCTTACTACTGCAGCATCCTAGCCATTCTGCTCACACCCACTAGCACCTTGAACTGTTGAGAAAACATACTAGTTATGTTTAAGTGAAGCAACAAGGGAGACAAGAGCATCCACAGAAGCACCTTCAGGAGCAGTAATTTCTTTCTACACGAGTTAGTATTGAAATATATTGAAGCAAAACGGTGATCTACTAACCTGTTTCAGGTAGCTGGTGAGCTCGTTCTCAGACCACTTTTCTAGCGGCGTTGAAGGTTCCACATAAGAGGTGTCATCCCCGGCATCGGCGGCACTACTTGTGGTCAAGCGTTGTGTCTTCTTTGCGGAGCCTGATTTGCCGAAAAGACTTGCCAAGAGAGCCTTCAGGTCACTTGATGTTGGCTTGAGGTGAGGATAGGTCTGGAAGAAGAGTGCACCAGCACCAACAATAACCAGTGCTGTGGTAGCCACAAACGTGTACTTAGAACGCGACATGAACAGATAGGAACGTAAATATATGTACGTATTGATTATATTCGCCAAGCAAAAAATACCCAAAAAATAAATCTGGTTCACCTTGTATATCTGCCCATTAATAAACAAACAACAAAGGTGGTATGCACCGTGTAAATATTTTCTCTGTTATTACTTCCAGTTAGTCATGCATCCTGGGCTCCAGTATCCTCCCCTATCGCTATGCGAAAAGACCCTTGGTGTCCCGCCCTTTCTCAACCCTCACAAGACGGTATGGTGATCGCGATGCGGTAAGCGCGTTTGTGGCTTCCTTTTGTTGCAGCCATGAGGGAGACTACTGGATGCTATTAGCCTAAGATCGTACGTTGTAGGAAGGTGCATGACGGTAGGTCGTGCAGCGCGTCAGAGGGAGCAGCACGCAGAGGATTTTCGGGTTCCGAAATTCCAGATGCCATCCACGCAGTTTGTATGGAGGCAGTTTGAGAGCCCTGGGCAACAGCCGGATGCAGTAATCTGATGCGCGCTACAGTAAGTGACAAAGAGAAACCATAGAGATGAGTAGAATGATCGGTGATATTTTTCATACAAGCCAAGGGACGAAACACAACAAGCTACAAACATAACCTTTCACACCAAGATGCCGAACAGAAGCAGGATAACAGAAGCGGAAAAACACTCCTACATCCAATAGGGCATCAACCACCTTAGAGCTGAAGAGTATGAGTAACGCGGAGCCATCTTAGTGCCATTCTCTTCCGGGATGATGATGTCAGCTTGCAAGTATTCATCCAAGGGGATTTCACCAATATAGGCTCTATTTCCGAATCCACCAACAAAGTAGATGCCTTCTACATGAAATTTCCACCATTCACTCCCATGAATCGCATTACCAGGCAACCATAGCAATGAGTCATGGTGACGCTTCACGAAACATTTATTCAGCTTGAGTCTGCCCGCTGCGTCGTGTACTGAGCCGGATGAACTTTCATCTGAATGCTCAGCTGTATTGTTGAAATAAGGCACCAAATTGCCCCTGAGGGAAACCCTAGGAGATCCTGCTGTCGAGAACTTGGTTTTACCAGGGTAGTTTTCGTCCACCCCATGATCCACCTCTTGGTGGTCTCCAACCTTGATTGAGAGACTATGCGGTGACCCAGCATAGATATTCTTCATTGAGGACGAAATATCCATCAATAGCATAATAGGCTGGCCATCATCGTCACAATCAGCATAGTACTCCACTGCTGAGAAAGGAATCCCGCCAAGTTCACCCTGCTGATAGGCAGTATTAAGCTGAGCCAGTGACTCTCTGTAGACAAGTGTACGGGCAACACTTGCAGCTGTTTTGAGGTCGTGATAACTCAGGCTCTCTTCGAGAGTATTCAATTCATGGCCACTTCCTTTGGAGTGTTCCCTCGAGACGGGATGCCCAAAAGCTATGCCTCCTAGACAAAGAGTAGTGGTCAAAAGTGTATATATCTTCATTATTATCTGCCCTCTTGTAATGATGAGACTCTTGGAATACAACTTCCTTCATTTAAATGGAACATTGGAAATATGTTGAACGAAAAATATTACTTCCTGCTGGCCATTAAATGGAGCCACATCCATTGCAATAGCTTTTAGCCCCTTCTTGGCTTATCAGATGTTATGCCAAGCAATATCAATAAGGTGGAGTTATCGGATTAGATGTGCGTGCACGATACAGATGGCCCATTAGGGGCGGTCACCAGCTCAACTGGCTATCTCTAGGGGCTGTTAAATGCTAGCATAGTGGAGATACACATATAGTATTGGTTACCAATTAATAAAAAGTAGGATAAAACAAGATCAACAAACCACTACTTCAGAATCAATTGGAGAACTAGGGATTGATAAATTACCGTAAAATGAACCTGTCGGGCAGGGTGTGGAGTATATAGAGGAACAGCCTGGTATCGATTTGGCTTTTGCGGCTTCCACTACTAACAGTGTGTACACAGTGTGTTTGGGGTATTTTGTGCTGCTCCGTTACACCGGCGGAGTCAGTTCCCAAAACAGACAATTGAGAGATAAATTCATATCTGTACGCTCGGGGGTTAGATTACGTCAGTGAGGTTCTTAGCTAGCCTAAACACAAAGAGCTAACCAGGGTGGTCCCCTATTCGATGCCATATACTGCAGGCAAACCAATACAAAGTAGATAAACAAATGGCTACTAAAGTGGAGGTCCTAAGAAAGAAAGAAGGAAAGAGAGAAGAGAGGCTACAACTTTTGCAGACGGGGAGTAGTGGAAAAACATAAAGATCATGACTGGTTTCACAAACATCACCAAAAAACAAGGCTTGGCTAGGGAGGGAAAACGGAGCAACGGATGATGGAATACAAATGAGTCTTTTTCTCGAGTACATGTGGGGTGTTGCTGGTGATGTATATTAAACCATTGGGCAAAACATCACCACATAACAGCAAAGCCCTCTTGACCCCACAACAACGAAAGAAAACATCAACATAATTGAATCGCGGTCCGACCGCCTGAAAAAGACATGATGGATGCGATACACATCTTCTGAAACACTCACACAAACCGGGCTCCCCGTCTACTAATGGTGGACCCCGGAAACATTTAGCCGTGAGAGGTGTTGAAATAAACGAATTATATCACAGGGCTCATCCTACTTGCATATACCCGGGATCGAGTGATATATATACTCGATGGGGGAGTAGATGATCGCACTCCGAGTGGGGACATTTAAAGTGATGAATTTCCAGAAACATCGGACTCCTCTACGCTTTGGTGGGTTCCAATGGTGACAAGTGCGGCCAGTGGCGCTAATGACGGGTTTCACTCGGCATGCTCATGCAATTGCCACCTCTCCACTGCCTCAGTGCCTGCCTCAGCAGGTGCCTTAGTGGTCTCGGCCATATACCATGTATCCCCGGTCCTCAGTTGGCGCTTAGCAAGCAAAGTGGAATCCTTTGTAATACCGTATATACCGAACGTAATGAATGAATGCACTGCGAGAAGCACAATATTTCACCCCTCCAACTCTCCCCCTCTGCTTTCAAGCGCGGGGTAGTAGGTGCTGCGCTGTTTGGTCTTTCTGCGAACATGAGATGGCTTGGCGTAAGCCCCTCTGTGTCCCACATTGGTTTTGAGGTCAAACAACACGGAGAAAAGGGACCCCAAGATTGCGGTGTGCAGCGTCCCTCTGCGGGGAAGATGCCTGCACCCCCCGTGCACATATCTGTGGTGTGACCCTGCACGACTAATTATTGCTAAGTAAGAGAGTTGCCTGAGCTTGCCCGTGCTGTGACCGACCAAACGCTGAGAAAACAGACCCGGACTGCGCCAAATGCAAGAAAAGATCATTATCGGACCGCGCCAACAGTGATTGCCGAGGCATGATATTTTTTCCAGTATTTTGCTAGTATTTTGCTGCCCGCAGCGTTTAGCACTCACAGCTGATAGGCTATCTTTTGTGCGCATCGCGATTTCTTTGCTGGCCTACTCTGCGTCCGCGAGATCCCGTTAGGCAGAAACGCGGGGTTATCTCTGCATCTACAGGTGCAGAGGGCACCACATGCACTCAGATAGAGGCCTGCCGCATGCACAACTGGTAGAACTACTGCTACAAGTGGCAAAGACAGCATCGTGATTTTGTCTTCCTCGGTAAGGGCAGCAACAAGAGAGTTTAGTTTCCAGTGAATGTAGCGAATCGGTGTATTTCGTTTCCGGAGTGCGTGAACTCAAACCACCGCCGCAAGTGAATCTCTGAGATCTACGTATGGCTAGGCCAAACTGTAAAGTAGGTTGATTGCATGACACAATGATTTCAATCATCATCTTTATCGATACACACTACATAGACTGTACACTACTTGCTGCAGATAAGGTTTTCCCTTACACCTTAAACAATATTCCATACATATATGAGTAACACAAGATAATCGGTATTCAGGCGGTGTGATATAATGTGCCTTTTTGGTATTGGGCTTCTTTTTTCCCATAACAAAGAATCTCCATCCTGTTTCACCTCGAACGAATTCGTTTGTGCTCTTGAGTCACTTCTAAGCCCTCTTGAGACGTTTCTCCTGTTTAATCCCTTTGACCCTTCTCACAACCCTTGAGGGTCCGTCCCTTTGTACCCTTCCTCTAGATACTTCGATTCCTCGACCTATAGGAAAATCCCAAAAACCCTTTGCGTAACCCCCACATCATCCTTTACTGTGACCCCACATTCATTTTCAGTATCCCATCGATGACCACTTACCCCGGTCATTGCTCTGCACTGCCAAGCAGGACGAGAATGCTCTTATTCTTGGCTCCACCGGCCGGTGTTTCTGCTCTTCTCCCTTCTTCATGGCATCGTTACTATACAGCCGGGGGGCTAAAGATGCACCCTGCTTGCCTGCTTGACCCCCCTCCCCACAGGTCGCAGCCCGATAAAATAAAACTGTTAGTTGGTGCACACAACCAGGAGACCGCAAAGAGTGGGAAAAACACGGAGAATTACTATTACCGTTTTGGTACACCCGCAGCTCAGCTGTGCATTTCCCTAATGTTCCCTTTCACCTTGCATATGCACTCTCGCACTCCGCAATCCGAAACCACGGGCTTCTCACCTGCGTCTGTCACTCCGAAAGATGTGGAGGCACAAGTAGTATTGCCCCGCTTCTTCCCTCCGCACTTTACCAGGGGGGGGAGTAGGAGGGGGAAACTGATTGTCTTTTTTTCTGTTGGCAGTGATTTCCATTTCATCTGGTTTACTGTTGCGTGATGTGTATATGCGTAATGTATGTGTAACCATGTAATCTAGTTATAGAGTGAAAGAGTATATATAGACCGCCAAGTCTCCTCGCCTCGGGGTGATACATCCCTTCAGTTTCGCTTAAATTTCCTATCCACCTTACCGACTCTGATACGAGCTGCTATTAACGGATTCTGGACATATCCATACATATATCTTCAAGCACGCACACAGATATATTTTTATATCTATCTTGCACTCACAATAGGACAATGAAATCGGACTTACCCAAACATTAAGCTTATATTTTAACAGATTCTCAAAATGGCTGAAGTAGACGACGTTGAAAAGCAGCTTCACTCCGACGACCATCTCGATGCCACCTCCACCCAACATGACACCATAGGGAGAATCGTCACCTCCGAGGGTGGTGATATTATCCACTTTGGTAACCAGAAATTCTACCGTACCGAGCTTATGGAGGCCTTCGCCGGTACTTTGGTTCCAGGTCTGAGTGCCCCATCTACACACAAATTTGGTAACCCTGCTCCACTTGGTCTGTCTGCCTTTGCTCTCACCACCTTTGTGTTGTCCATGATCAATGCACAGGCTATGGGTGTTACTACGCCCAACGTTGTCGTTGGTGCTGCTATGTTTTACGGTGGCCTTGTGCAGCTCCTGGCCGGTATGTGGGAGCTTGCCCTTGAGAACACTTTTGGTGGTATGTCTCTTTCTTCTTACGGTGGTTTCTGGATGTCATATGCTGCTATCCAGATCCCATGGTTTGGCGTCGGTGCTTCCTACACTGACCCAAGAGATCTTGAAGTTGGTGTTGGTTTCTACCTTCTCGGATGGGCTATCTTCACTTTCATACTGGTTCTTTGTACTCTTAAGTCTACGGTGGCTTTCTTCTCTCTCTTCTTCTTCTTGGGTGTGACTTTCCTCATGCTTGCAATTGGAGCACTGGCTCCAAGTACTGGCTGTACCCGTGCTGGTGGTGTTCTTGGTGTTATCACCTCTTTCATTGCGTGGTACAACGCATATGCGGGTGTATCTACTCCTCACAATGCCTACTTCACAGTCAAGGCTATCAACCTCCCAGGTTCTGAGAGCAGGAAGAAGTGAGCGAATAATCATATCATCCACACTCACAGCAGAGTTTATCCTATCTTCTATTTCAAGTTTGCATCACCACATCTTTATACAATATGCGGTGAGTTGCATCCTCTTCTACTCATTTCTACGATATTTTTTCGCTTTGCTCAGGATGGGGTGCCTTTCACCATATATATTCCGTTTTACGACATTAATGAATGTTTGAAAAAGTTCGTATGGTCTATTTTCGTAGTTAGAACATTGAAATAATCGTTTTCCCTCGCTCGCTCTTCATATGCTGGCTTATTCTGGGCTGGTAGTAAGCCAGAGTACCATGCATTACGGACTTTTCTGCTGATGATTACGACCCCCATTTCAGACAAAAAGATGTCTTTTAGTTCAAATGGCATATCCTATTTAACCACTCCGATATGTCCGAAGTGTCTAAGTTTCGTATCAATTGTAATATATCATAAAGGAATCAGCTCTGAATACCAGCGAAGCGTGCTTCTCCAACCGCTGCACCAACTCTTTCCCCGCATCGAGCAGCTACGACTACGTCACTGTTCGTGACACGACTGCTGTGGCTGATGAGTCGTGGAAGAGTCCTCAATAACTTTAGGTGAAGAAACTATTTTCGTTCAGAACCACAATCAATTATGATCTGCTTATACCAGGGGAAAAAACCACTTGAAATTATGCGTGTAAGCAGCACCGGAATTCTCTTAAAGGTTAGTGACGGTGGGGCTGTGTGGCCAGCTGGTGCATGGAGAGAATCATACATACTGTGAGGCATAGCAGAATGTAGCATATAGTGTACTTATTAGATTGAAAAGCGCGGTAACCGGTAGGGCTCATACAGAATGTGCAAGGACTTTTCCGGAAGAATGCCGCATCATCGTTGGGCAACAACGAGCGTGATGGCCCCTTTCGGAGTATCTGGATGATGCTGCCAGCCTACGCCCGTCTGGGCCAGACGCTCTGGGAGATGGTCTAGAGCCTACACTTTGCAGACTACGAGGAGATACAGTGGAGGTGTATGAGGTGTCCTGGACGTGCCATGTCAAGTTGCATTTTGGTGCTCTGTGCTCTGTTCTTCGTATAAGCAGACGATGCCAAGCTTCGGTTTTATAGGACAATGCGCGGGGTGTGTAATAGTACGGCATTCTATGCGCCAGTTTTTTAGGTTTTATGTCTCGTGACCAGCAGAGTGAAGAGTATTTGTGCAGCTGGGTTAGGCTTGATGGGCTCTCTTACAAAATTTAGACGTGCGCCGTCATTGAATTAGCGTGATAGGGTTCTTCTGTCCACCTCATGGGATAGGCTGGGGTGATATTGTCAGCACAATTAGCAGCTGGTGCCTCTCACGAAAGTGCCCAGTACCACTCCGGTATGCATGCGCTTCTTACTTTGCACTCCACAAATGCTTGGTAAGACTTGACAAAGATAATGATTGTGTTATTAACAGCTGGAGTCAATAAAATGATGTGGATCATTTCCTTCACCCATCGGCTTTTTGCAAGGAAATGACAGGTATATTTCCTCCTACAGTACGTAGCCTCTGAGATCCACTGTATCTGTAACCGAAGGGCACTAAAATGTAACCGAGACACCGGGACAGCTACAGTGCCCCGAAGAATGAAGCGGAGCAGATCATTTTCAAGTGGAGAGGCACAAGCAATAAACCGCACCCGTTGAATAAGAAACAGAAACGGCACATATCCAGCGGCACGTATTACACGACATGCACCTTTACCAAGGCGGCGCATTGAAAAAAAGACGCTCGCTATTGGTGAGTCAGCAAAATTACACGCAAACTTAAAACAAAACAAGCCGACCCGACAGGAGATAGGTGTTTGAGCCCCCTAGCAAACGAGAGCTTTCGGAACCTTGTGTGCATTAGTATGAAAAATATGCTTGAATAGTAAACACCGGTGCGCGTCAGAAGAGCCTCAAAACACGTTGAGCGCGAAGAGGAAGGAGGTTTTGATCTGGGCACTCCATAGTTAAGGTATGGCATCTGCGCTTGCGCGTCAACACCTTGCAGCGAAATCAAAACATGGTGGAATCAAAAGACCCACATACCGTGTCTGAGGAACGTATGTGGGGCGGCAGGCCAAGAACATGCCCGCATCGGAAAGGAGCTGTTGTGCCGCAGAAGAACATGTCCAGAATGAAGAATTGGAAAGAGTTTTGCGGTAGGGTTGCGTATATATATCAGGGGGTTCCCTTGAAAGTTTGTTACTTTTTATCTCCCCTTTCCCTTCTCTATCAGTCGATCACTAACCCATAGTCACTCTTTTATAACAACAAATACCCGCTAAAATGCAATTCAAGACTCTTGCTTCCGTCGCTGCTGTCCTCACCAGCGCTGCTGCTTACACTAACAGCACTACCAGTGCTGCCTCTTCCACTCTCTCCACTGTCACCACCACCGTTGATGGGGTTGAGACTGTCTACACCACCTACTGCCCACTCACCGCTGAGGAGGCTCTTGAGTCTCTTGCTGCCACCAGCGTTTCTGGTAGCTCTTTGACTACCGTCACCACCACCATTGAAGGTGTTGAGACTGTCTACACCACTTACTGTCCAGTGACAGCTTCCGAGGCTTCTGCCTCTTCTGCTTCTGCCGCTGCTGCTGCCTCTCTTGCTGCAGAGGAGGCAGAGGAGAGTGCTGTCTCTTACGTCGACGTTACCGAGACCCCAACCTCTACTGTTGAGGAGGACACCACCATCACTTCTTACGAGTACTACACCACCACTATCACCGCCAGCTCTTGTAACACTGTTTCTTGCAGCCTTTACACCTCCACCGCTGTGCTCCCACTTTCATCTACTCTCTCCACTTCCAGCAATGTGACTGCTGCTGCCGCCACTGTTGCTCCAGCTGAGATCCAGGAGGGTGCTGCTGCCAACATGGGTGTCAACGCTGTTGTGTTTGGCGTTGTTGGAGGTCTTATGTTGCTCCTTTAAAATTAACGATTTTTATATATACATAGATAACGTATTCTTTTAAATAAATATTTTGCCGGATCAGGAAATGTTATTGACTTGTAGTTCTTGGCATTCATCATCCAATGTACACACGTCCCGATGTTTATGCGGGTACATTGTCCATATCTGCTACACTACTGTGACGGCAGTATATGCATGACTATGGGTGATTTGTGTATGGTGCAATAAACCACCCACTACACAAGTGGGTTGTTTAACTATTGTATGACAGTGTCCATATGGCACACAGACATCTGAGGAGCATGTGTAATTGTGTCTCTGTGCTGCAGCGGCTGCAGAGGACAACAAACCAGAAACAGCGAATCAGATGAGGACCACAGACGATTCCTGAGACATACGGGCATATTTCCTCAGCACACTTATCTGTACCTGCTAGATTCGCCAATATCACACAATCGGTGTTTCATTCAAGTGGCTCATTTATTTTGCAAGTTCCGAA
This sequence comes from Kuraishia ogatae, assembly GCA_003706285.3. Taxonomy (NCBI): domain Eukaryota; kingdom Fungi; phylum Ascomycota; class Pichiomycetes; order Pichiales; family Pichiaceae; genus Kuraishia; species Kuraishia ogatae. The sequence continues at coordinate 68,895 of PPKV03000032.1, read as the reverse complement.
ATAAATGCAGGTGGCTATGCTTTACCTTTGAATATAATATCCGAAAGCTCGGCGATAGTCTCAGTTCGGGGATAGTCTGTTTTCGGAAACTGTGGCCCAGTCCTTTCTGTGGCTTGATCCCGCTTGCACCAGTCTGCACCAGCCTGGGCTGCTAATTAGTGCATCCAAACGCTGCAGCACTGCGAACGGTGGCTCGGCATCTTCCCCTGTTGTATAGCCCCGTTAAGCCATTTAATGCGCCAAGACGCTCCAAAGCAGAAAATACGCCGACGATCAGATTAGATTCGGAAATAACCCAAGGAGGAGGCTGAAGACTTTCCAACCGCACTCTTTCGGAGTATACTTAAATGGTTCGAGGTAGTATTTTCTATATATATTCTTCTTTCGCCACCCAAGATTTAGACAATAGAGGAGAACGGAAAGGTCTCGCCGTTATATAGCTGTGTATATATATATTTTACTTGGAAGGTGGTCATCCCTTAAACTATCTACCTTTCTCCAGCTGTTCGTCACCCTTTACAAGCTGGAGACACAGGCGCAATACATACGAGGAGAGCTACACAGTCACTCGTCTTCAAGGATTACCTTATAGAGACTGTTTTTTGTTGTTTTATGCTGTTCAAGTTTTTATTGCCTTTTCGATCTACATAAAGCCATGTCATTTCTGAAAAAATTGATCGGGAAACCCGATTTGGAAACAGCCAAGGAAGAGATCTCAGCCATCCTGCCGCTGGCAGAATGTCCTGCTGAGTGTGACGCCAGCGAGTGCCACACAAAATTCCCCAGCAGTGTCAAAGTGGACAGTGCGGATGCGACCGCCAATCTATGGAAATCCACAAAGCCGTATGCGCTTCATTGTATTGTTCCCACATCCAAGTCAGACTGGCCCAGGACGGCAACCGATGTGCCAGGCACCATCCAAGAGGCGGTGGCGAACTGGTCCGAACTTGGCAGCTCCTCAAAGCTTGCTGGCGGCAACGTTAAGGTAAGCGTATCTTCGCAGCACTTAGGTGACGACTCCGACCACAACTACCTCAACGGCACTGTCGGAGACGTTCTCTTGTTGCCCTACTTTGTGTGGGTGAAGAAGTGCCCTGTGGACAAGATCGGAGGTGTGCTTGATAAGCTTGTTGTTAATCTGAAAGAAAGCTTAGAGGAACAAAGGGGTACAGAGACCATTCCCACAGAAGTGGATGGAGTTGAAGTCAAGATTGACGGTAGCAAGTCATACATATTCATGTGCTCTCACAGAACAAGAGACAAGAGATGCGGTATCACTGCTCCACTGATGAAAAAGGAGCTGGACCTCCATTTGCGCGACAAGGACCTTTTGAGAGATTATGGTGATGAGAGGCCCGATGGTGTTCATGTGGCATTTATTAACCATGTTGGAGGCCACAAGTACTCTGCGAATGTGATCATTTACCTTCGCACGGGAGAAAACGTGTGGTTTGCAAGGTGCACCCCGGCCAATGTGAAACCCATCATCGAGGAGACCGTTTTGGGCGGTGGCAAAGTGTGGCCAGAGTATGTCAGGATTGCGCAGAGAACAAAGGCAGTTACATGGTGAAGAAAAAAGGGCAACGGTATGTTAGGGTATTGGTATTATTATTTGATCGGATAGAATATTACTTGGGAACAAGACGAATACGCGTGCCAATAATAACACAATATTCATACTACTTTTAAACTGTTATATATATATATTCAGTAATATTTTTCCTTTGTTCACAACACAATGCAAGCTACAGTTGTCACCTTTAAACTTCATCTTTAGCAATACACCCAAATCACGACCAGGTTTTTTTCTTGTTCACAAATCATCGTGGATCAACTCGTCACCAGAAAATTGCGCCAAAATATTCAACCTTCTTGTTATCGAGTCCAAAGTAGTTTGGGTCAAACTATCCTTCTTCTTCAACAAGCCATTCAATCTGTCACTTTCCTTGTGCACAAACTCCTCATTGCCATTGACGATCTTGTTCAGCACCTTTTCATAGTACTTTGCCGCCCACTGGTTGCCGGCATCGGCTTCAAATGCGAGCAACTCTGTAAGCTCATCAATGGCAGACTGCCTCTTAGCGCCTGAAAGCCTAAGGACGGAGGATGCGATGGGTTTTGCAACTCCAATCACACCCGCATCTCTAGTAAGTTTGCCGTTGACATCTCTGTGCACACCCGACTTGTCATTAACAAAGGAAACCAGACTGGCAATATCCCTTCCACCATCGTACACTTGTGCCTCACCGTCTCTGCCAATATAGAAGATGGTTGGGAAACTCGAGACAGAATACTTGGCAAGCAACTCGGTTGCTGATGACTCTGTGCTACTCACTTCTGCAATAATAACGCTATCATTATCATTTTGGAACACTTTGCCCAATCTCTCCCATTCAGGGCGAAGCTTCTTGCAGTAGCCACACCAGCCTGCTGTGAATGCCACAAACTTTGGGGTGGCACCAAACTTGTCATCGTAAAAGGTTGAATCATCAAATTGAGTCACTGCAGAAGCAGCCAGCTTGGGTGATCTTCCAGTATGGCTTACAATGAAATTTGTCATGGCATCGAGATCCCTTGATCCCTCGTACTCAACAGGGTTATAGGGATCATCAGCTTTGAAGAGCTTCATGGTAGGGAAGCCTTGGATTCCATACCTCTTGGAGATCTTGCTGTTGACATCACCATCGATCTGAATTATTTGCACGTTACTGGTTGGAGAATTGTAAATATTGGAGAGTTCTTCAAATGCGGGCTGCATGCGCTTACAATGGGAGCACCAGTCTGCATAGAACTTGACGTATGAGGTTTTGCCAGATTGGAGAACGAGCTCGTCAAAGTTTTTGTTTGTGGCTTCGATAATCTCAGCAACAACGGGCATCACCGCCACGCATGCCACTAGCGATAGTATGGGGGTGAATCTCATTTTATGAATTGTGTTGTGTATATAAAGTTGTGAAGTTGCTGAAAGACAGTAATGCTGTAAATCACTCCAACCATACAAGTGAAAACTATGGAGTGACCTTGGAACACACTTTGGGAACTGCTATTTCGCGCACTAGGATGGGGGGACACAACTGAAACAAAGACAGCAACAAAACTGGGATTTATAAGAGGATCAAGTGGATCAAATATTTACAGTTGGAAAAAGAATCCGCTTTAGCCGCGTATACTAATCGTTATTCCACAAGTATATCACTATGACAAATCTCGGCCCTCTAGGTGTGCGGAGACCGATGGCTGAGATGATGCGTGGCACCTAGCTAGAGTTATTACGGGTGAAGTAAGAATACTTGGTATGCAGGATGATGAGGCTCTCACTGCTTACAATTGAGCTCAGCAAGGGCGGAGGGTAAGGGTGGATGGAGGGTTTAAGGTGGAGTGTTTAAGGTGGAGATTTAAGGTGGAGGGTCTAAGGTGGAAATTTAAGGTGGAGGGTCTAAGGTAGAGGGTTTAAGGTGGAGGGTTTAAGGTGGAAGGTTGAAGGAGAGGTTAGTGAAAATATCTGAAGCAAAGCCACCTGTTATCAATTTAACAACTTTTTATCGCACACACAAATGTAACGATGCTCACCGTTGATGTACATATATATAATTAACTACAAGTAGATCAATTGGCGGAGGCTACTGCCTCTACATATAAAGGTCTGAAGCTGGCCTGATCTTCATACAGTGCTTTGCTCAGTCTCTACCGCCCATTACCGTCCACCTTAGTTAACCAAGCCCATCTAACATTGTCCGCTCGCCGCTGGCCTTAGCTACCTAACTAGCAACTGGCACTACCTGCAGTACCTATTAGCACTACATAACTACTAGCACTAACTGTGAGGCCTCGTTATGCTCGATGGGGTTGATTTTTCACTGGGCGTACATACAAACCGTACATATTGTGACCATAGGGATAAAAGAGCCTTAACCAGAAGGAGGGCAGATTTGCTGGGCCCTGGAAGCGTAAATAAAGAGTGAGAAAGTACTGCACACCACACAGTTGATCTATATATCCAATCGGATCATTGATCCCTCAAGGTGCGGCGTATTCCTCCCATCCCACCACTCCATACCCTCTCCCCCCACAGTCTCATTCCCTATACAGAGAGACGTATATCTATACATGACTATATATATACCCCGCCATGTCGGATATATCATACGCGATTTCTTCGGGTGCTTATAGCCAGGCTCTCCAATTGCTCTCCAAGCAGATCAAAAAGTATCCCAATAATTCATACTTCTACGCACTCAAGGCACAGGTGTTATCCCTAGCAGGCAAGAACAACGATTCACTCGCCGAAGCAAGGGCACTTATTTCGAAAACCCCTACCGACCCCAACACTCTGCGCATTCTGAGCGACATCTTCATATCATATGGGCTGTTTGAGGAGGCCTCTGAGGTGTACGAGGCAACATGCAAGAAATATCCAACCCTCAATCTCATTTCTCTATGGTTTGAGAGGTGCTGTGAAAGAGGTGACATCTTGGGGATGCAGAGGGCTTCGATGATGATCAGTAAGGCAATAAACGCCGATTCCAAATCGTCACCTTCTTCTAATTCAAGACTTTTCAAGATGTGGAGTGCCTTGACTATGCTGATGGCTCTAACTGTAGAACGGCTTAGCCCTTCCCTGAAGAAGATGTTGCCACTACTAGCGCTGAAGGTGATCGAATCTCAAAGCCCTTTGGAAAATGCCCAGGAGGTGTTTGTCCATGCTAAACTCTTAGTTGCTGTTGGCAAGCACTCCGAAGCTGTAGCTGAGATAATCAATTTCATGAAGAAAGAGCATGACTTGGAGTTACAGTGCATACTACTGGAAATCCTCTCTACCTATAAGGAAGAGAGCTTCACCATCGAATTGTTCAACGTTTCCAAATCGTTTTTGACTGAAAAAAATATCGACGATTGGAATGTGTGGCTCAAATTTATCGATTCTGGAAAGAGGTGTAATCAGCTGGACAGAGTTCTCAGCGTTATCTCCAAATATAAGGTTACTCGTAACAGTCAGCTGGCGCTAATCGAGTATGCCGTGCAAAAAGGAGATAATGAGCTTGCTGCATCGTATATAGAAAACTATGTCACCATTTATGGAGATAGGTTGACCTGTTTCAACGACGTGAAGACCTTTCTGGTAAAAGCAGAACTAACACCTGTGCTAAGGGAACGTTTCCTCATGTTTCTTGAAACCGAGCTCTACAGGAGAAAAATACCACAGCTTCCTAGTGATGAGGTTTGTGGAAACTCAACAGAGAAGGAGATGATCTTTGTAGTCAACACCTTCAAATGGAGGTTGCTTCTGGATACCTCTCTAGCGAAGAGCGGTGAGTTTGCCATTTCGTGCGGGCTGTATTACTCGTATTTCTTCCCTATCCTCTCCAGAAAGGAAAAAACAGACTACTTTCCTGGTGATGAGTTTCTCCTGATGGCCGTGCAGAGTATATTATCTAGAGATGGCAGCCCACAGGCAACTGTCTTGAACATTTTAAAATGCATCGTCATCCTTGAAAGTGGGGCAGCTAGAGACGTACACGAGTTTCACCTTCGTCTTTGGCTGGTGAGACTATATGGTGTACTCAACTGTTTCTCACTCTCCAAACGACACTACGATACACTGAGTATCAAATTTATTCAAAATGACACCCTTTCCCATAACCTTCTCACAAGGGTGAGCTCCGTATACCCTTCTCTTTCCTCTCTACAATTATTAGAGTCAGCCTCTCAGATATACTCACAAGCACAGCACGAGGTGCCACAGACACTGATTGGTGCTCTCCACAATGGCGCTTTTTCTAAAGTTCAAGGGTTTGTGGATCTCAAGCTGAGGTTGAGCAACTCATTGACAAGGTATTTGAATATTGTAGAACAAGTTAGAACCTCCAGGTTGGTTGGCAATAGCACAGGTGGGGCTGGTGCCAACTCCAAGCCTATTGAATTGTATAGAGAGCTGAAAACCGTATACCCCTTGCTCAGTCCCAAATCTGCTGACCTCGATATTTCTATTTCAGATAATAGAGACCAAGCCATTCTATGGGATTTTGGCATTGGCGAGGCTGTTCCTTCTATTTTAGGCATTGTTGAGCCAAATGCCCCTTCTGTAGAGTATTTGAGGGCGATGATCTTGAAGGAGCTCATAATCAATGAGACAGATTATACGGAATATGTGAATGTTTTGAAGGATCTTGTGACTGAGGAAGCACTTGTGTCACAGATTAATGACCCTGAGAGAGTATGTTTGCTTCTTTTTGCAGATGTGGCATTGGCATCCATTGATTCTTCCGCCAGCGATGCCGTTCTCAACAGGATTGCTGCCCTCCCAGCCAAAGTCAAGGACCACCTATCCAGGGGGGGAGTCTTGAAGGCAGATACAAATGCTTTATTTGTAAACATCTTTGAGTTACAGAAATCCATCATGGTGTTTACCAAGAATCACAACTTCTCAAAGAAGTCCATGTCGTTCCTCTCAAAGGTGAGGGATGCATTGAATAAGGTAACGACCTCACTTAGAGAAGACGCATTGGAGCTGAAACAGAAGAGTTTCCAGAAAATAACAGAATTGGAAGGAGCTTTTGTTGGGTATTTTGGTAACGAGGGCAAGCAGTTTGGTATTTCCGAGGATTTCGTTCTTGGCGTTATAGACGGTGTAAGAGAGAGTGTTTCCCAATCTGTAGGAGTTGTGAGGAAGATGTGATTTCCCAATTTGTAGGAGTGAACAGGTTATGAATACATTACATTTTAAAGGTTTTACTCTAACTCATTGCACTACTTTAAAGCGTTCCGATAAATATAATCCATATAGCTTATTACATCATTCATTAACTCTAGAGTCTAGTGGAGAAGTAGTCATCATCATCATCATCATCATTTCTTCTTAGATGGTCTCTCCTTTGCAGCAACCAACCTCTCCTTAGTTCCATACACAAGCCTGTGTGGTTTCATGTACTTATCCAACACTTCGTCCGAAACAACGCTTCTTCTCTCCTGGAAACCCTTGACAAACTCCGTCAGCACATCAATACACTTTTTCTTCATCTCACCGGAGAGTATCTCACCCCTCTTGTAGCCATCGTACACCTCCTTGAGGTATGCATCGTCATCTTTGAAGAAAGATAGGTACTGGTAGGCGACATCCACATCGGGATCGCCACCCAACCTTCTGTGGTCCTCCACAGATACCTGGCCACCGGAGAAGGCATACTTGTTCACCTTCTTGGTGATCATCTTGGGTGTATCGGTCATGTAGATGGCTGTGTTTTCATCAGATGCAGACATCTTGGTGGTGGCACCTTGCAAAGCTGGGAAAAACCTCGAGTGGATCAAAGCAGGCTTGCTAAACTTGAGCTTGTCGGCAACGTCTCTGCACACTCTAAAGTACGGGTCCTGGTCAATGGCACATGGGATGAGACATGGCGTCTTGGCTGGCAAGCCCAACACATCAGGGAACGAGGAAGGGAATGCCGTAGCAATCTGGACAGAGGCAAAGTGAATCTTGCCGATACAATCGCTGTCCTGGAATCCAAAAACGGCTTTGGCGGTGGAGGTGGTGATCTGCCTTGAGGTACGCACCACGTTCTCGTAGAATGCACCACCCATGTACTGGAGGTCGGAGAAGATGAAGGTGTTTTCGGGGTTAAAGCCAACCGCGATAATATCACGTGCATTGTCTCTTGCAAAGCCCTTGACATCCTCAATGGTTAGTTTGGGCTTGAACAAGAACTTTTCATCGTCAGTGAGCTCAATCACAAGCGGTACATCAAACACATCCTGCAGCCATTTGGTGAAGAGAAAAGGGATCATGTGGCCCAGGTGCATGGAGCCTGAAGAAGGGCCTCGGCCGGTGTAGAGGAAAAAGGGCTCACCGTGCTCGTACATATCAAGAATACGGGTGAAATCTCTTTCAGAGAAGAAAAGGCCTTTGCGCAGGAAATGGTGGGGTTCATGTCCTGTCACCGCCTGGAATCTATCGAGGGTGTCTTGGGTAATAGAGTTAGTACCGAACTGACGGGTCAGCTTGTCGTAGTCGATTCCAATGGCTTCACCGTCCACAACAGCACCGGAAACTTCCCATGGGGTGACCTTCTGCTCTGCTCCCACTTTGAGATCAGCAGTAGCTGCTGTAACTTCTTCAACAGACATCGTATAGTGTGTAGAGATATATAAATATATATATATGAACACAGTTTAGCTTATTGCCAAATATTTGACAAGCTGTATATATTTGTATATGCAAACTCAGAAAAATATCCAATACTCCCTACTGAGTCCTCTGTGGTGAGTCCTCTAGGGTGAATCCTCTATGCTGATGATCCTTCCAGTTTCCTGCTCCTCATTGACTAACATTTCACCCTCCTCCCCCATCTCCTCCTGCATCTCCTCTACATATATTGGGTGGGTAAAGCAGGGAGGGTAAAGGAGGAAGTGCAGGGGAGAGCTGGAAGGGAGAGAGATGAGAGGGCAGGCGAGGGAAAAAGAGCTTAGAGGGAGTTAGCTCCCTCTAAGCTCCCTTGGACGACTCCCTTGGACGACTTCCTTGGACGGCTCTTTTGGAGGGCCTTAGTTGCATCTGCTATAGTACAACTGCCTAGTAATCGCCAACCATGCGGGGGTTGTTCGGTGCGCGGCATTGCGACTGGGGCAGTTGGGAGAGCGGACGTTGTAAAGGAGGATGAGGTAGCAGAGGAGGAATCTCACGAGAGAGAGCAGCAGCAGGGCAAAAATATCAAGAAGTAAGTAGGGTGGCAGTGGCTTTGGCAACCTGTGAAGTTCTCGAGATATGTAGAGAATTAGAGCTTATATATATAGAGAGAGAGTGGTGATAAAAATCGGAGCCTATATAGAGAAAGTGGTGATAGAAATCAGAGCTTATATAGAGAGAGTGGTGATAAGTAGAAAACAATTGTAGACTTGTTGTGAGCTCAGCAACCACCTGGTGTGTATCATGAGTGTCCCAGTGTTGTCAGAGGGGCAAGACGTGGTGGAGCTCTAAGCCAGAAGTAGAGAGGCAGTGCCGCAAGATAAAGGATATTACAAACCAGAGAATGTAACCATCTGTCCAGTTAATTTTCATGGCTTTTATGGCTTTTATGGCTTTACATTAATATTCCCCTGCTCAAGATATCCCGTTAGTTATGCAGGGATCGCTTACAATATGTAGCCCGCCTCACTGGAGACTCATTCAATCGTAAAGGATCACCACAGTCACAAACATGGCGACAACTATCGACAAACCGTAGCACTACAACTCCACAAATTTTTTCCCGATAACGGACTGATAACGACTACCCCGGATTGCCGGCTCTCTTGTTGGTCTCCGAACCTACACTATTCCTCTGGACCGTCCTTGCCCTCTGCACCCGTTTCCATTACTCCTATCTCCTAACGCGAAATCGGAACCATTACTTCACCGAGACTCTTGTGGAGGCCGCCAGCCGCTCTCATCTCTCTCCAAAACTCCGAGCAGTAGGAAAGCCATCCACCTCACATCTCATCTCCCTTTGATCCTTTAGCCCTATCGTCCAAGCCAAGAAGACTGTTAGTATGTGCCTGAACAACTCTTTCCGTAAGAGCGGGGTATTTACCTCAAGTATCGGGACACTGTCTACTGTCAGTTTCTACGGCACCCATTTCATAAGCTGCATTTCTCCCCTCAGAAACGGTAAATCCAACAGCCCAACAATTAACGGCTTGCCGGTCCCTCTATGTATCCACCTACATCCGTCGCTCGCGTCGTACCGCGCGGTCACGGTACTAGCGTCTACCTTATTTTAACCTTAACCCGAAAAAGTCACCTAATGGGTGTATGCACACCACCACTGAGGCATTGGTGGAGTTTTACGCACCCTCTCACGAGACACTTGGTTGGCTTGGAACAGAGAGCTCGTGGAGAAGGAGTTGTAGGCATTTAATATACCTGGTTTCATCTCCTTGAAATTCAATTGTACACATTTTATCATTATACCGTTGGTTAGACACCATTGCCCGCTTCTGTTGGACATCTATCTTGCCGAGTAACAGATCTGTGTACATAGCTACATCACCTTCACAACGCTTTCTTTTCAAAGTTGGAGTTGCAGTAGTAAAGGTCACACTCCTTTGGTGTTGGATTTTTTTTTTTGCACCAACCTGGTGAGATTGAACCCTACTTTTGATTTTCTGTGGGTGGTGAATCTCAATCACATAAACATATCGGGTTTTTTATACCTGAATAGCATACAATATTCATAATATCCATTTGGCTCCTCCACAAAAATGACTGTTCAGTCTCATACCGTGGTGCACGAAGCCAACAACGTGATTGCACGTCCAACCCCAGATGCATTCTACTCCAAGCAGCCCTCTAAGGGTCTTAATTCCATCGAGGAGTACAATGCCATGTATAGGCAGTCGATCGAGGACCCAGAGGGTTTCTTTGGTCCTCTCGCAAAGGAATTCATCCACTGGGACCGCGATTTCGCAAAGGTTTCCAACGGTACTCTCAAGACAGGTGACATTGCTTGGTTTATTGGTGGTGAGCTCAATGCTTCCTACAACTGTGTTGACAGACACGCTTTCGCTAACCCAGACAAGCCTGCCATCATCTTTGAGGCTGATAACGAGGCAGAGTCCAGGATCCTCACCTATGGTGAGCTCCTGCAGGAGGTGTCCAAGGTTGCCGGTGTCTTGAAGGGATGGGGTGTTGGAAAAGGTGACACCGTTGCTATCTACCTTCCAATGACCGCTGAGGCTGTTATTGCCATGCTTGCCGTTGCAAGACTCGGTGCTATTCACTCTGTTATCTTTGCAGGTTTCTCTGCCGGTTCCATCAAGGACCGTATTCTCGATGCCGAGTGTAAGGCTGTGATCACATGTGACGAAGGTAAGCGTGGTGGCCGTACCATTTCCACCAAGAGAATCGTGGATGAGGGTCTCAAGATGACCCCATCTGTCGAGAAGGTGCTTGTTTACCGTAGAACCGGCAACCCAGAGATCCCAATGGTGGAGGGTCGTGACTTTTGGTGGCAGGAGGAGACCGACAAGTACCCTGGCTACATCCCACACGTACCTGTGAGCTCTGAGGATCCACTTTTCTTGCTCTACACATCCGGTTCCACCGGTTCCCCCAAGGGTGTTGTACACACCACAGCCGGCTACCTTTTGGGTGCTGCCCTTACCACAAAGTACGTCTTTGATGTGCAACCGGAGGATGTTCTCTTCACCGCTGGTGATGTCGGCTGGATCACTGGTCACACTTATGCCCTCTATGGTCCTTTGATGCTCGGTGTTCCATCAATTGTCTTCGAAGGAACCCCAGCATACCCAGACTATGGCCGTTTCTGGAAGATCATCGAGAAGCACCGTGCCACTCACTTCTACGTTGCCCCAACCGCTCTCAGATTACTCAAGAAATCCGGTGAGGCTGAGATCCCCAAGTATGACCTCTCATCTCTCCGTACCCTTGGCTCTGTTGGTGAGCCAATTGCTGCTGAGATCTGGGAGTGGTATGACCACCACATTGGTAAGAGCCTGTGTCACATTTCTGACACCTACTGGCAGACCGAGAGTGGTTCCCACTTGATCGCCCCACTTGCCGGCGCCGTTCCAACCAAGCCAGGTGCTGCTACCGTTCCATTCTTTGGAATTGACGCCTGCATCATTGACCCGGTCACTGGTAAAGAACTCGAGGGTAACGACATCGAGGGTGTTTTGGCCATCAAGTCAACCTGGCCATCCATGGCCAGAACCGTGTGGAAGAACCACTCAAGATTCTTGGACACATACCTCAAGCCATACCCAGGTTACTACTTCACCGGTGACGGTGCTGGAAGAGACCACGACGGGTACTACTGGATCCGTGGCCGTGTTGATGATGTGGTTAACGTGTCTGGTCACCGTTTGTCCACTTCTGAGATTGAGAGCGCCTTGCTTGACAATAAGGCCGTTGCCGAAGCTGCTGTCGTTGGTATTAACGATGAGCTTACAGGACAGGCCGTTGTTGCCTTTGTCGCCCTCAAGGAGGCTGCTGCTGAGGTTGACCCATTGAGAAAGGCCCTTGTACTCCACGTTAGAGGAATCATCGGCCCATTCGCTGCTCCAAAGAGTGTCATCATCGTTGACGACTTGCCAAAGACCAGATCCGGCAAGATCATGCGTAGAGTGTTGAGAAAGATCACCTCTGGTGAGGCCCACCAGCTTGGTGACATGTCTACCTTGGCCAACCCAGCTTCGGTTGAGAGTATTATTGCATCCGTTGACGAGCAGTTCTTCCACAAATAGAGTGCATTGGGAAAAGTAGTTGTATAGATGACATGTGTAGTTGTATGTTTTTTTGAGAGGTAGGAGGGAATTGCCCTACCCTGTTCTCTAGGTATATAAAGAGCTGATACCGGACCCACATGGGATTGCTTGAGTGCACACTCTCTTATATATATGATATTTTAGTGTATATCATTAAATGAATTTTGAAATATTTTTCGTGTCTAGTAAGATAACTTAAAAAAGAAAGAATAATACCATTTCCACCCTCCCACGGTCCAGTAATACCTCCAACAAATATCCATCCAGCAATCAAAAATAAGAATATATAAACATAATATAAAAAGGAAAAACGAGAAAGGAATAAGGAAAAGGGCTTTTTTGCGTCACACGGCGTCACAGGTGGCTACTCCTAACTCGCTGTCTGCTTGCCCAAAATACATAAACCATTTACCCTTGAATTGTACCATGCCTTCACAGAAAACAACTTGGTTGACCTGACCACTCCTCTCATTATTAGCCTCTGGAACCAAACAGGGGCGTTCCATTCTGGCAATAGGTCCTCTTGCAAGGTTGTCCTTATCGACCAGCATTTGACCTATAGAGTACTGTCTTTTGGGGTAGTCCCCACCACCAGTAGTGCTGGCATTGTATACCAAAATCCACTTGCCGTCTTTTGTCTTGATTGGAGGTGGGCCAGATTCCAAAAGGAAGCTCTCCCAGAAGAATTGGGGCCTGGCAAAAGAATCGTTGTATGATCTTGAGGTCCAATGCACCAAGTCGTCACTGGTTGCGAGTTGTAGGGCCGAGTCGCCCCATATCATGGAATATTTGCCGGTATCAGCACTTTTCTCGGTGAATATGGCACCCGATTTGGAGTGGTCATACCGTATAATGCTCTTGCCCTCGGCCGTAGTCTCTATATCCAACCAGCTGTTAAACATCGGAGGGTACTTGGTCCACGTCTTGAGGTCCTTACTAGTGGCTATACAGAGCTTGGGGTAGCGCAGGTCGTAAGCAGTGTAGGTGACGTAGAACACACCGTCTTTGACGACAATTCTGGGATCTTCAACACCCCCACCATGTTCCCAAGGCTCGGTTGCCGAGATTATCGGCTTGTGGTAACGGGTGAAGTTGTACCCGTCATCGGACCAGGCAATTCCCACAGACGAGAGCTTGGCGGCATTTTGCGCACGGTACAGAAGGAATACCTTCTCTCCAATTACAATTGCTGCAGCGTTATATATGTATTTTGACTCGAATTCATGCTTTGGTTCTGGTGTCAAGATTGGATTTCTCTCGTATTTCTTGAAGGGACCAATAGGGAAAGTGGGAGGGATGTACTCTGGGCCGGGTTTCTCTGCTGTTGCAACCAGGTCAGGCGTAATATTGGGGAACTCCCTTGAAACCTTGGTGAAGCGGGCGGCGGGGAGAGATTCTTTTGAAGCAGAAAATGGAGATAATGAGAACATTTCTTTATACTGTTGACGAAGGAGACTATTGGCGTTACAACTGCCTTGCAATAAACAACTCTCTTGCAATAAAATAAGGACTCTACACTGTGGGCCAGAGAGAGGAGCGGGCAGTATACCAAGTACCCTTTCCCATAGTGAAGGCCCATAGTGAAGGCCCATAGTTAAGGCCCTTAGTGTAAGTGTCATACTTACAACGGTATGTGGAGGCACTCAGCCTACACCGCACTTTGTACTTACTGCCTGGCCAGCAAAATGTGGGGGAGGTGAAATGCGTGGGGAAACCACTCAAGGGAAGGAGGGGAAGGGCGACAGTTTGCATACTGATCGTGTGCACCCTATACAGTGGATAAGGACATCGCCAAAAGGCTTGCAGATTAGGATATACATGATCTAATCAGTGATGTAATCATTTTGCTTTATGTGGAAGGGGTTATCCTGTGTGCAGCAGAGTAGTGTAGCAGAGTAGTGCAGCAAAGTGTAGCAGTCAGGAGGAAGATTGTATAAGAATAGTGTGCACAGTGCGGCTAGTGACTTCAACAGATGATAATCGTAACACGCAAAGTTGTCACGGCAATACCAGAAGTGATTATATCAGAGGAACGTCTTCGGTTATCACCGCCTTTATCACAGAAAAGAAAATTTCAAAAAATAAATGCTGATCCGGAATGTAAAAAAAGAGGTCCTGCCCGGATTCGAACTGGGGTTGTTCGGATCAAAACCGAAAGTGATAACCACTACACTACAGGACCTACTAGGGAAGAAAAACGATGTTCGCGACATATGAGTCGCAGAGTAATGCAGGATCCGAAGACAATTTTCTGATATATATATATCCGGACAGATATCTCACATCATCTTGTAAATGCAGTGCAAGGGTTTTCTACCCAGCAGGTTTTGGAGTGAATACTCCGTCCGTTCTCAATGCCAACACGCTCCCGCTCTGGCCCATGTTACACCCAAGTGCCTAGCGCGTGATACATGCATGATTTATGAGATCGCTTGGCCGGAGAGGATAACGAGAGTGGAATATCAGGGGATGTTAGATAGACAGTTGAAGAGGGGCCTTCTAGTAGTTCATTTAGAACATCCATAGCTTTTTTTCAGAGGTAATTGGATCATATATTTTGGAGGCAACTAGTGTCTAGTATATCAAGGCATCATTTAGACATCATCCGGACATTTCCCTCTACACGCTCTCATACTGCGCACATACTGCGCTCCTGCACACAACACACACAGCTCAACACATATGATCTCTAATGGCTTGGGATCTGCTCGCATACTCTAGAATTGGCAATTTGTGAACATATTTGTTAACATATTGGCCTTAGGTTCACCGTTTGCTACATTTTGTTATCAGATGGCACAGCGTTCATCACCACTTTTGTAGGTCCACACATCCATTTAAGCCATGGATTCAAATGCTCTATATGATCTCCATGATCGAGATATCCGATGGCAGCAGTCACTGTTAACACCAAACTCATACGAGAAACTAGTGGTGTACCTTGAAAATACGATTTTCAGCAACCCTCCATACATAAGGTACCCGTCTTTGGTAGTGTGTCAGCATCTGCTCACTTTAGGCACACTGTCACCCCATTCTAACAAATTGACTGCTATCCAAGACGATGAACATCCCAGTGGACCGGCCAGGCCAATGAATCTCAGGGCGCTTGATATTTTACACAGCCTTTGTAGTGTTGTAGAGAGAGGTGGACGAACAGAGTCTGGCGGTGATAAAACTCCAGCTGTCCTGGGTGGTGCCTTTTCATACGATAGGCGTGATTTGGATGATCTTACGACCATTCTCGTATCGTTATTGTCGTTTTCTAAGGAGGATCATGGTGTGAGACATTTAAGACGGAGAAAAGTGCCAACGTTGGTGGATTTTGTATCTTCAGCCGATATTTCTAATTCAAGCTTTGATAGTCCGCAGGATGAAAGCCTGAAGAGCCCCAGAAAACGCACCTTACAGGAAATGCAGAGTTGCAATGTAGAATTATCACCATTATCTAAAAAACTGAATAGATTTTATAGTAGCTCCAAGAACGGGCTTGGCCCAGACGATGATGACGATAACTCGGACTACTCTTCGGAGTGGTCAGACGGCGGTGATGAAGCCTTCACCTCTTCTGTAACAGAACAGTACAAGAGAGGAGGGCCGGGAGGCGAAGAAGGCCAAAAACGCAGTGCAACTCCGGAAATGGGTAAACAACAAGGCAACGGCACTGATAGGGGGAACGATTATCGTCTTCTCTCATTTAAAAGCAGTGGGGGTTCCACCGATCCAAGCCAATCGGAAAGTATTCTCTCACACAGACATCTTCACCTGGTATTGAAGGCAAGCCCTTGGAAGGCGTTTGATTGGGCTTTCAGATGCGCCAGTCATCCTGTGGTGGAGCCCTCTTCTTCAAAGTACCATACATATCTATTGCACCAAGCATGCTGGAATGCCTGGAAGCCGGTAGTGATGTTATTTGTAAGGATTATCAGAATTGACCTGCAAAGCACATTGAACAAAGTTGGTGAAGCCGGGCAAGACAGGCATAGACCATGGCATATGATCAAGGACACGTTGATATATCATCTTGTGAGCTCTCTTAATCACTTTTCCGATGCAATAGCCATTTCTGATTTTGTAGAAAAGTTGTTTGAATCCTACTCTGCTTCACACATCGTAAGACCTGTTTATAGCAATGAACTGAGGACTAAGAAGAGTTTCCTTCTCAATGCCGAACTGGCCGAATGGAGCAGTGTTGGCTCCCCTGCGGTGCTAGGCGTGCCTTCCATTCCAATTCGTAAACGACTTCTTTTTCTTGCCTTTTGGGTGTTTAAAGAATTGTGCTGTGGTGATCGAAAATCCTACCCGGAGGGAAATGATAAGCTCCATGAGATGCTCATCCATAAGATTGTAAAAGGTCTACATAAAGTGCCATACATAGAATTCATAGAGTTCTTTACGAATGACACCAGACACAACATGGAGGTTGTTGAAGTTGAATTTCAAGTTGAAATATCTCTCGGGTGTCTCACTGAGTTTACCAACCAAACAGCCAAAGTACTGCGGGATACACTATGGATACATGGAGGTGACATGTCTGAATTTTTAAGGTTCCAGGAAACTGCTGATGTGGATCTGGAGAGCATTTATAGAGAAGAAGGAGATCATTGCAAAGACGAGGTGATATTTTGCAAGTATTTTATCCAGCTGAAAAAGATCATAACTGTGTTTAACGTGGTGGTGTCTAGTTGGGCAAAGCTCAATGGGACTGCCAGCACAAGGAGTTTGACCGCAGTTTTGACATCGTTGAAGAAAGGAGATACATTTAGGAATAAACAATTGGAAAATAGGTGGCAGCAGTTAATGGTTGCAAGTAGAGGAGAGGGGAAACAAATTGATAGGGAGACTTATCAGTTGGTTGAGTTGTATGATGTGTTTGAGATACGATTGATTGGGTTACATAGGGAACCATAGACGGTTTACCGTATAGGGTTAATAAATAGATATACACCTTTCCGAGCATATCAAGATATAGTAGATTTAATGATAATATTAATAATATTAATAATAATAGATGTAATGATATTATTAAAAAAATATCCGCTATGATTTATCTTTCCTAGTTTTGATTATCCATCCACCACCCGAATATGCACCAACTCCTTCACGGCTTTCCTCACGGCCAGAACATGCCATGGGACCAGGAGGACATTTTCTTCAAAACCTTCATGGTAGTTGACATCATCGTTCAGCCCCCATACGGTTGCCAAATTGGCCAGGTTACGATACTGCTTCAGAATGCTCTTCATGAGATCCCCATAGTTTACAAATGTGGGACAGCTCAGTAGATTAACCTCAAAACAGTTTTTGTCGTACGTTTCCACCCCGCCATTTCCAACTCTAAATGAATTGTACAGGAATCCAGTCTTGATGGGTATCCTATTTGGCTGATTGGAAAGAGGAAGCGGTACCTGCAACACCATTCCGTATGCCTCGCCGGTGATATCGATGAGAGTATACGAGTCAGCTCCTTCTGCTCCACCGGAGCCCTTGGAATTACCAGGAGAACCCAAAACCTCAGTCATATCAGACGGTGTGCCTGCTGAATAGGCAACTTCTGGAGATTCTCTGAATGGAGTCATCGTCGTGGAGGATCCAACGGTATTGTATGTCCCACCTCTTCCACCAGGCACACTATCTACGGGAGAGTCGCTGTACATCTTGGACAAGTCACGTTCAGCAGGTTGCACCACCAACGAAGAGCATATGTCCACAGTCAGCACCACGAGGAATAGTCCCTTATGGCGCATACTGAGCTGCTTCCACTGGATCAGCTCATCGTCAGGGATATAGTTATTCACACGGGTGAGGATCAAGTACGATTTCCCGGTATGATTACGCATATACTCTAAGGTGATATCCCATATTTCCGATGAGATTTCCTTGAACCCTTTGGGAGAGTCTCGGGAAGTGGCTGTGGCCGTGGCCACCCTTTGATTGTCTGAGCAATGCCAGCTCTTGACACGGGCAATTCCTCCATACTGATCAGTCCAAGATGCAACACACCAGTTCTTATCTATGGATCTTTCATATGACACGTGCATGTAAAGATCATCAGATATAAGTGACTTTGCAATAGCCGTTTTGGTGAGCTGGAAGTTGATCCGGGTGGGTAGATCTCTGGAGATGGTGGTGAAAGATTTAAGGAACGGCTCATCGGCCACTATGCTGGTGTTGCCGCTGCCCAAGTCTTGGTGGAGAGCGGGGGCAGGACACAGAGAATACAAGTTCAGAGACAATTTTGTAAGCACTGCTGATGACATCACAGAGTACCCGCCCATGGGGCAATATATCTCTACAGGTATACATTTTTCAAACACAGATATAGGCAACGTTCTTGTTGAACAAGTCACACTTTGGGGATTCAGCTGGGTATCTCCCGTAGTGGAAGAAGTCGCCGCTGCACTTGCCTTGGCAGTTCTACGTTTCTTCTTGCGATCTTCTGTCCCGGCACTAGAGGGTGTGTCGTTGGCTGAGGAGATTGCTGAAGAGGAAGGAGGAGTGGTCTCGACGGTGGTGAGATCCTTCTTAAATTTAGTGATAACTCTAGTCATACTTACTAGTGAATTTAGGGAATTATAACACGTTGCAAATAGCAACAGAATGGGGGATGAGGGCAAATGTGTATCACCTTCGTCACCACAGAGAGAATTCACTGCCTTCTCCGCATCCAGGTACTCGCTCTTCAGGGCTGCTGCTACTGAAGAGAGACTTTCTTCAGCCTGTTTCCAAAATTCATCCTCAGAAAATGGCTTGCTACACGTTTTTGAATTTGGGTGTCCCCCCTTTGGACTTATTGAGAGAATGCCCCCCTTGACAAGACTACTGGGAGGAGGGGGCGATTCCAGCTTGTTGTGCCCAAGTTGTTCAACCTTAGTTTGCTGTTCCGCTTTTATCTTCTCTTTCAGATCAACCTTATGTATATAACCTAAACGGGCAGATTCATAATTTTCAACTAGCGCATCTAGGAAATTAGCGCTCTGAACAACCACATGTTCAGATAACCCTTCAACTACCATGATAACCCTGAAATTAGACGGGCCATTCAACGGCTGGAGGCTCAACAGGTGCCAGAACGGCAAACTGGAAAGGTTTATCTTAAGCTCCTGGTCAAGACGCTTCAGGTTGACCATGGAGTGCGGAATATCAAATAGGTTATCTCTCGAAATGGACTCTATAATACTATCTACGACATTAGCACGGTGGGAACCGGTTGCGTTACCACTTGCGTTGTGGCCCTGATTTGAACCACCGGAGGCAAAACCACCACCCACACTACCCATAGCGTACGGGGTTTCGCCTGTGCCGCTCATATTCATGTTCATCAAAGGGCTCGTGGAGGCGAATGAAGGGTCATTCATAGTACTACTGAGGGAGAGGTTATGTCTACTGCTGGCGTTAGCACCGTTTTCACCATCATCATCGTCGTCGTCGTCGTTTTCAACACCATGGCCATCACCGTCACCAATTTGCAGAGTAGGCGGGGTGACCCCTGACAGGCACTCATAGTAGGGACTGCGCGCACCTGCGCCAATAATACCACCACGTGACGCCCCAGCCTGTGTTGAAATCTCAACATTTGCGGTGTTTGAGCTATGTGATGCACCTCCCCCAAAATCACCCAGCAGCTCAAACAGCTTCACCTTTGTGATGCCGGTGAAAACTCGCCTCAGGGTGTTCTCCAAGTGTCTTGGAATTGCCACCGCTTGGGGCCCCTCTTCTTCATAGCTCTTCATCAGCTCTGGAGACATCGGCGCCTCCAGATCGTCGTTTGCTACTGTGGGAGATAGAGTAATATCTCTATCTCTCCAATGCAAGGAGCTTCCCTCGTGTCTGCTAAGGGATCGTAAACCATCAAATAAAATCAGTCTGAGTAGTGAAGGGAGAAAAGCCTCAACCTGAGACCTCTCGACAGTAGGATTTTCGGTTAAAAACACTTGGGGGAGAGTGTGAACTGGTAAGGCTCTTAGTAGAAAGGGTAACCAGTTTTGGTTTTCGGCACCATTCGGCAATGGAGATGGCATTGAGACACCATTGGATGAGGCCGTGAGTGCAGATAGAGGAAGCGTTGGAGTGGCAGATGAGAGGGCACCACTGCCACTACCACTGGCAAGGGTTTCATGAACACCCATTAGGCCACCTCCAATACCGCTAGAGGGAGCGTGGATGCTAGAGGGAACGCTGACAGAGGGATCGTTGATAGAGGGATCGTGGATAGAGGGAACGCTAAAGGGATGATTCGGTATCGTGGGTACACCAGTATTTGCACCCCCAATACCTAACCCCAGGGACAACTCCGGCGATGGTGTTCTGGACATGGCATCGTCGCTATCATCACCAGAAGTATCATCTTCATCACTATCAGATAGGAGATCAGAGTCCGATGGATCAGAGAGTGCCGCACCACCTAGAGCCGTTGCCGTTTCTGCAGGTGTACTATCTACAAACTTACGCGTACTAAACTTTCTGAAAAAAGGTGTTGATGGGTTCTCCGGTTGCGCTTCGTTCACATCCAAGGAAGTGGCAGTGCCGTTGTTGAAGAAGAACTTGCCACCATTTGCATATTTACTGTCTATATCCTTTTCTATTACAGGGTTGAAATTAAGAGGAGCAAACACCGATTTTTTGGCATCTTTGGGGGTTCTTATGTCACCAGCCGACACAGAACCTCCAGCAGGAGCACCAGCAACAGCAGAGTCATTTGAACCAATCTTTTCGCGGGTCGGTGTTCCAGGAGAGGGAGAGGCGAAAATAGCCAGTGGCATTGGCGCGGGGGCGCCTGGGTCTTCATAAAATGCGCTGCTTGGGGGTCCGCCGCTTCCACCTTCTCCAGCAGAATTGGACACACCAAGTAAAATTGTGGTGTCTTCATTACTGGGAGAACAGGTGCCTGAGACAGGATTTTTCTCCGAAGCGGGATTTTCCTCTGAAGCAGGTGGTGTTGCTGACTCCCCCTGGTGTGGGTGCTCGTTCAACTGTTCCAGCAGGCTGCTCTTATCCTCCTCATCATCATCTTCGCCAAAGAGGCCATTGAGGTCATCGTCCAGACTATCGTCTACAGAGGATTCTACATTGCCAGGTGCATCAGAAGTGGCAGAGCCTGTGGAGCCAGCTGCCCCATTAGAACCTACATTATCATTATTTGATTCACCACCCGTGTTGGTGGTACTCTCATTTGGACGAAAGAGTTCACCTTCCCATTCGTTTGAAGACTCTACACCAGTTTGACTAGGCTGTGGAAGACAAGAGGCTGAAGATTCCTGTTTAATGGGGTCTACTGGTGACGGGGGATTCTCTACATTATCTACATTATCGTCGAGCTCCATTTTATCGCTATCTTTCTCTGTCAACCTTATGTCAGGCTTATTTTCTTGCTTGATCTTTTCCGCCTCCGCCTTCTCCTCTTTCTCCTCTTTCTCCGCTTCTAGTTTTGCATTCAATTCTATAAACTGATCAACTAAATCAAGAGGATATCCAAAGTCACCCACATCTTTCTCAGCAGGTGCTCCTTGACTATTTACATACTCCCCATAATGAACAAAGCATAACTCTGCTGGCCACGTGATATACTTGGACGTTGTACCAAGAGACCCCTGTGAATATGAAGAAATACGAGGAGTGGAGCTATTGAGGTGGTCCAAATTGGGGAATAATTTTACCCACTTGCTCGTGTTGCCCAATGTTATTCCACAGTAATCTTTCAACAGCGTCATCAGCCTATCGTCATTATTTGGTGGTATATCACTAAGAGAGTCCCTCAGACTGTTATTGACGGCGAAATAGCACCGTACACCAGATGGACTCAGATATACAGCATACCCATCTGGAGCGTTGTAGACACGGGAGTTTGGATTGGCGCTCTCATCCACCAAGTTGACCAATTTTATCTGTGGAGATTCACACAGATTAATGAGGAGTTCATTTTTCAGACTCAATGTGGGGTTGATCCGTAGTAGTACATAGTGTGAAGGGTGGAGATGTTGGGGAGCGGCCGTGGCCGTTGCCGTGGAGTTTGATGGTGTCTCGCCCGATTTGTTAACCAATACATGCGTTCCAAATGGCAATATATGCAAGTCCTGATCATTGTCCTGTGCAGTTAGGGTGGTGGTGATCCTACTTATAAACTTCCGTTTTACAGCCTTCAAGAAACTCATGTATACCAAGGCAATCGGCTTGGCTCCTTGAGAGGCAGATAGATTGTTGACTGCACCCGTTTGAAACACATTGGAGGCGTCAAAAGTGCCCATTGAGCAAAACTGTAATTTCAAGCCTTCCGCTTCGATTATGCCGGTTAAAGAGGCGTGCAGCTCATCAGCACTCTTTGTCTCATCACCACCGGTGATATCCGCTTTGAAACACCAGATTTCTTTGGCAACAACCAATACAAGGGTATCTCCCATGCCTTGCTCGTGCAGCTTGGTTCTAATGACCACGTCGTAGTCAAACGTGAACGTGGCTGGTCGGGGCTGTGGGGTTGACGCTCTTGGGGGTGCCGTGCCGGGTATTGTTGTAGTTGTACTTGCCGAGGACGGGGTGTTGGCAGAGCCGGCTCTTGTGTTGGCAGTTTGGTCATGAAGCTGAAACACTATATAGTTGACCCTATGTATACTGGCAAACCTATACAGGTTAGTCACGGTAGCACCAGCTCCATTGGAATTGGTGGTGCTTCTCTTGGAAAGGACAACCCCGGTAGAGCTGGGGGGGCCACTGCCCAGTGTTGTTCGAAACAGGGGGTTGAGATCTGATGCCTGAAACATGTTTGGTCATAATCGATAAAGGTTGACCACACTTGTAGAGCAAGCCTGTGGGTCATATATATCATATATGGCTTCTACTATACATTTATTGCGTACTCTCCACTCACTATGTGCTCTCCACTCACTATGTGCTCTCCACTCACTATGTGCTCTCCACTCACTATGTGCTCTCCACTCACTATGCACCTGCACCCACCCTATCAGCTTAGTATGGGCATACTAGTAGACACCCTCTACACTATGTGGGTGTCTACTATGTATGCCGTCTAAGACGTCCACTATGTAAGGAGGGGCTTGACTGTGGAGAAGTCTATAGGCATAGTATGCGTCTACACTATGTAAGGCATCTATGTAAGGCATCTATGTAGGGCATCTATGTAAGGCATCCACTATGTAAGGTAACTATGTAGGGCAGCATCCACTATGTAAGGTAACTATGTAGGGCATCCACTATGTAAGGCATCCACTAAGGAGGGCTAAACTGTGGAGAAGCCAATATAGTGGGGACAGCAGAGGAAAGGTAGGCGAGAGGAATATGGACTCGGTGATAGGCGGCAAGCCGATACACACACAATATATTTGCATACAAATAATCCACTGAATCCATATTCGTGTCGATCTGGCTATGCTTGGAAAATAATAACCAGTAATAAAATGCACCCGACTGTCTTCACCCTGCCATACTCTGAACACTCTCATTATAGGCATCTCAGTTACCCTACTGTGAATTTTTCCACTCAACGGATATGCGTGGAGAGTAAGGAAGGTGTCTCGAATCAATGGATATTAGAGATTAGAGATAAGTGGAGCACAAAGACGTATAAATCAATTCATACATTTATATCAGATTACAAACATGGCAAGTATGTGGTGAGACTGTCAGAAGGTTTCAATCACCCTTTTGGATTGAACCCTTTTGGTCGCAGATGCCGTTTGCACCTGCAGCAATAATTTTAGGTGCACCATGACATCTACTGAATACAGGCGCGAGTTTGCAACGAAACTAACCGAGATTAGAGGCTAAGAGTAGAAATATCGTCATTCAGTTGATATCAACTGCCCAAACAGGTTTCAGGAGAACGCTGCTGAGGCCGAGAACAACGGGCCCTATTGACCAGATCAGATACGACCCTATAGTGAAAAGACATGTGTTGTTTGTCGAGTCTAAAAAGAGAAAGATGGGTGAGGTGAAGAAACCATTGGATTTTTCCAGGGGCGCCGCGAAGTTTATGAAGAGTTGAGAGGTGAAGAAACCATTGGATTTTTCCAGGGGCGCTGCAAAGTTTGTGAAGAGTTGAAAGCGGTGTTGGGTAGCACATGCCTTGGGAGAGAGGTCTGTATATAATGAATGAAAGTTATGAAGCATTGCAAGAGTTTACATCTAGGACTTGGGGGTTTAGAAAAATATGTAGAGTTTAGATGGTTTTTAAGGGGAAACACTTGTATCAAAGAGCTGTCAATCGTTTTTGTCATGGTTTCCCAACTCGATACTTATCGAAGCTTATCAAATAGCTATACAGCGGTTGTAAACACAGCCACGTTGATGATAGGCATAGGTGGTAAGATACAGACAGTCAGATACAGATGGCCAGATATAAACACAGACATGAATACAGAGGCATGAATTAAATTATATACTCATGCTTACATCTCATGGCGCTCTATCTAATAAAATTGTATCTCATTGAATAATATGTAATAAATATATACGATTCATTTGCAGTTATATATCGCACCGCCACTCATGCCACTCCCAACCCATTCAGTTCGAGGTGCATCGCCATCTCAATCGCTGCCACTTCACCCACTTTCACCACATTTCCACCACTTTCACCACACTTCCACCACTTTCACCACATAATCTTGCACCGCCACACTGAACCTCACTCAAATCTGCCCTCTCTCTCCCCTTTCTCTCTCCTCTCATTCTGCCATTCGTCAACGGCAACGGAAAACTCGATACGGCAATACCACCAATAGTGGTGGAGTGGTGGATGATAAAGTGGGTGGTAGATAGAGGGGAATGGAATTCTAATGGAGTGTGTATATATATACATTGTCTGTGTGTTATATGTATAGATATTGATTGTGTTGATATATATATATATATATATATATTTCTATTTCCTGGATAATTGTGCCGTGCCACTGAGGTGTTGAACACTCTGTGATTGATAGCACTATTGGCAGCACTATTGGCAGCACTATTGGCAGCACTATTGGTAGCATTATTGGTAGCACTATTGGTAGCACTGATTGGTAGTTGTGAATTTAGGTGAGAATATCCCATCTCTCTATACTGAAAGGTTGTGGGAATTGTCGATATCTACAATATTTCAAAAAAGAGGATTGATATTTGATAAAACGCTACTAAAGAGCCTTGATTTGTCACAGCAGCACTCTATTGATCCGACACATCACCAACATATACTGATCAATCAATTGATTTATAATGTCTTCTCCCAAAGAAGAAACAGCGGATGTATTGGTGCCCAAGATAGAATCACAAGAGAAGTCCAATGGAGTAACGGAGGAGGAAAGCGCAAAGTCTCCAGCAGACACCAATGGAGAAGGAGACGAGGAAGCAGGAGAAGTGGAGGAGGAAGATGAGGAGAAAGAAGATTACGACTCTGAGGATGATGTTCGATCACGTAAGAGACGGAGGCAGAATCAGTTCTTGGATGTGGAGGCTGAGGTTGATGAAGACGAAGAAGAGGAAGAGGATGAAGACGAGGCCGAACTACTCAAACAGACGTTTATCCAAGACGACCACGAGGGAGACGACGAAGAAGTACATCCGGGAGCCAGAAACGACGACAGACTACACCGTAAGCTTGACCAGTCACGTGAACGTATTGCTGAAGAAGATGCGCAAGAGCTGGCTGCAGACTTCAACGCGAGGTACGGCAGGAGCGGCTCGTCGAGGTTCCGTGGCACGCAGTCGGCTACGGTAAGCCAGAGGCTGCTATTGCCCAGCGTCAACGACCCGAACATCTGGGGTGTGAGGTGTAGAATAGGCAAAGAGAAGGAGGTTGTAAGGCAGGTGATGATGAAGATGGTGCATCGTCAGAAGAAACCGCTGGAGATCTACTCGTGTTTCCAGAGGGACAACTTTGTTGGGTACGTCTATCTGGAGGCGCGCAAGCTGGACGCCGTCACCGATGCCCTCAGAGGGTTGCCGCATGTGTTTATGGGTATGCCTAAAGTGCTTGTGCCCATTGACGAGTATAAGGACCTGCTGCGCCCGGGGTCCCAGTCTGACGTAGAGGTTA
The DNA here is from genome assembly GCA_003706285.3 of Kuraishia ogatae. Lineage (NCBI taxonomy): Eukaryota > Fungi > Ascomycota > Pichiomycetes > Pichiales > Pichiaceae > Kuraishia > Kuraishia ogatae. The sequence continues at coordinate 42,611 of PPKV03000032.1, read as the reverse complement.
CTCGGGGGATCTACGTGCGGATCAAGACGGGCAAGTACAAGGGCGATCTGGCGGTGGTTGATGATATACTTGAGAATGACCTGGAGGTGAGGCTCAAGGTTGTTCCGAGGCTGGACTATGGCAGAAACAGCAGCAGTAGCATTGGTATCAACAGCGATGGAACGGTAGAACAGAAGAAACGTCCTTTGGACAACAGGGTGCGCCCTCCCCAGAGGCTCTTCTCCGAGTCCGACGCCCTCAACTTCGACCCACAGCACTTATCCGAAAGAGGAAGGCGTGGCCAGTACCTGTACCGCAACGACGAGTATAGGGATGGGTTCCTGTACAAGGATTTCCGTCTCCAAGGGCTGCAGCTGAAGGATGTTCGTCCCACGCTGGAGGAACTGACACTTTTCCAGGCCGGCAGCGGCAACGGTGGAGCCGGTGGCAACGGTGGCAACGATGGCCTCGATCTCACCAGTATTGGGGCTGCCCTTAAACAGGGCGCATCCATCACCTTCGAAGTGGGTGATCGTGTTGAGGTCACTCAGGGTGAACAGGCCAGGCTCAAAGGTCGTGTGGGTGGCGTACACAACGGGATTGTGTCGATGACAGTTGACCATGAGAGCGGCTCAGCGCTGGCGGGTGCCTCTATCGAAGTGCCCGCTGGTAATTTGCGCAAGGTGTTCGCCACTGGTGATCACGTGAGGGTCACCAGCGGCAAGCACGAGGACGACAGCGGACTGGTTGTGAGTGTTGATGGAGACCATGCCACGTTTGTCTCCGATAAGACGCAGGAGGATGTCACTGTTTTTGCCAACTCCTTGGTCAAATCATCAGACTCAGCAACTTCCTCGTCACAGGTGGGGAGGTTCGACTTGCACGACCTTGTCCAGGTCAACATGGACACGGTCGGAGTTGTTGTGCGTGCTGAGAAGCAGCAGCTCACCATTTTGGCCACAGACGGCCGCATCGTGTCTGTTGCTCCCTCGTCTGTTTCCTCCAAGCTTGAGCTTGCCAAACACCAGCAGATTGCAACGGATAAGAACGGCCTGGAGGTGAAGCTCGGCGATATCGTCAAAGAGGTTGGTGGCGAGAGGCGTCAGGGTAGCATCCTCCATATCTACAGGAACACCCTTTTCCTCAAGAGCCGCAGCATTGTAGAGAACTCTGGTGTGTTTGCCGTTGGGTCCGGGATGGTTGAGACGATCTCCACAAAGGGCGCACTTTCATCTGTGTTTTCAGGCACCGATAGTGGCAACGGCCTCAACCTGACCAAGATGAACCCCAACCGTAACATGCCGCCCCCACCGCTGCCACAGGCCCAGAGCGGTGGGTTTGGTGGGAGAGATCCAACCATCAACAGGCATGTGTCTATCCGCAAGGGTGGCTACAAGGGCAAGAAGGGTATTATCAAGGACACCAACGGAGACGTTGCACGTGTTGAGCTTCATGCTCCAAGTAAGATTGTTCCCGTGAACAAGGCAGATTTGCTGTTTGAAACCGATCCTGGCGTGTATGTTCCATTCGAGATGGTTGCCAGGGGTGGTGGTGGTGCAAGGGGTGGCCGTGGGGGCTTGCCTCCTCATATGAGTGCCGGCCGTGGTATTGGAGGAGCGTCGCCTGCTTGGTCTTCTTCGCGCGGCGGTGGTGGTGCTACACCTGCTTGGTCGTCCTCTGCCAATGGTGGAAAGACCCCTGCCTGGGGAAGCGGAGCCAAGACACCAGTGTGGGGAAGTGGTGGAGAAACATCATATGGAGGGAAAACCCCAGCATGGGGGAGTGGCAGCAAAACTCCAGCCTGGGGAAACGGCAGCAAAACTCCTGCCTGGGGATCATCAGCTTCTTCTGGTGGGGGTAAGACTCCTGCCTGGGGATCAGGTGGTAAGACACCAGCTTGGGGAAACTCAGATGGTGGTAAAACGCCAGCATGGGGAACCGACGGTGGTAGGTCGTCATATGGCGGCCGCTCGGCTTGGAACCCAGATGCCTCTTCGTACTCTTCAGCTTCAGCGCCAACGCCAGGCAAGCCATGGGATACTGGCAATTCTGGATGGGGTTCCGGTTCGGGAACAACACCTGGGTTCCAAGCCGCACAAACACCTGGTGCGTGGGATGCACCAACACCTGCTAATATAGGCACGGTGACGGGTGGTGGAGTTGACGAAGATGAAGATGATTATAATCCAGAGGCACGTACTCCATAGTGTGTTTATGTTGTGAGGATAATGTATTTTATAGGCAGCAAAAAATAAAAGTGATCGATATAATGATGTACTGAAAATATATAATAAGCATATTATACACATAGAGCAACACTGTATGCATACTGTGATAATATGAATGTACGCATAATTGCATATCGCGGGTACAATGGGGGAAAAGGGAAAGCTGGAGGGTGCCATACAGGGAGTGGACAATTGCTAGGCCATAATTACAAGATTATTTTAATTATGAGATTCCCATCTACTACGGAAAATTCTCATTCCATGCATCATACGAGTACACAGAACATAACTAGATACTTAACTTAAGTTTCCTGGAGGAGAGATAAGAGTGACTATAGATTATATACAGAATAACAAATGTCCAGGATTCACTAAGATGTTTTCTCTACAAAATATCAGTGGAGTAATATATGTGAGTGTAGTGGGACTGACAACGAAGCCAAGACATGGACGGTGATTGATAACACAAAATCTTCTCATCCATGAAACAAAACAAAACCTTCGAGAACCTTTTATCCTACTCTTTAAAGTTCCAACTAATGCACGAGGTTTGGTCTGCATAATACCCTGCATAGTACCAGGCATCTTTAGCGCGAAAGATGCCCCTTTCGTCTAGTTCATCTGTCACTTCGAGCTTAACGCTGATATAAGCTTATTCGAGTGCATCAGAAGATAGCCATCAAAAGGCGCTAGAATTTGACACCAACTATTAGAATCATATAAAATTAAACAGCGAATTTTCAGCAATAAAAGCATTAAACTTCTCTCTTGAATCTGTTGTTTCTTCTCACCACCTGCAAGTGCTGCAGCAAATGCACATGTTTGTGGTCAAGTTAAATAACTAATATTTTTGTGTAATAAAAAAACCTCCAGCGTATGCGCTTCTCTTGGGTCCCCAGAAATAACATAAATAGACCTCCCCCTTCCCCCTTCCTCGATTCAGGCCAATGTTTACATTTTTCTTTTCCACAGATTTTGCTCCTTGTTTTTCTTACTACTAACTACAGGACACAACAGCAGTTATATAACATTGGTTTCAAATATCCGAGGAAGAAAACTTAGCCACGCACTTTCCAAAGACATGGTTGTCCCACCAACCAGTCGGTGAAGAAGGTAGTCCCACCTACTGTTCTAATCTATCGGGAGTTGCTGCTCTGTTGTATTCCTGGAGGCCTTTAACTAGTGTTGCTTCCCGTCAAGACATGGTTGTCCCACCAGCCAGTCGGTGAAGACGGTAGTCCCACCTACCTTTCTGATCTATCGGGAGTTGCTGCTCTGTTGTATTTGAAGTTTCCGCGCTGTTTGGCTAGGGGATAAGTTACGTGCCTTCTACTACTAGCTACTAACAACATATCCATCTGATAGGCAATTACTTTAGTTCTCAGGGGGAAATTAACAGCAGGTCACCACACGGCCACAAACAGCATTACACAGCAGGTCATCACAAGGCCACAAACAGCACTTAACATCAGACACCACAAGGCTCCCCACGTTACCGAGACTACTGTTGACCTTGAAGAAGTTGTTGCCTCGTTATATAACCTTGAAGGTCCCCTAACACTCAGTGGGTTATCTATAACCGACTACTACGTTACCATGAATCTGATGACGGAAAAGGACTACGACTTGATAGGTTTTGTTGTTTATTCTTTTTTTCTACTATTTTATCTATTCTTTACCTTCGCATCGCTTTTTCGTTCTTGTACAGTTTATATAGTTTGTATACTTATTTATTGGGGCCCCCGAACATCTATAGAGTGGAGTCTCATTGGACAGGAGGTCTCTTGTATGTTATAACGTACGCATAGTTAAGCTCATATGGTTAAACCCCATAGGGGTGCAATACTGAAGCGCCCACATAATGAAGCTGCCACAAAGTGAAGAGCATATCCTTCAACCATACTTGAAGTACCATAAACCTGAGGTGTCACAGCTAATGGCGCCCTGTTGAAGTACCCTGTCTAGGGCTTGCATAGTTAAGATGCCATAGTTAGGAGACCACATAGTGTAGTGTGCAGGAAACCATAGTGTAGGAGACACCTTGGCGTAGACAAACTCCAGTGAATAACATTAATAGCAATAATAATCATAATAGCATAGCAGTGCGCCAGACTTTTCAATAGTTAGAGCACACCTCGTATTGATTATCTCACTCTTTATATGACTTTTCTCTGCTCTTGTCTGTCCTACTTATATATAAGAACTACACTATAAGCACTACACTATAAGCACTACTATAAGCACTACACTATAAGCACTACTATAAGCACTACTATAAGCACTACTATAAGCACTACACTATAAGCACTACTATAAGCACTTCATAAGCACTACTATAGGCACTACTATAAGCACTACACTATAAGCACTACTATAAGCACTACTATAAGCACTACTATAAGCACTTAGATAATGAGTGTTTGCCTCACATCACCATCTCATCGCGTCCCTGTGGGGAAAGACGCGGGTGTGTTAAGCCTTTGCATCAGATGAAATATTAGATTCTAACACATGCTCAAAACTCCAACATATTATCGATCTGAGCCCGCCACATACAACATCACAAATTGATGAGCATTAGGTTTTTATACAGATCCTCCTATCGTTGCATCTCACTTCGCCCATTTGGCCGTATCTCTTCCTCATCATCTCTCCTGCACATCACGCGTCGCTGCATAATGTCTGCTACTACCAAACGAAGCAATGGTTCAACCACGGCAGGCAACGGAACGAAAAAAGCTAGAAGAACACAAATTACCGATTTCTTTTCAACAAGCACCTCAACCGCAAGTTCAAAGGGTGCGGTGTCGGATGTCGTCAAGGCAGAGTCTTTAACTACCAGAGCCACTTGTGACGCAGTCGCCAGGGACACTCTGGAAAGGGAACTTCCCCTTGATGATGAAAAGGAAAACACTCCAACACCAAAAGGAAAAGTATTGCAACAATTGAAATCACCGCTACAGTTTGATAAAGAGAAATGGGTGGCGTCGCTTTCACCATCCCAGCGTGAACTCCTCCAATTGGAAATTGACACTATGGATAGTTCATGGTTGGCTGCTCTCCACAAGGAGCTCACCAAACCATACTTCCTGACACTGAAGTCATTCTTGGCTGCAGAGTACACACGTGGAGTGACCGTGTTCCCCCCCAAGGAGGACATATACTCCTGGTCGAGGCTGTCACCCATTGACAACGTGAAAGTTCTGGTGCTCGGACAGGATCCCTACCATAACTATAACCAGGCCCATGGCTTGGCTTTCAGTGTTCAGGATAAAAATACCAGTATTCCACCATCTTTGAGAAACATCTACAAGTGTTTGAAGCTGGATTACCCTGATTTTGAGATTCCCAAAACCGCAGACCTCACCAAGTGGGCTTCCCAGGGTGTTTTGCTCCTCAACACCTGTTTGTCGGTAAGGGCGCATAATGCCAACTCGCATTCCAATAGGGGCTGGGAGCAATTTACAACCGCAGTTATTGGTGCTCTGGTTAAGCACCACGAGGATCGCAATACAGGTATTGCGATCTTGGCATGGGGATCGCCCGCCCAAAAAACCATAGGCAAGGTGAGGCTTCGTCCCAACACCCATCTATTTTTAAAGAGTGTTCATCCCAGTCCTTTGAGCGCTGCTCGAGGGTTCTTTGACTGTAGGCATTTCATCAAGTGCAATGAGTGGTTATTAGAAAAGTATGGTCCCAGGGGACCAATCGATTGGAATATTGTAGACAAATGATGTACTATACCTTGATATTGCACCTTGGATATTTAAGATCAACAATATAAATATGTGATTTGTGATCATAAATGAGAGCTTGTCATATACATATACAATACATGTACAATACGTGTACATATGCATATACAGATATAAATATACAATACGTATACATATGCATATACATATATAATACATATATAATACATATAGATATACAATATACATATACAATACACATACATAGACAATGCATATACAATACATATACAACACATATACATATACATATACATATACATATACAGATACAGATACAGATACATATACATATATATATTCATATACTTGTATGATGGATATCTGAATTTTTCATTTCTGTATTAAGTGTATAGCCCCCCACTCTATCTCACTCAACTCACTCCACTCCACCCGCTCTACCCTATTGGCCCTGCTTACGTTGACACTTACATAACTCCACATACTAAACTCCACATACTAAACTCCACATACTAAACTCCGCATACTAAACTCCGCATACTAAACTGCCTCACTCAATAACTATGGGATAGGAGATACGCGTCGGTGACGCCTGCTGCTATGGTAACGTGGCGGTGATACGTGAAAGAGTATACATTGTAGATAGATGGATTGTATGGCAATCACTACCGTTTTTGTTTATGCTCAATAGTGCCGGTATAACTGGTTAGCCAATTGTAGTGGAGGGGAAGAAACTTTACAGCTATAAAAACTTGCTCGAGTGAACCTTTTCAGTTTGGTGGATCTGTCGGCTGTTTTTCCCGTGGATTTTTCAGTGGGTTTTTCAGTGTACTTGATAGAGTGATTCACCGGTGTGGGATCAGCACATCATCTGTTCTGGGCTGGCGTTTTGTGTGAGGTTTTTCACAGTGATCATTTTGTGAGTAACTCTCTGTGTCACATTAAAAAAAGTCCCTGTGGTTTTCGTCACTGTGTTTGTGGTTTTGTTTGGTCCGAAATGCACAAAGTTGAGGATCATGAGATTGGAGTATGGAGGGGTGTGGGCCAGGCACCACATGGCATTGTCGATCACGGCGGAGAAGTTGCTACACAACGAGAGGAAGTGCCACAAACATCTAACATAGTAAGTGACGGGTCCGCTGCCGACGGTGTCAAAATAACCACTAAGGACAGCCCGAAGAACACACCTCTGCTTATCCATACCGAGCAGTCCTCCCTAATTACGCCCGTTACCCCGGAAACACCAACCACTCCAGTTTCCACCACTCCATCAACCGCTCCAATTTCCACCACTCCAGTTTCCACCCCACCAGCAAGTCAAGCAGGTCAACAGCACATCCCAATTATCAACAACACTGCTGCCAAAAGCACAACAGGCATACCAAGTTCATCAAGTGATACAACAGCCCTTAACAATGGATATACACCTCCAACTACGAGTTCGCAGCAGGGTGCGGCACCCGTCAGTGTATCGGGTGATACCATCGGTTCAACACATACAGGGTTCTCTAAAGGATTCAATCACTCGCAATGTGAATCAACTGGTGAAAAGATTGCGGAGGTTGTGGAGTCAACTGGTGAAAGCATTGAGAAGGCTGTAGAATCAACTGGTATATCGACTGTCCAAGCGGGAGACCTGAGTAACCCCATTGAACCCACAGTAGAGAAACGTACGACAAATAAAAAAACAAATAAAATGCTGGCCGCTCTCACTGCAGATGCCGACTGGTATATGACGTCATTCTCCAAGCCATCGTCCAGAGAACGATCCTCGTCGGTGAAATTCTCCGAATCCAAAGAGAAGCTGCGTGCTTCGATCCATATAGCACCCCCTTCAACAGCCCCCAAGAGACCACCAAGGGGCCAGGCAAATGGCTCCTCCAGTGCTAAAAAGGGCAGGGGCAAGCGCAGGGCCCCTGGAGCATCCTCTGGTGATGGGGTTTCGAGACCCAAACAGAAGAAACCTCACGCTTCCTCTAGAGACAGCCTGTCAGCGCTGTTAGAAGGCGCGTGGTGGTTTACCGGTCTGCATTCCATGGGCGACACAGACAATTTCCTCCGCACTGTGAAACCGGTCACAAAGCCGGACCCCCTCTATATGGAGTCGGATGAGCCCAAAAGAGTGCGTAGAAGGCTCACCTCCAAAGAGAAGATGAAACGGGAAAGGGAAGAGCGCCAGAGGTTGAAGAAGGAATCACGTGAGGCTGCTGCGGCTGCGAAGAAGGCCTTGGTGGCGGCAAAGAGCAAAAAGGTGTCAAAAAAATCAACAAGGGCTGAAAAGGAGGCCATCTTGAAGGAGGTGAAACAGCTGGAGAAGGAGTATGCCTTGAAGGAGCTTGAGGTTGCGAAGGAGGAGGAGGAGGAGCAGAAAATACAGGAGATGGAGCAAGTTTTCCATTGGTTTCTGGGTGTTGGGGAGTTGGTGGATATTTCAGAGAGGAAGATGTTTCTCAGTAAAGGCGAGGAGCTCCAGTCTCCTAATGGAGGTCAAAAAGATCATAATGGAGCTTCTAATGGAGATCAAAAATCTCCTAATGGAGAATTGCCTAATCCACACTCCATTTCTGCTTACGACTTGGTGAAAAATAGCACACTGGCTGGGAGCTACTCCTCCACTCTCCAGTTCCCAGAAACAGAGGTGTACCTCAGTATGCCATATGGCAACTACAAAGAACGCTACCTACTATGCCTCCCCAGAGACGAGGAGCTCAACCCATTTGACGAGATTGGCCGTAACATGGAGCTCATAGCGATGGCATACCTGCCTGAACCATACAGGAGCCAGGTGATGAACCTAGATTCGCCATCTGAGTGCATTGTAGGCAAGTATATTGCCGCGTTTGAGGAGGAACAGTTCCCAACTGTGCTGGAGCAGATCGACGCCTTCAATACGCTGGTTGATGGCTTAAAGGAACGGGATGTCATAGCCAATCATTTACAATCAGTCACCACTTTCCCACTGGTGGCATTCCATGAGATTCTCAACCAGACATATTCAAGAACGATTTCTCCAGATAGTCGGAAACTGCGTGATTACAAGGCATTCTCCAACTTTGTGTATGGAGAGCTGCTGCCGTCGTTTTTGACCACCGTGTACAACCAGGTAGGACTGTCTTGCCACCACAAGTTTATCGACCTCGGCTCTGGTGTGGGTAACTGTGTTTTACAGGCCGCACTTGAATTCGGAAGCGAGAGTTATGGCTGCGAAATCATGGAGCATGCCTCCTATTTGTCCGAGATCCAGCTGGAGGAGTTCAACGGCAGGTGTAGGATGTTTGGCCTTGACGTTGGGCATGTGGGGTACTTTTTGAGGCAGTCGTTTGAGGATAATGCCGGAGTTGAAAGTGTTGTAAAGGACGCAGACATCATCTTGGTCAACAACTACCTGTTTGACACAGAACTGAACCACAAAGTCGTTGAGCTGTTTAGAGGGCTCAAGGTGGGCACAAAGGTCATTTCCTTGAAACCAATTGTCCCACATGGATACACCATAAATACCAATGACGTGGAGAGTATTCTCAATAGAATGACCTCTGAAGAGCATGCCTACGGTAAGAATTCGGTGTCGTGGACCTCTAACGGTGGCATTTACTATGTATCTGAGGTTCAAACGGACATTGTTCCACACTACTTTCAAGAGCACTCAACTGGTCGTACTCGTACAAAAAGGGCAACGGTAACACCTTCTCCAGAGGTATTCCCCGGAAACACGGGAAACACTCTAAGAAGCACTTCAAGCGCAACTTCAAGGAATAGCAGTAGGGCACCGACACCTGGTAGTGCCATGACACCAGTGCCGGGAGCAGAATCAACTATACGAACTAGTGTAGCGCATAGTGTGACTCCAGGGTTGACACCAGGAGGTTTCACCTCACGAGGAAGTACCCCATGATCAGGAAGGGTTGTTGACTTGATTGTCGACTTTAGCAAAAGTTGAGAAATTGAAGCTTTATTGTACATTAACTATTAGATAATGAAAGGTGGAAAATATTGAAATATAAACATTAAGCATATAACATGTCACTTGTATTCCTTGGTCAAGTCACACAATGATACCAACAGTAAAGAAAAAAATAGCACAGAAAAAAAGGAAAAAGAAAGTTTAACGATTATATAATGAGACAGTTAATGCGATATATGCTCTCGCGTATCACTGCTGTAATTCTACACGCTGGGTAGGAATGCTCAACACAGTCCCAGAGTCTCGGGCATATCTCGGACTTTGGCAAAGAAAAAATCGGTATACCGAGACTCATACCCAAAAACACGATTATGTGTCAACTGTGCCAAAAACATGGTTGTGTGTCAACTGTGCCATCTCCACCAGCGCTAAACCCCGCTATCATTTCAAAGCCTCAGTCTGACCGGACAAAAGAGTAAAAGTTGGAGCAGACAACTTTTCTCTTCCCTTGAGGAAATCCAATTCCATCACAAAGGCAAACTCAAGGATGTTGGCACCGGCCTGAGTGAGCAGTTCACCAGCAGCGCCGGCACTGCCACCGGTAGCAAGGATATCGTCAACAATGACAACGTTGGCACCTTCTGGGATGCTCTCCCTCTGCATTTCAAAAACGTCTTCACCGTATTCCTTCATGAAGGTGGCAGAGTAAAGCTTACCGGGAAGCTTACCTCTCTTACGGATAGGCACGAAGCCGGCGTCGAGGGCGAGGGCAAGAGTAGGGCCAAATAGGAAACCTCTGCTCTCGAGACCAACGACATACTCGATACTGACGTTTGGGAAAGCCTGTTCGAGATGGAGCTTGAAAGCCTTGACAAGCTTGTTGAAGAGGTCTGGGGAACGGAAGATGGGCAGAAAGTCCTCAAAGAGGATACCCTCCTGCGGGAAGTTGGGGTACTGGTGTAGAGCTGACTTGAGCTCTACGGCAATTTCAGCAATTTCCTTGGACATTGTGGATGTGAATGTGATTGCACTATGGACGGGACCGTTACTTGTCAAAAGCGTACATAGGTATCTCTATATGCTAACTGTCAAAAGCCACCTGCAGAGCCGACCCCCAAATACAATTAACTGCTGTATGTCATACAATACCCTTGCAAGGATTTGCCAATGCGCAGAGATGTATATGAATCTACATACATATGAGGGTCAACACCTCTAGTTTGAGCGGAATGCCTCTATGTCAATAAATTTGGAGCCCTTCCGAACTCTTCGCGTCTCGTTCCAATGGGAAGTAAAAAAAAAAATCATACATGCGGCATACGTAGAGGGGCAGCGGGCTGCAGCACTGCCGGAAAAATTCAGGTGGAAATTGGGGGGTGCACATTATGGGTGTTTCCCAAAAGGGGGCGCTCAGGGAGAGCTGCTTACATTAAGTGGTGGCCATACATTGGCGTATACATATGGTGTACATAGTCAAGAGAAGCCAGCGTAGTAAGGTGTGCCGGGCCTTCGTAGTGAGGGTAGAGTGAGGGTAAAGAGACTGTGGAGAGGGTAAAGAGACTGTGGAGAGACTGTACAGAGACTGTGGAGAGGGTAAACAGACTGTGGAGAGGGTAAAGAGACTGTGGAGAGGGTAAACAGATTGTGGAGAGGGTAAAGAGACTGTGGAGAGGGTAAACAGACTGTGGAGAGGGTAAACAGACTGTGGAGAGACTGTACAGACTGTGGAGAGACTGTACAGAGGCTGTGGAGAGACTGTGGAGAGGGTTTTACATAGTTAATGAAAATGAATGCTTCTACTAGTTGAATATACAGAATGTGCATCCGGTGGAGTGTCCAATGCGGCACAGCGAGATTAGCTCTACTAGTTCTTTGCTAGTACAGCTAAACTTCCGCACAAGTCCTAGACGGGTGTGCATAGTGCATGGTTGGTAGTTAAGGTGCCATAGTTAAGCTTTACATAGTAAATAGTGCATAATAAATAGTGCATAGTAAATAGTACATAGCTAAGCACCCATAGTTGGGCATTACATAGTAAAGAGTTCATAGTAAGCAGTACATAGTTAAGGTGCCATAGTATCCATCCATCCATAGTTAAGCAGTACAGAGAAGCAAGACTGTATGGACAGCATATATTGGTGATTGGACCAATCGTGATTTTGGAATTCAGCATCCGCCAGATCATAGAGAGGTCCGCCTTAGTCCAACCATGACTTCATAATGGTGAGTGAATTGTTTCAGCAGGTATCGTGGTAAGCTGCCAACCACTGATCAGAAGTGTCTTGTAGAGAGTCCTCTTCTAACACCCCACCAGGTAAAGAAGAATACCAACCTTTCCGGAAAGTTGATGGAGAAAAACCCATTCAACAACAGAAAGGCACAAATTCCTCAACATATAGAAGATGTCATTCTGGACAAGTTCTCCCAGCACTGTGTGGACAACGACACAGAAGACTTGGTGGTTGAGGATCTCATTGCATTCATGAAGAACAACCTCCGCATACCCAAACGTCTCCTACAAGATGTGAATCCCCTAGAGTTTGCGATTGAGGGCACGGATGTGGTGGATTTTGACCTCTTGGTATATGAATGTGGACTGTTGCTGCTCTTGAAAGAGAATATCAAAATAGTTGACGCTACGTGGAAGATGGTTGTTGAATACTGTGAGCCTGACCCCCAAGGGAAGGGAGACCAGGGGACAGGGAAAACCCCAGCCAGGGGGAAGATACCCCCACCTGCTGATGTTTTCGCCTCAAAAATATACCTAGACAATCTTAAACATCTACGGGATAATCTACAAGATGCATCTGAAGACAGGTTGCTATTGGATATGATAAATGTCGCAACCAGGGGCAGCAAAGTATATGTGGGGTACGTTGACTTTGCCATGGTGTTGGGCCGTATAGGAGACTTGGAGCTGTGATGGCATTTTCATAGAGGACCATTAATGAAAATCATATATTAAAACATTGTGGGCAACTTATCAGTCAGTAGCCCACTTTTAACTATTCAACAAGATATATATATATGCACCCCCAATATTTGATGATACACCTTCTTATCTCCAGTTAGTTCCTTACAAGATATGCTTGGATCTAAAGTAATTCCTCAAGTAGTGAATCTCCCAGACACCGACACCGATAAGGAGGAAGATAATCGCGATGGAAAAGTTCCTCACCCTTCTGTTTGTGCTCTCGTTTGTATCTCTGAGCCTCTCTTCTCTGGTCTTGAGGTAGCTGAGCTCGTTGATGATCTCATCTGTCATTTCCTCAACCTTTCTGAGCTGAACCTCAAGTGGCTTAAGCTTCTCAGCAGCCTGCACAGCATTCCAGTCACGGGCGGCAGCACCGGCCTCAATCTCAACGTCAACTTCACGGAACATGGGAGCACGAGGGTTCTTGATGGTAAGCTCATTCTCAAAGCACACGTCAAATGCAGCGTTAGAGTGGGCGGTAAATGCAACCTTGACATTACCGGCAATGTCACGCTTCTTACGGTACTCGTTACCTGTGGAGTCGACAATTCTCAACGAGAGAACCTGGCCGTCACCAACACGGCCAGAAGTGTTGATGGTGACCACCACCAGCTGGCCCTCAGAGACAAAGTCTCTAATACATTTGGGAGGCGCGGTGTAAGAGGTTGCCGGTATGTCGAAACGGAGAGCCAACACTGAGGTGAAGAGGGTGAAGAGGGTGAACAATGGGAGTAGTGAGATGTGCATGATGAATTGTTTTGAAGTCTGATGCAAACAAGATGTAGAAAGTCGAAGGAAATGGTATTCTAGTGGTCAAGTGGTTGAGAGTTGAATGATGGCTGTGAAGTGGTAAAGTGATAAAGTGACAAATTGGGTTCACTGTATGCAGACAAGCTCGAAATTGATAAGCTTGGGATGGATAAGCGTGTAATGGATAAGCGTGTAATGGATGCGCGCTTGTTTGACTGATCCACTTGCACCAGTCAATAAACACCCAAACAATCTGAAAAAAATAGTTAGGTGATCAAAGATTCACACACCAATATCACTATAGAAAAGTATGGTTATCACCTATTGGTGCTATATGGCCACCTTCTTTTTCAGCTTGTATCTGTCCACTCTTGTCCTCCCTTGTCCACCCTTGTCCACCTGTTGATGCTTGAGATGCCTTTGGTGCCTGTGGTGTCTGTGGTGCCTAATGATCCGACACTCAGCGCTCCCAGCGTTTAGGTGACGTTTCCACTGACGCGACGTGTTTGTATGTGCATTACCCGGTTGGAAGTGGGGGAGCCACCAGGCAGAGAGAGGGGGGGCCACAGGGTGAACACAAGTGAGAGTAGGGCAGAGGAGAAATGGCAGAATATCTCCTCGACTATGGTGCTTTAACTATGTAGAAATAACTACGCTCCCGGCCAAGAAAGTATGTAGGGTTAACTATGGGGGCTATGTCAAGGACCTTCACTATGTGGACTTAGCTGTGTGAGCTCAACTACGTGGGCTCAGTATGTGGGCGCTAAACTATGTGGACTTAGCTGTGTGAGCTCAACTATGTCAACTTAACTATAGAGCGTGAAAACAAAAGCAATGATGGATACGCCACCATCTGAGAATCCTCTCAAGAAAGGAGAGCGGCCCTGTTTCCTGCCTGTGGACAGAGTCACAGCTTTGACAAACTGGAGCCACTATAGCATACAAGAAAAATCCCATCCAATGAGAAGATTCCAGTCTCTATATGTTCGGGGACCCCAAAAAATAAGTATACAAGCTATACAAACTATACAAGAACGAAAAAGCGATGCGAAGATAAAGAATAGAAAAAATAGTAGAAAAAAAGAATAAACAACAAAACCTATCAAGTCGTAGTCCTTTGCCGTCATCAGAATAATTCATGGTAACGTAGTAGTCGGTTATAGATAACCCACTGAGTGTTAGGGGACCTTCAAGGTTACATACAAAGGCAATAACTCTTCAAGGGCAACAGTAGTCTCTGTAATGTGGGGGAGCCTTGTGGTGGCTGATGCTTGCTGCCTTGTGGTGACCTGGTGTTTGTGGCCTTGTGATGACCTACTGAGTAATGCTGTTTGTGGCCGTGTGGTGACCTGCTGTTAATTTCCCCTGAGAACTAAAGTGCCTATCAGATGGATATGTTGTTAGTAGCTAGTAGTAGAAGGCACGTAACTTACCCCCTAGCCAAGCAGCGCGGAAACTTCAAATACAACAGAGCAGCAACTCCCTATAGATCAGAACAGCAGGTGAGACTACCGTCTCCGACTGGCTGGTGGGACAACCATGTCTTTACGGGAAGCAACACTAGTTAAATGCCCCCAGGAATACAACAGAGCAGCAACTCCCGATAGTTCAGAAAGGCAGGTGGGACTACCTTCTTCACCGACTGGCTGGTGGGACAGCCAGGTCTTTACAGGAAACTCCCCTCATCTTCCGGAAATAATCGGGCCATATTCCTACGAGTATAATCTTCAAAGTTGGAAAGTGCTTGACAAAGTGTTTTTTTTGGTTCAGGTTCCTCGAAGATTTTCTGTCGTTGCCTGTAGTTAGTAAAAAAAAGAAGGAGCAAAATCTGTGGAAAAGAAAAATGTAAACATTGGTTTGAATTGAGGAAGAGGGAAGGGGGTGGTCTATTTATGTGATTTCTGGGGACCCAAGAGAAGTGGAAATGGTGGGGGTTAATAAAACACAAATCTAAAACTTAATTAACCTGACCACAAACTTGTGCATTTGATGCAGCACTTGCAGGTGGTGAGAAGAATCAGCAAGTTCAAGTGAGAAATATATCACTTTAATTGCTGGGTATCTTTACCAAAATGATTTGATAAGTGTGTAATAGTTGGTATCAAATTCTAGTGCATTTTCTTGGCTATCTTCTGATGCACTTAAATGAGCTTAGATCAAAAGCAGCCTCGAAATAACTGGCGAAATAGACGAAAGAGGCATCTTTCGAGCTAAAGATGCCTGATATCATGCAGACCTAAGTCCTTGTGCATTAGTTAGAACTCTAAAGAGTAGGATAAAAGGTTCTCGAAGGTTTGGTTTTGTTTCATGAATGAGATGGTTTTGTATTATCAATCACGATCCGTGTTCTTAACTGACTGCCATTGATAGACCCTCCTTGCTTCATTGTCAGTCCTAGTAAGCACTCACATATATTACCCCACTGGTGTTTGGTAGAGCGATTGTCTACTTTCCAGGCAGGCAATTATTTTTTGGTGTAGTCACATTTTATAAGTTTTGATGCAGCTGTGGAGATTGCAAAACTTGAAATTACCACCACTCATATATATTATATAAAATTTGGTTTATTCCCAATATGGTATATCTCAATATATTTATTTATTTTATAATAGAAATATGGAAATATATTTTAATCACCAAATTAACTAGTGCCCTCTCTCCAGCATGTTAGATAAGTAGTTCACTTTATGTAAAACTTAAGTTGTAGACATTATGTGTGTGTACTGGGCTGTCTTAGTTGTGTATTCTTAAGTATGACAGCACGGCAGCTCGATTACGTGACTTTAAAGATGGCGGCAGAATCAGCGGCTCAGTTTGTGGCAAATTCAACTATGTGAGCTTAACTATGCCACCCTAAGTGTGGCACATTAGCTATGGCACCCTAAGTATGGCACATTAGCTATGGCACCCTAAGTATGGCACCTTAAGCATGGCACCTTAAGTACGGCATCTTAACTATGGAGCTTAATTATGGACCGAGTCCTCTACACTATGGT
Source organism: Kuraishia ogatae (assembly GCA_003706285.3). Classification (NCBI taxonomy): domain Eukaryota; kingdom Fungi; phylum Ascomycota; class Pichiomycetes; order Pichiales; family Pichiaceae; genus Kuraishia; species Kuraishia ogatae. The sequence continues at coordinate 26,067 of PPKV03000032.1, read as the reverse complement.
GTCCTCTACGCTATGGAGTTCCCCACACAATATGGTGCCTCCTACACTATGGTGTCCTCTACGCTGTGGAGTTCCCCACACAATATGGTGCCTCCTACACTATGGTGTCCCCTACACTGGTACCCATAAAGGCCACACTGTAGCATTGTAGGTAGTAAGTAGCCTCGTACACACCATCGTGCAGTGCATACATATACTATCTCTCACAGAGAAGCCCAATCACCACACATTATCTGCCATACATCAGCTTCCCCAGCTTTAAGCAACGGTATGGCCAAGTATGAGGCGTAGTGGGATAAAGATAAGGCACGGATAGAGCATAGTTGGATAATGGGAATAAAAGATAGAGAATACAACGGATATCAATATTGCCAAATCTAAACATATTGTATAAACATATTGAGGGTCTTTGGTAAAAGAGACTCCAGTGAAAGAGGCCCCAGTGGAAGAGGTTCTAGTAAAATACTCACATATATATATTCGTCTATTTGTATCTATATAATTGTCATGTATTCTCAGGACATGCATGGGGTACTGCATTTATATCGGTAGATGTTACAGTGAGATAACAGCCATAGCGTAGAGCAAAAGATCTTCCCCTCCACTCATAGATACATTCACAGTCAATACAACTAAATAGTATATGATATCACACAAACTACACAGCAACACACAGCAGCACACCACAGTATCATAGCCTAGGCACTACAATATAATCACCATAGCATAAACACTATAGCATAAGCACTATAACATAAACACCATAGCATAAGCACTATAACATACACACCAAAACATAAACACACAATATATACGTCACAACATAAACACTGCTGTGAATACATCATTGTCCGAAATTATTATCTCCCACCTCAAAAATCATCACACTAGCGATATCAAACGCTTCTTATGATTTATGCCGCCAAAGTGGAACGAATTGGAACTGAGGAAGCTTTGTCACACAATCACATCAATGGGCAAAGAAACAACTAATAGGGGACGACCTCAAACGTCTCACACTGCTGAAGGACTGGGCATCAGGGCCAGCGACACGTCGGTCGAGAGCAGACAAGCGGCTGAGACACCATCCAATGAGAACAAAGTAGGGAGGAGTGGCAGTTGGGCGTTTTGGCCGGCGACGCCTTCACTCGGAACACACGATGGTGGCGGCTCGTCCATAAATAAGGGAGATGAGGCGACTGGCGATTTTGCTAAAAATGATGAAGGAGGCTCTGTGCGGAAGAGCAGCCCCCTTATTTCTAATGATGTTCCCTCCTCAGAAGCTGTTGAACCTCCCAGTTGGCTTTGGAGGAGACTGCCTTCCTCTAGCAGTACTGAGTCGTTGCGTAATTTGCTTATGAGGGACTCTCTGAGTGGAGGGGGCGCAGCCAAGGAAAGTGGTGATGAGATTAAGCCACCAAATTTCATAGTCAGAATTGGAAATAACGATAATACACAAGTGTCTGGTGAACCCCACAAGGCAAGGAGCGGATCATGGTCCTTTTGGCAGAAATCGCCTATTGTCAATGACCAAGTAAGCCCTAAGCAGAAATCTAATCACGTTTTCCCAGATGTGTTTGATGCCGCAAAAGTTAAACAGACAGAAAACGGAGATGATTCCTCAATAAAGAGCGGGAATACAGGCAAATTTGCGAAAGATGATTATATAGATAAAAAGAATACCCAGAATAGTAGCGTGGGTGCCGTCGTCGTGCCTCCATTTGAGAGAAAGCCTTCGATCAAACATGCTCCCATAAAGCCCAATTCTGTGAAACCTCTTTCGTCTGATCCAATTCCTAATAAGATCGTCCCCTCCTTTGAAGAATGTCTCCCCTTACAAACAACCGCTGGAAGTGTCCTATCCAATATTCAACGAGTATCGTCTCGTCTTGGGTTGCCAGTTTCTGAGCCTAGGCATCTGTACAGAACCAGTAAACCTGTAAACTTTAGAAGGGTTCTTATCATTGGTGTTCATGGGTTCTTCCCCAACAAGATGTTACGCCCCCTAATTGGAGAGCCCACAGGAACCAGTATCAAATTTGCGGCTGAGGCTGAAAAGGCCGTTTTGCAGTGGGCAAACGATAACAACATGGATGTAGCAATACAGAAGATCGCCCTTGAAAAGGAGGGCAAAGTTTTTGATCGTGTTGAGTTTTTCTTCGGTGTAATGAAGAAATGGCAGGAGGAAGTAAAGCAGGCAGATTTTATCTTTGTCGCAGCACATTCGCAAGGTACTCCGGTGAGTGTACTGTTGATTGCCAAACTCCTTGAATACGGGATCCTTGATGAAGCCAAAAGGATCGGCATCTTGGCAATGGCTGGTATAAACAATGGTCCTTATTATGGTGTAGATCAGAAATTCTACGTAAGAGCCTATTCCACCATAGAGAACGAGTCGATGCTTGAACTGTTTGAATTCCAAAATACCGACTCTGTTTTGTCTGCGAAATACCTAGAAAGTTTAAGGCTGATAATCAACGCCAATGTGAAACTCACCTTTGTGGGCTCTATAGACGACCAGCTGGTGCCGTTGTACAGTGCCATGGCATCGCATGTAGTTCACCCAAATATCTATAGGGCAACGTATATTGATGGTACCAGTAATACTCCGGATTTTGTCTGTCGTATAGTTAGTTTATCGTGTTGGCTAAAAAATCTGGGTTTCTCTGACCATGGGGTCATTAAGGAGATCTCTGGATCGTTAGCTGGACCCTTGACTGGAGGGGGGCATTCTAGGATCTACAATGATCTAAATGTTTATCTGCTGGCGTTGAATTTTTTCTTATCCACCTCAGACGCTCCTTCGAGTCCAGTTAGGTTGAAGAGGTTTGATATAAGAACCCTTGGTATTAACCCTTTTCATTTGCCGTGGTGTATGAGGGGACTCATCTTTGAAGCATCCAAGAACATCCCAGATGGGAAACACCAGGTTGGCTTGATGTTTGAGGAGTTTGAAGCATGGAAGCCAGAAAGCAAGGTTTTGAAGGATATGAAGTATCGACTGAATGCCATCAAGGCGAAATTATAATTTATATTTCAAGATGTTACACTGGTCAACACACCTAGGAAGATGACGAAGTCGGCACTCACGATATGTGTCACTGTGTGTAACTTATATAAACCCGCATATGTACATCCAGGTTACCTCTATGTACATTTATATATATTTATATAAATATCCAAGTGAGTGTATCTGAGTAGATGAATAGCACTGTCTATCAACACTACTTAGGATACTATTTCAGCAACTAGGTCCAAGTAATCACCAACTCTGACTAAACAGCTACATCTAAGCGCCGCCATATTGGGTTATATTTCATCATCAAAATACATTCTAGTTGTCATTTTAGTTGTATCTCCCTGACTTTTGTTCCCCATTCCCTTCCACCCCCCCCCTTGCGCATACTTTTACCCTGCATGCTGTCATCTTCACGTTGCCTTCTGCACGCTGGACGAGGCACCGTTGAGATGCCGTTGTAATCAGCTGGGTGGATTCAGCGAGTCTGACTGAATGGCTCAACCCAATGAACAGTTTATGTTATTTCTCTTCTACAGCTTTGACGTTTATCTTCCTTCATGTGGTCCCTTAGGTATTTAACCCTCTCGACTGTTGCCGCCTGCTCTGCGTTATCTCCTCGCAGTGTCTTCATTATCTTCGCGGTGTCTTCACTATCTTGTGGTGGGGTCTCCCCACTGCTTACTGCGTCTGGTGCTTAACTAACTGCGCTTGACTAACTGCGCTTGACCAACTGCGCTTGACTAACTGCGCTTAACTAACTGCGCTTAACTATAACCACTCAACTACGAGCGCTCTAGGTATGATCGATGTCCTTCATATCGCATTCACTATATCTACGCTCTTTTTATTATAATGCTCTACCAAATGCACCCTACTCCCTTTGTCTACTCCTTTTGTCTACTCCCTTTGTCTGCTCCTTTTGTCTACTCCTTTTGTCTACTCCTTTTGTCTATGCCTTATTTCTATGCCTTTTGTCTACTCCATTTCTCTATGCCTTTTGTCTGCCTACATTTGTCTGCCTACATTTGACTGTCCTCCGGAGGCGGCGGCTGACTCCTCTTTGGTAATGCTTAGTTAGAGCTCCTGATTACTGCATAACTACCGCCTAGCCACCACTTAATCACTACTGCCCAAATACTACTGTTTAACTACTCACCCCTTACTACCAGTGAGTGCCTTCCAGCACCGGGGCAGGGGTCATTTTGGGTGAATAGTCGTGCCCCAAAGTGACTCAGTCCCCTTGCTGTCTTCCCCCAGCGTCTCGGCCTCCCTTTGTGTCTGTCATAGAACACTCGGTATGCGCCTTAGTGCGCCTTAGTATGCGCTCATTAAGGGCCCCGCAGGCCACTCACACTTTCGGCTGGATTTACTACCGATTTACCGTGCGGGTTTTAAGCTTAGGAGTGAAAAATACGCAGTGCAAGATGGGTAGGAGCGCTGAAATATCTGGGCGACCCGTTCAAGAGTAGAGAGTGTTTGAGGCGAATGCAACTCATGTTTAGAAAGTATATCAAATATCGGGAAAAGTCAAATATTGGGAGAATCCATATATTGGCTTCTTATTTGTGGTGTAGAGTATAGTACAACTGTATAATACTACCCATAGTTGACTGCCATTCACCAGTGCTCATTGTGCTCATAGTGCTCTTGCGTACGGTAGATTAGCTGCAGAGTCACTCATTGTTGGTGGTTGTAGGCTTTCCCGTCCCTTGTTCCTGTACGGGTTGATCACACTAAAACCAGTTACTGTCACTGGCCAGTGTAAATATCAACATCAATCCTCGCTGTCAATCATCGTCAATCATCGTCAAACATCGTCAAACATATTGCAAACATCGTGACCAACACATAACTGGAAACCACCATAGGTCACTATACAAACAACTCCCTCAAGATGGCAAAACATGAAAAATCCGCCTCTCAGAAGGTGTCGACCCTTGGTGGGTTCCTTGCTGGTGGATTGGCAGCCTGCGGTGCTGTCACCGTTACAAACCCAATTGAACTCGTGAAAACAAGAATGCAGCTCCAGGGTGAGCTTACCTCAAGGGACTCAAAGTCCCCTAGACCGTACAAAAACCCTTTTCAGGCCTTAGGCGTCATATACAAGAATGAAGGTGTGAGGGGTATCCAAAAAGGTTTGATGTGTGCTTACATCTACCAGATCGGTCTCAACGGATGCCGTCTCGGACTTTACGAGCCAGTCAGAAAAATCATAAACGGCTTCGTGTATCCGGAGTTGGACTCCCACCAGGTGCAGAACATCCCCATCAACGTTGTGAGTGGTGCCCTATCTGGTATTGCAGGTGCAATCGTGGGATCGCCTCTATATTTGATCAAAACAAGAATGCAGAGTTACTCCCCCGTATTTGCAATTGGCCAACAGACCCACTATACCTCGATCTGGCATGGTCTCTCCTCCATTTATGGACAGGAGGGCATTAAGGGTCTCTTTAGAGGTGTCGATGCTGCAATTCTCAGAACAGGTGCAGGTTCCTCAGTTCAACTACCTATCTACAACTTCACCAAGCACGAGCTGTTGGCCAACGACATTATAAAGGAGGGCCCTGCTCTTCATCTGCTCTCATCCACCGCTTCTGGAATGGGTGTGGCTGTTGTGATGAACCCATGGGACGTGTTGCTCACCAGGGTATATAACCAGAAGGGTAACTTGTACACTGGCCCTATTGACTGTTTGGTGAAGACAGTCAGGGCCGAGGGTATTTTTGCTCTCTATAAGGGATTCTTTGCCCATCTCTTGAGAATTGGGCCTCATACCATTCTCACCTTGACGTTTATGGAGCAGACAATGAAGTTGGCACAATTCGTGGAGGGCAAGGTGTTCACCGCCTAGGTGAGGTTGCAGATATAACCAGCAGTCATTGGAATTAGAGCATATGTGTGTATCAATCTATTTATGTAATACAACTATACTATTATACTGTCAATGCTATCTACGTATTATTGGTATTATGGATGTTATCCAGACAATCTGTGATGCGTATATTTGCTATACATACTGCAGATGCTATTCATGACCTATGGGTATATTAATCTGTGTGTATAATAACCGATAGGCATAATAATCTAAGAGTATTTTTTAATTATGGGGTTCGACTATATCAAGGCTTGTCACCTATGTCTAATATATCAGTTATGCTTCTACACTCGTGATCCGATTTGTCAGTAGGTTTCATTTATTTGTTCCATATGCGAATGGGCATATCACGGTATCCAACGTAGAAAAACGCGCAATCATAAAGAGCTTTTCTAAAAACGGGAATTTTCGCACTCCAAAAACAGATAATAAAAAGAGAATTCAAACCAAATCATATCATATCATATGAAATCAAAACAAGATAACCTAAGAAATAAGTTATGACAATGATGACAACTGCAATCAAACTATCCAATGACTACCAAAAAACCAAAACCGCAGCATAAAACAATAGGGTGATGTGCGAAAAAGTGTCTTTAAAAGACAGAGAGGGTAAAAAAAGAGAAAACAATGTGGACAAATACACATGATATACTCGTATATGCCAATGCGGGAAACAGGCGGTCCGGTTGAAGGGCTACCCGATAGGGGCTTCCAATAGGGGCTTCCGATAGACCCTCCAGCGAGTGTCACTTGACATTAGGATAAAAAAACAAATGATAGAATCAAAAACATCGATACGTTTACGTTCTATTAGGTATGTGAACAACTATCTGCAAGTGTTAATTGGATACGTGACGATATCTTCAACAGAACACAACATCGAATAGTTGTTCTATGCATGATAGGATAACCGCTGCCAATACTCGCGGCCAACAACCAGGAAAGGCAACCATCACCTATGCTATCTGCGCTTCTACGACTCCTCTGGGATATCCTCAACGTTCATATCTGTTGAAATGGCACTGTTGATGGCTTGTCTCTCAACCACAAACGGCTCGCCCTCCTGCAATAGGGAATTGGCAGCGTTACCAACAGACGCTTGCTGACGTTGCATATCAGCCTGTTGCTGTGGTATTATGGGGAACCTGTTTGAGGGGACACCAATAGGGGGCACAGAAGCAGAGGGGCTGCGAGCATCACGTGAAAACCCGAGGCCGGCTGTAGCGGTGGTTGTAGGGCCAGCGGCTGCAGCGCCAGCGGAAACACCCACGGAATTGCCGGTAGCAGAGTTAACAACAGTGTTCAGGTTATGTGGGATATGTGAGGGGGCGGCAGTGCCAATGTTGGGAACAAAGTCCTGGTCCTGTTGAGCGGCTGTTGTTGATGATGACGATGCAACAGCGGCCCCGGCGGTTGCTCCGCTCTGCTGGGACGAGGTGGCACTTGACGCGGTGGTCTGTACGCACCAGTGCTTGTGGTATTCCCAAGCACGTGACTGGCACTCTTTGGAACAGTACTTGGTGCGCTTACACCTCCTGCACTTTGCAAATTGGCGCGGGTATTCCTCCCATTTGCCACAGTCAAAGCACGCGCACTGTCTGACTCCGCCCTTTGACTCGTCCTTGCGGCATGAGTTACGGACAATGACACCTGCCCAGTAGCAGATATCCCTGGTGTGCCTGCTCTTCACGGTGAACTTTTCCACCAATGGGAAGATGTTGATGTTTTCAACAGCAAATAAGTTGGCGTCCATGTCCTCACCGGCAGAGAATAACGTGGTGGGGTGGTGGTGTGAAGCACTTGAGGGGTTGCCCGAGTTGCAATCTGTAGAGTGGAACTGCTCTTCATCTCTGGAGGCTCTTAGCAAAAAGAGCTCTGTCTCCGCGCCAGCAGCCGCAAAGAGGGGGAGTCTCTCGTTGTTACTGGAAGCGGAGCCATTTTCCATATACTCACGACGAGCAGGAGGAGGAGGAGGAGCAGCACCAGCACTAGCAGCACCGGTGTTGACTCCCAAGTATGACCCGTAGTTATATGTTTCTGTTGAGTATTTTCCCAACTTGCCATACTTGAGTATATCGCACTCGTCTGGTAACACCTCAAAGTTGGAATACGAATCGTAATCCCATCTCTTTTCAAGGGCACTCTTGCGCTGTTCCTGTACGTACGCGTTCTTCAGCCTCAGCTTGCCGCTCTCGCTTTGAAGAGACTGTGTGACGGCTTGGTCCAGGGAGACAAAGCAGGTTGCCCTCGAAAGGGGCGATTTCTCAAGCTGGGCTTTTTCAAAGTTGGCAAAGAGATGGTCAAAGTTGGAGTATGGGTTATTAGCTGTCGTGGCATTTGTGGATCCTGTGGAATCCCCGTTTGGATGCACATCAAACCTATCGGTGTTTCCAAAAGGGCTCCTGTAAAACCCCAGGGGATCCACTAGTGCGCCACCCACGACATCGCCAGTGTCGCTGCTCTTCCTTGTCCTGATTACCTCATCAATTGCCTCAGCACTGATGGTGCCCGTACTCATGATGGCCCCCACAGCCGCGTTGCCATTCCCACCAGCAGCGGCGACGGCAGCGGCAGCACTTGCCGCCATCTCATCAATCACCATTTGGTCTTGTGATTCATCGCTCCCCTCTACGGACCCGCCCACGTCGTCGTTTACATCGTCCTGTGGGTCCTCCACGCTCTTTGCCTCCTCGTCTGCATCGTCGTCCAGGGCAGGCAGCGACGACGAGAGCGTCTGGCTCTTTTGTACCCAAGGAGGGGACTTGAGCGATAACCCGGCCACAACATGGGTGCTGCTGAGCGCATATTTGAGCGAAGAGTATTTGGAGATGAACGCCAAAACCTGCAATGACCACACAACGTCATCCTCTGTTGGGACAAGCACTCCCCTGAGGAAAGACCGCGGGGCAGGAGAACAAGGCGACTCCAACGACAAGCCCGAAATGGGGAATAAACGCAAGAAATTCGAGCCTGAGCCTGAGCCTGAGCCAGGCACTGTGCCGTGGAGGGATCCCTGCAAACTACCAGCCGCACTGTCTTGTAGCAGTGGTGCGATTGAAGGGTCGTTCTGCATGTAGTTGACTGTGATGGGGTCAAATCTCAGTGCCGTGTACGACTTGCACAGATCCTGTGCTATGCCTGATATGTCATCTGCTTCATTAATTCTCGAGAGGAAATGGAGGAGGAACATTCTCTTGAGAAGCTCGGAGAAATCATCAGCGCATACTTTCTCTGAGAACGCACTATAAACACGTAGCAACGATGCTTCTCCCCTTTGTTCGTCATCACCCCCCGATGCAGACCCTTCAACAGCCTCGTTCTCTGTTTCTCTCTCAAGGTCAATGTCGCTGTCAGGGATAATGGCGGTAGGAGCAGCGGCAGAGATTCCTAGTGCAGAGGATGTGGCTCCCCTTGCTGGTGTTCCGTAACCAACCTGTTCTGCCCTCATTGTTTCATCTCCCGACATGTCAGCAGCGTCAACGCTTGCCCTGTCACCACTTGTTCTAACGCTATCGAATCGCTGGTTGAGTATTTCCATCGCAGCTTCACCTGCAATCGTGTTGATGTTGTAATTCTCCGCCGTTGAGGGTGCTCGAATTCCAGACGAGGATGTTGAGGGTTGCGATAACTGGGATAACGCCGATGCCTGTGTTGATTGAGATAACTGCGATGCATATTGTGACTGCAAAGGCTGTGATGAATGCAGCGCACCTTGTGTGGGGGGCGGTGTTGGAGAAGCTGTGGCTTGTGAGTATCCTCTTGTTAGTGTGGACTGAGTTGGAGGCGATCTTCTCCCTTGAGATGCTTCTGGTGATAATCTGTTGGTAATGTTGTTGTTGCTGTGGTTAGCACTGTGGGTATTATTATGGCTGTGGTGGCTATGGCTAGCATTATTATCGTTGTGATGATGATTATGGTGATTGTGGTGATGGTGGTTGTGGTGATAATTATTACCATCCTCATTTGTGTCATCTCTTGCACCACTGCCGCCACCACCGGTGGTGGTAGCGGCGCCTGTGTTTGTGGAGCCTTCTCCACGCATAGCAGCAAGCAAAGACGCCGGCAAAGCTGGGCCACCATTCAACACTAACTTTTCTCTATTTGCAATTAAATAGTTATCCAGTATAGTGGCAATAACGGGAATCATCCCCGCATCAACGACTTTACGCCTGATACGCTCTGTGCCACGCGTCCCAACAAGGACAAGGCACTGGAACGCAAGAATCCACTTCCAGGAAACAAGCGCCGTGTCCTTCTGAGTTGTTGGGTTCTTGCACTCGTGGAGTATCGCAACAAGCCTCTCTAGGCCGCCGTCATTAGCGAGCGTTTCTCTAACTTTGGCAGAAGAAGATGCCAAATACGTGAGGTGGTTAAGCGAGTTCACCAGCGGCTTGTCTGCTGTGCAATCGAGGGCACGTCTATCGTAGAGGGTTGTCGTTATGGAGACGGCAGCCCTGTTAGCAGTTGCCGATCTGTAGTTTGAGTCGCGCATTGTCAAGTGGTTTATGAAATGACGCAGTCGCTGTGTTATGACCGCAGTCTATGAGTATGATGATACGCGGAATAACTAAGCAATATCCTTTTTGTGTTTGAATGGAGATTATTCCTCACAACTCATCAGAACACGAGTCAATGGAGGATAGCTTGGCGGGCACACAAAAACTATTATGCTGTATTTGTTAGTATCGTGGTTCTTGGGATATGGGGGAATATATGTAATCTAAGTGTGGAAATAGTGCACATAACGGGTGGACATAGTGGAGCAGAGAGAGCGGTGAAGAGCTGGAGAGAAGCATGGCGAACGATACGGCTGGGTGAACCTATAAACGATATAGTGAACAAATGAGCTGTATGGTGATGCCACTATGCTATATCATCAATATCTCTCAACGTCCAACAGTCCTTGCTTTGTCGATCAACCAACCCGACCAACCAAGCCTCTATTTCACTTTGTAGAAATATTTCTCCTGCAAATTTGTTCCATCTGCAATCACCCTTTCTCATTCTACCCTTTCCAGTTCATCACTCCCTTTTACACCATAATGCATACTTACATTAGAGGCGCTATGTTGGCCTACTTGGTAACTGAAAACAACAACAGCAGCAATCAATATATCTGTGTATAAAGTACTGTACTCCAAAATATATATTCAAACAAGCAAAAATATATATTTATGGAAATATATCAATAAACTGCAACGATTTTGTGTCGCCACCCCAAAAATTAACGCCCGTCAAACCCTGATATATCCATCTTTATTATCAATCACAACTCACACGGCCCCCCACCCCCCTCCTCCCACCTTAGCTCCTCCACCCGCCGCCCAGGTTCCGTGGTGCATCACTGCCTTCGCTTCGCTTGCCTTTGCCTTTGCCTGCCTGCTTACCCCCGTCACCTTTGCCCTCCCACGATATTTCACGCCACACAACAGGCGCACGCCCACTCCTTTGTGGATGGGCCCTTTGATTTTTTCTCCCATTATGATGCACGTATTTGCAATCCCAAACGCCGGAGGGGAGGGGCCGTTGTCATACAACATAGTGTGTGACACAAATGGTGTTGACATGCAAAAGGTGGTGGCAATACGAATGGCTGTTTTATGTGAGGAGAATTATGTAAGTGGTGATTAGGTAATTAGAGAGGAGGTGGGTGGAGATTAGGTAATTAGAGAGGAGGTGGGTGGAGATTAGGTAATTAGAGAGTAGGTGGGTAGAGATTAGGTAATTATAGAAGAGGCGGGCAGAGATTAGGTAATTAGAGAAGAGGTGAGTAAGCACTTTGTGGAGTCTGTTATGTGGAGCTATGTGGAGCTATGTGGAGCTATGTAGAGGGCTACTTTGTAGGCATGTTTGTTTTCAATCAAAACAAAAATATAATTAGTGTCAGGAATAGCGTTGTGGCAAGGCAGTGGGAAAGTCTACACTTGTATTCCTACAGTTGTCTGCTGAGGCCAAGTATTGTGTAGCGAGCATTGTGTAGCAAGTATTGGGTAGCCACTTTTGTGTAGCAAGTATTATGTAGCAAGCGTAAGTAGGGTTGGGTGTGTTCAATGGGTGACTAAGCAAGAGACATTCAGACACTGCCAGGTAAATCCTAACCTGCCGCACAACACACTGTTTGGGTAGGCACTGCCGCAATCTGTATGCTGCCCTCCCCCCGATGGCTTGCTATATGGATTAGCATTGCTTACCGCCTGTCGATGTGGTGGTGTGGTGGCAAGTATCTGATCTAGACAGGAGGGAGTTGTATGGTATTACACTTTGGCTCAAATTACACAGGCGGGGAGGAGGGAGAAAAGACATACTGAGGCCAGGTAAGACTGAAGGAGTAAAGGGGGAGGGAATATTAGAGAGCTTGCGAAGGGGAAGAAATGTTAGAGAGCTTGTGAAAGCGGAGGAATATTAGAGAGCTTGTGAAAGCGGAGGAATATTAGAGAGCTTGTGAAGATGGGAGATGTATCTACGCATGCCTTTGATGTAATAATCAAACACTATGGATAATATAATTGTCTGGATTATTTATACTATACCCAGAATGGCAATACACTGTGAGAATATATAGTGATGCTATACTCTGCATCTATCAATTTGCTGGAGTATATCTTTTGACATCATGTTATTTGATGTATTATATATTAAGATATTGTGGCTCTTCACTTCATCTGCTCCTACGATCCATCTCCCTCCCTCTTCCTTTCTCAATCTCTTCACTATTCGTTCAAAGGAGCGCACTCACCCCTGCATACCACCAGACGATTGCTGACACCCCCTCCTCTCCCCACTGGTGAGTGGCATTGCCTCTCATTTAGCATGTAGGTCTGATTGCTACGTGCGAAACTCTAGGTTTATCATCGTTACAACAAGCACTCGGAGTATTTGTAATGCTAGATTTAGTTTTAACCTTTCGTCAAGACTTGTCTACGCCACTTATATGTACGTGGTGTTTGCAAATAGTGTACCGCACCCTAGTTGCTGGTGTTAGTTTCCTCCATAGTGAACCTGTGAAAAACATTTACAGTCTCACACATTTGTCTTGCCGCCTAATAGCATATCCGCCTAATAGCATATCCGCCTAATAGCATCCGCCTAAGAGCATCCGCCTAAGAGCATCCGCCTAAGAGCATCCGCCGAATAGCATATCCACCTGGAAAACGGCGCAATCTTAAACAGGAGGTTCAACCTTCGTACAGAGTGGAAATGCGCCTTATCCGCCTCAACACTGGGTTCTGAGATACGCCTGCGGTATTTGGTATGGCTTGTAACTATGCAGGCGCATAATGTACGCCATTCCTTTTGGGCATGGGGTGTCAAAGGTGCCATTTCCAGTCTTTTAATTAGTTGCCATAAAGTTAATAGCCTAGATATCAGTTGTGGGAAATTTTGGCTCGGCATTGCTCTTGGCTGATTTGGAAGGTGGTATGATGAGACTCAGTCCAAGAGAGTGATTGTGACAATACTAAGCGGTGACAAGCTTAGGCGCTGAAGAACAGTTGGAGACGTGTATCGGCCGGGGACCAACAGTTGGAGGCGTGGTATATGTATACAATTACTAAAACATATTTCAATCTCTTTTATAACATTTATTAGACGTGCAGTTGATCGACTTGTCAGTAGCAACCACCTTAGACCCACAGCTCCTTCCCATCTTCACCCATAAAATCGGCCAATCCCTTAACACGCTCATGCCATCCAACGAGCCTATCGTTCATCAGTTTAATCTGTGCTTCCGTCATAACTCTTGGCTGCACCCATGTAATCTCAACGTTACCTGCAACCTGGTTGATGGAGCCTTTGATAAGGCCAAGCGACAGTGCCTTCATCAGGAGGTGCTCCACCTCGTCCACAGTAGTGAGAATATCGATACTACGCAAGATCTCTGCGAAAGCCAACACCTTGCCAGAAGTGGGCTTGTTGAAGACCAACTCGATCAAAGACATAATGCAAATCTTTTGTTGCAGAAAGTTAAAGTTGCTGGCAAGAGCTGGAGAAGCGGCAGCAACCGTAGCGGCGCGTGTTTGGGTGAAATGTGAAAAGCCCTTGAGGTCACCAAGCGACAACGCCATCAGGAGATCTCTTAGCCAGGCATTGCTATCGCTGAGGGACTTGAATATGGGATGCATGATGATCTCACCAAAGTTGTACACCTTGTCACCGAGGAGGGCGGCCACGCTGATCTCAAACACAAGTTCCTCCTTCTTTTGGAGAGCTTCCAAATCGGGCACACACGCAAGGTATAGCAGAGAGTTGTAGTAAAATGCATTGTAGTCGCCTTGGAATTTGTTCAACTGTGAGAGAGTCCTGTAGTAGGAGGCATGGATCTTTGAGTCAACAGAGTTGAGCTTCTCTATTCTGGCGCTGCAACTGTCTATGGTCTTTCTGGCATCCTCTATAGCAGAGTCATTTCCCAGCAATAGGTTGAAGCGGGCAATTTCAGAGTCCACAAATACAAGTGCCTGTGCCAGCTCGAGACTCTGTTCATCCTCGCCGCTGCTGGTGGCCTTGCCAAACTTGGGAGCGCCGCCTTTCTTCTCTCCATTGGCCACAATGTACCCTTTGAGGGCTTTGAGGTAATCCAATCCATCAGAGACATTAGCCACCTCCACCAATGATAGCAGCAGGAAGTCAATGAGCTCGAGCTGGTTGATCTTGTCGTGGAAGGAGAGTATAAACCTGTCGTACAGTCTGAGTCTGATTCCCCTGCTGAGATCGTTGGAGTAAAACTCTGTGCGCAGGGCTATTGTCAGCTGGTACCACAATTTCCTCTCGTATAAATCCTCTAGGTTGTAAAATACCCCTGCCAATTCTGGGTCGCTCTCCATACGGAGCGTGGCCAGCACCGTTGAAACGGTGTCGTCAACATCCATAGCGCTCATTGTTTAGGTAGGTATATGGCTATGTGGAGTGGTGTTGCAAACCACTTTGTTGCAATGTTCTATGAAAGACACTGTGAAATATTCACTAAAATATTCACTACACTATATTCACTACACTATACTCACTACAGTGTTTACTAAAAAGTGGTCACTGTCAAGTGTTCACTATAATATCCAATTATCTAGCTGAGCACACCATTCACACACTCCACCAAATGGCCACTACGCCCAATACGGTATATGTACATCGGGCCTGCCACTGACTGCCATTTCGCTCACTGGCGTGGAGAGGTGGCGATGGTGAGTTTTCCACGACAGGTGGAAGAGAGGAGTTCCTAATGAGGAAGGAAGGAGTGAGGAGGGAGTGAGGAGGGAGTGAGATGGAAGGGAGATGGGGGGAGATGGGAGGGGGAGGATGTTAAAATAATCACTATGTTTAAGAAAGGAGACCGTAGGAGAAGACAAGCGTAACTAGTAGCTAATATTAAAAGTCAAGTTTAACATAACAACTCCATAGTGATTTATTTTGTATCGTCACTTTGACTTGGAATTCTGAGGCTTTACAATGAGTTGGCTTTTGTCCCAGCAATTGGTACACTTGCAGCAACTACCTTGTCTGTCTATAAGCGGCATAACAGGCATAAAAGGCACCAGACACACCTTTTCAGAATCCATTTAGAGATTTGTAACCAGCTGGTTATCCTTCATATCTGGCTTATTCCAGTATTGTGATGTAGTAATGTTATCTTGTAGTGTAGTTTTCTTACTGTTCTCTCCGTACTGTTCTCCCCACACTATATGCATCGTTATCCTGGGTACGTTTTGGCCAACTCCATTCAATAAAATACAAGCATCAACAGTTTGAGCAATGAATCTCTATAAATCCACGCTGAGGTTGCACAGTTATTTTAGGACAATAATAAATATATTCGTAACGATCAATTGACTTAAACAGCTTAAACAGCCTTTTTTCATGATTGCCCATTTAAGTATATATATGTGTGGGAGTGAATATATATATACATCAATCGCAAGACTATGACAAGACTTGGATGACAAAGTATCTGCGTGCATGAGATCTCTAATAATTGTTAATATATATATATGATTCTGTTAATTTTACTATACACTTGGTGGCCATTCTAAAAATGCTGACTTGATCAGTATCCCTAGTGCCGCGAATGATGCCAGTCAACTAGTAGGCTGTAGTACTAATGGCTGTCTTGCTCCTCATCATCATCCTCTTCCTCATCTAACTTGAAAACAGCTGTGTGGTCTGTTTCATAAGAAGAGGACCCACGTGGCGTGTTCAAATCTTTTGAGCCTTTGCTGTCTGCCTGAGCACGCTCGCGATCAAGGTCAAATTGGAAGTCATCATCATCCCCATCATCCTCTTGCAGCCTGCTTGTAGCCACATCTGTAGCATCGTCATCGTAGTTATTTCTGTCGTCAAATGGATCTTCCAAATTGCTGTAATCCCTGCCATTAACATGGGCACTCTCGAGACTCTGGAGGTCATCAAACTCAAACTCATTACCGAAATTGCCAGGATCACCCTGGGACGACATGGGATTCTCATCATCCACAATGGTGTTGGGCAACTGGCTTGAAAGCGCAAGCATATAGGATGTGTCTGTTGGTCTCCAGATGATGGCAATGCCTATGAAAACGATAAAGTACAGCACAGATGGCCAGAAATCATTGAGCACGTTGTTGAACTTCCAAAACTTTTCGATGGAATCCCTTAGAGTATCGTTAAACACAAGAATTGTTGTGACGGCAAACGCGAGCACAAGCAGCAAAAGAGAGGCAAAGATGAGCCTGAAGAGCTTCCTATACATGCTGAGCTTCACCACCTGCTTATTCGCACGGAGGAATTGTACCGTCTTGGAGAGAGAGGTGAGGATCAAAAAGTAGAACACCACAACCGTAACAGCCAGGGGCAAAGTGGTGAGCAGAATGATCAGAGAAGCACCTGAGGAAGGTGCAGACATCTCCGTATCAGCGGATGGCTGTGCCTGGGAGGTGAAGTAGGATGAAGTGACGTAGATGACGCTGAACACAAAGTGCAACAGAGCGAGAATCTTGCACTTGAGCATGATACCTTTGTTGAGCTTTGGATATACAACACCGTAGCCCAGAGAGATGATCAAGAGCAGAAAGAACGAAAAGGATGTCTTTATCGAGTTGAGCACCGCCACCACAAACACGTAGAACTTGATCCCTCCGGGGATTGGATACCTCCTGTTGTTGTTCCGTACATCGTACAACGACCAAACTAGGATGTTATCCACTGTGAGGAAGATGAAAAAGCCAGCGAGGTACTTTTGCAACAGCAGGAGCTCCAACCTATGACAGTACACCTGGAAGAGAAACACCAAGAGGCATACCGCATATACAATGGAGAGAAGCCCATACAGGGGAAGCTTGGGGATATCCGCCGCAGGCAAATTTCCAAAGGCATTCTGGAAATTTATGAGAATCTTGAAAGAGTTGGAATCGTAGGAGGAGCCACTCACTGCCGAGAAGGCCGCCACACAGTAGTAGCCGGTGTTGACGACCCTGTAGTTGATGCCGTTGGCTCCCAACTCAGTCAGCACGGTGGTGAGGATCTGAGAATCAGCCCTTTCCGTGGCATTGGGTTGCACGATGAACTGGCCCAGATCTTCACGCGCACACAGCCCCTGCGACACAGAGTAGTCGTCGCATAGGTATGTGGTCATCCCCGTGACGGGGTCAACGGCCCCCAAATAGTCGATATCCTTATATTCAAAGATCACCAGGGAAACACTGGCATTTGCACCCGAAACAGCAGCCGAAGGGTCAGCCCATGTGAATCGCTCGAGATCCAGCTTGATATACGGCTCCACACTCCCACTCCAATCCTTCTTGCTGTACATCCCCGTGCAGAACTGCGTATCATCCTGGGAGATGAGTGCCTTCTGAGCAGCTATCGGCACCGCAAGCAACGATAGCAACCCCAAAAAAGAGGAGGATTTCATGTTGTGTGTATTTCAACCTCTCAATGAAAACAAAAAATGCACAATAATCCAACAAGGTGCCGTTTTCGTATTACTCGTTTGTCTCCATTAAAATGTACGGGCCGTGCTCTTTCTGTAGCCCTACAGAGGCTCAGCTCCTCGCCCATTGAGGATCTGCCACTTTAGTGCATGCTGTGGTTATTAAGGAGAGGAGGATAAGCTAAGCCGAATGCGGCAATCGATGAGGGTTGCAACGTAGGATGTGCAGAAAGGTTAGGTGGTGCAGCGACTGGCTACACCGGGCAACTATTCATAAATAGGGGCTGCCATGAAGGAGAGGACGGAGGTTGATGAGGAGAGGACCGCCCATTTACAGTCAAGTGTTATTTCAAAATACCTTTGAGATTATATTCATCTACCCATCTTTCCCAAGTTGCGGCGGCAGCTCGTGTTATAAAGAAACTCATATAACACATCATCTCCCTCATGCCCCCGCTAACTAAGCTAAGTAAACCCATCAAAGTTGCTAGCGTAGCCAGGCGGGCTTATTACTATGGTGACACTGCGAGGTGCCTCGAAATACATGTAGGTGCAGTACACTACCCTTTTTTAGTGTACTACTGTACCCGCTGCAGCTGTATGTGGGTGTGTGGGCGATTTTTCAACTGGTAATTTGGTTTATCTAGAGCGGATGGTTGGGTGCTTTAGTATATTTAATCTTGTTTTTCATTTCCCTCGCTCGGCAGAGGAGAAAGAACAGCACCTCTATAATGTTGTTACACAGAGCAGGCAGGAAGTTTCCTGGACCGAAATGTGCAAGGCAATTGGCCACGGCAGTTGCAGAGTATCCTTCGGCCAAAGTGCTCAAGAAATACCCGGCTGGAAAAGAAATCTCTGGGTACGTGATCGAGAGGGCCATAGCAGTGCCTGAGTTGTCATTGACGGCTGTGGAGCTATTGCACCACAAAACAGGTTCTCAGCATCTGCATATCGACCGTAACGACCGCAACAATGTATTCAGCATCGCCTTCAAGACCAATCCTCCCAACGCGACTGGAGTCCCCCACATCCTGGAACACACCACTCTTTGCGGGTCTGCAAAGTATCCAGTACGAGACCCTTTCTTCAAGATGTTGAACAGGAGTCTTTCCAACTTTATGAACGCCATGACAGGCCATGACTACACTTTCTATCCCTTTGCCACCACCAACAGAGTCGATTTTGCCAACCTCACAGATGTCTACCTCGATGCCGTCTTGAACCCTCTGCTGAAGGAGGAGGATTTTTACCAGGAGGGCTGGAGGCTAGAACATGAAGAAACCACAGACTCAACTACTCCCCTCGTGTTTAAAGGTGTGGTGTACAACGAGATGAAGGGACAGGTGAGCGATTCTTCTTACTACTTCTGGATAAAGTTCCAGGAGTCAATCTATCCTTCTTTGAACAACTCTGGAGGAGATCCATCCAAGATCACAAACCTCCAATACTGGGAGCTGCTCGATTTCCAGGCTGAGAATTACCACCCGTCCAACTCTAGGACTTTTACATATGGAGATATGCCATTGCAGCAGCATCTAGAGAGGCTCAACACGGGATTCTCCCTCTTTGGCAAGAGGGCCAGGAATACCATCACCAAGAAGCCAATTGTGCTGAAAGAAAAAAACACACGGGTGATTGTCGATGGCCCTGTAGATCCCATGGCCCCTCCCGAAAAGCAGTGGAAGTCGTCCCTCACGTGGTTTGTAGGTGAACCCAAAGACGTGTATACAACCTTTTTGGTTCGTATTCTCTCTACGCTGCTTATGGATGGCCATGCCGCACCTTTATACAAAGGTCTCATCGAGTCTGGATTAGGCACAGAGTTCACTATTAACTCGGGAGTGGAGTCAATGAGCGCCGTCAACATGTTTTCTGTTGGCCTGCAAGGCTTGAACCAAGAGGCTGTACAAAGTGGCAAGTTCAGAGAAACGGTGATGGAGATCCTTACCACTGCGGCGAGCGATGGGTTTGAAACCAAGAGAATTGACGCAATCATTCATCAACTCGAGCTGTCCCGTAAGGTGGAAAGCGCCGAATTTGGAATGGGGATCCTCAGCAGTCTTGTCCCTGGCTGGATCAACGGTGTAGACCCCCTCAAGTCCCTCTCTTGGAATGAGACTCTTGGTAAGTTCAAAGAGGAGTATGCCCTGCACGGCGATAAGCTGCTCACGAAGTTGATAGAGGATCATTTCCTCACAGCTAACTCTTTCCAGTATGTGATGAGGCCCTCATCAACTCTGCAAGAAGAGTTAGCTGCTGAAGAAAGCTCGAGACTGGCTGATAAAGTCGCCTCCCTTGATGCAGAGGATAAAGCCCTCATCTTTGAGAGGGGTCAAACCTTGCAAGAGAAACAGAACCTTAAGGAGGATGTCTCGTGTCTCCCATCACTATCGGTGAGTGACATCTCACGCGATGGAGACATTCTTAGGGTTGATACGAGCCTCTTGGATAGAGGCCTTCAGGTTTACCGTAGAATATCTCCTAAGACTAATGGGCTCACGTATTTCCGTGCTCTTAAGGATATTACAGGCGATGTACCCAAACACCTTGTGCCTTTCCTTCCATTGTTTTCGGACTGTGTAACCAACTTGGGCACTCATACCCGCAGCATGTCTGAAATTGAAGAGGAGATTAAGCTGCACACAGGTGGACTGAGCTCTTCAGTGAGCGTTTCTGCCTCGCCCGATGATATCGACAAGTGTGTGTTGAAATTCCACTTTGGAGGAGTATCTTTGAACGCAAATTTCCCGAAGATGCTCTCTCTTTGGAGTGAGCTGCTGAACGATACCAATTTTGACAACATAGAGAAGCTTGATGTGCTGGTCAAGTCGCTCTGTAATGATAATCTTAGCAGCATAGTAAGCAGCGGCCATATCTTTGCACGCAGCTACGCTGCTTCTTCTCTTTCCCCTGTAGCATTGCTGGATGACCAGATGCATGGAATTGGACAGGTGCAATTCCTCACCCAGCTCAGCAAATGGAGCGAGAATGGCGAACTGGCCGATACTGTGGTCCCCAAGCTGAAGGAACTTCAAAAGATCCTAATGGCGGCAGAAGAGGGTGATAACGGCCTACACAAATTTAGGGTGATGTTAACTTGTGGGAAAGATGTTGCTGCGGAGCATGAAAAGCTTGTTCTGACACAACTTTTCCAGAATCTGGCTGTTTCCCACAATACAGGAAACGTATCAGTGGATGTTGAAGGCATGGAATACGCACAGCAACTGGCTGGGAACAAAACCCATCTTGAAATACCAGCGCAGGTTTCTTTCACATCCCTTGCAAAGCTTGGTGTCCCTTATGCTTCTAAGGACAGCGCTTCTCTGCAGGTGCTCTCTCAACTGCTGACGTTTAAGCACCTACACAGGGAGATAAGGGAGAAGGGTGGCGCGTATGGAGGAGGGGCCAGTTACGATTCTTTGAATGGTATCTTTAACTTTTACTCTTATAGGGATCCTAACCCTGTGAACTCTCTAGATGTTTTCAGAAAATCAGGATCATGGGCTACGCAAAAGGAGGAGAATGTCGAAGATGCCATTTCTCCGTTGGATATCGAGCAAGCCAAGCTGACAATATTCCAAAAGGTGGATTCACCTATAAGCGTGAGGCAGGAAGGTAATATCTTCTTTGCACACGGTATCGATGATGATATGAGACAGGAGAGAAGAGAGGCCCTGTTGGATGTAGATACAGATGATATCAGAGATGTCTCTGAGAGGTACCTTTTGTCACAGGATCGGCAGTCTGAAGTGGTTGTAGGGGAGGCTCCAGTTCAAACTGAGTCTGAGAAGAGGGAGTGGAAAACTGTCATTCTCGCGTGAACGATTGGGTTAACAAACGGTACTGCGTTTTACATGAAGGTTGCTTGATTTTGTGGGTGAATTTGTGGGGTATTCCGTCATGTATATAGATATTTGTATATAGAATCGTGAGCACTCAGGTTCAAGCACAAAAGGTTATTGACTATTTTGCCATGTTACTAGACTACCGTACTGCATAGCATTCTCTTCTTAGTGTTATCCTGTTGCTGGTTTGGCGGAAACTTCTCACAGCAAGCCTGGATAAGAACTGGTCCCACTGAAAGGCTACCGAAAGCTACCTTTTACTGTGATTGGCATGAATCTCAGTCCAGGAGTATGATGTAAAAAAAAATACCAGGATATATATACTTATCCGCCCGGTGCGGTAAAGTGCGGTCATATGCATATGGTGCATTACCCATATGCACCTAATTTGCCTGAAAGGGGGTGCGGGTGAGTTGGAAAATCTAATGCATATTAATGCATTCACATTTCCTAAGCTGCACTGCCGATCTCCAGAGCTTTTAGGGTTTCCCTTAGCGGCATGGCATGCAGTGAGGCTGTCTCGAGATTCTATGACATAAACGTACAAACTCAACACTGCTTACTGTATGAAGACAACTGCCATCCTTTATGAAAAATTTTGATATTGTTGTTACTGGTGATAGTTTTGTCCCAGATTTCAGTTAATCGGAAAGTTATCTTTCCAGTCACTTCCCTCGATTGATCATCAAGATCATACTTATGGTCTGGAAGCTAGTCGTCTAATGCAATGCACTGTCGCTGCAGCCAAGTTATTTAGAGTGCTATTTCCTCTAATTGCTTATTGAATTCCTAGCACTTGTATCGCCAGATCTCATTAAATTACGAGGCGGGGTGCAGGCCATCAGAATGAAAAGCATGTGCGTGTTTAAATGTGGATAACTGTTTAATCCTTTTTCCTCTCGCTATATCTTTTGAAAAGTAACACCTAACCAAATTCAGTTTCCAACGCTGAGTACAACAGAGGAAAAGAGAGCATATATACTCTATTCTATGCAAAGTTAATCATGTTCGACTTGATTTGGTGATTATTTTTATGAGCTTGCGAAAGTATTTCTATGAAATCATCGAGGACAGATTTTTTTTTAGGAACGATAATAAAAAATAGCGTCGATTTCATTTGGCCCTTATTATGACTACTTTTTACTTGGACTGTTTATTGTGAGCACAAATATTCGAGCAAATGACTGGTGTATTCGATTTTGAATTTCCCATGGAGAAGATACCTCTCTGTCAGGCATTTGTAAAATTAGCACCGCAGGAACATCACATGATCTCGCCAGACATATGTGTCTGGCGCCTGTTTCTTTAGTATTCAGTGAGAGCGCTCTAAAAGAAATCGATTTAGTCTAGTGGCTCGTTTTGGATTGCTGTGGGGGATATCCTGTACAAAATGGAAGTCGTTAAAAAAAAACAACGCCTTGCATCCAAATTGGTATCCTTGAGGCTACATAGCTAAAAGTTCCGCCCCGTAGTGTTCTTTGCGCCGTTAGCGCTTTTCACTCACTAACCTTGTTCTGTGATGCATTGCAGAAAACAGCACCTGTCATATGATGCGGGACTGTAAGGCAGAGGGGGTGGGGGTGCAGAAGAAAGATTCCATGCTCTTCTAGAAAAAACTTCTTTGGCATTATATGTACATCCTTGAATTGAAGCCATTGGATTCTTTTAGTGGGAGCTTGTGAGTTCTGAACCATTTCTGAAATTTTACGACCCCATCAATCAGTGACAATACATATGATATCCCAGAGGAGGTTCCGCCCTTCAACTAGATCTACTAATCAATATTGGGCTAGAGCTGCACCCCGCCCTGAGCTAAAAATGAAAAACTTGGACACTTCGGGCGTAGGGGGTGTGCATCTGTTGTATTATGTAATCAGGGACCTTCTACGCGGCAAACTGCTGCATGAAGGTGATGCATGAAGGTGAACTACCTTCAGTCACCCACTTTTGCTACCCAAAGTTGAGAAAAGTGTTTCCATGGCCGACATGACGCAAGAGAAGAATTGCGCAATTCGGAAATTATCCAAATGAATTTATGTATATCGAATGAAAATGATTTCTTGGCCATAGATGATTGGAAGTGGAGAAAGCATGGACAGCAGCCAACACCATTTCCATAGAGGTGCCTACATCTATCATATATTATTTCGGACTTGTCGATTTCCAACTCTCCAGCTGAATCTACGAGTATGACAGCAAAATTCTCACGGTTTACAGCTTATTCGCTGAAGTCGGAAACTCTGACTTGGGCGGAGGGCGGAAATGCATCGAGGCACATTGCTAGCTCATGTATTATGCATGTAATTAGCCGTGCCACAACCAATATGGATGGAAGTGAAAAAACCTCGCGAAAACTATGTTCTGGCAAGGCCAGAGCTGGCTCACATAAATTCCTCCAAAACTTTTGGAATATAATCAAAGCAAATTATTTTATTTCAAAAAATCTTCTGATTGTAGCTGAAATTCCACGATTGCCTATGGCCATACATCTGGCCTCTTGATGCAACTCCCGTGCAGTACTTACTGGGTCCCCGTAGCCCTTGGTGCCACTTTCCACTCAGGCTCTGAAAAATTCCGGACGGTTTGCGATGGGGGCGAGAAGTGGAAATCCTCCGATAATCCATGTAACGCTCTCGCATCATAGTGCCTGGAGCAATGCACAAAAACATCCACACCACTATCCAGATGAACTTTTGCTTCATACTGATAGGGCAATCCCTTTCGTCGCACTTTTGCAGCTGTATCTAGTGAAGCAGCTGTTGAATATCCTGTTACAGTTTGTCTCGTCTCCCATGATTGTAATTGTAGCGCTGTTTGAGAACCTCTCGTTTCTTTGTCGGACTGAATTTTTGCCTCTCCTATATGGCATCCCCGGCTCGGCGGTTTGCTCCGCGTGCGCATGCGCGCAATTCAGGAACACTACAAGGTTTGCCTCGGACTTAAAACGGATAGGGGGTGTGCATTTTCCGGGCTTCGAGATCTCGGCACAAAATCTGCACCCATGCATAATGTTGTGCGCTGAGCGCCAAATCATGCATGGGCTTATATGCCGACGGAAGCGGATGAAAATAAATCTACAACCTCGAATCATGATATCTGTAGCCCTTGTAAACTATTTTTGTGAATGGCGGATTCATACAAAGAACCCAAATTGCGCCTGCGATACCTCCTTCCAGCATCCTCAACCCTTGCTCAAGTAACTTTGAAGTGTCTATGCATGTTTCCCAGCAGCGAGATGCAGGTAGCGGTAGAAACCGCCCCAGTATCAAAGCCAAAAACCTTTGATGCTAGCCTCTTGCGATATCTCAATTCCACAATCTGCCTCATTTGTTCAGGGGGAGTGACAAAACCGTTACAGCAAGCCGTCAGTTATTGACTACATGGCATTGCATTTGCATTAATAAAAAAAAGGCTCTCCAAACTCACACCCCCTGCGAACCTTTAGCACCAGATACTCTGTGCAGCCTCGGCCCACATTATCTTATATTTTAGTGACAGGCGTTTTGGCGCGGCTCTATCGAATTTGAATATATATATCATTGTTCCCTTCATCTAGATAAGGGGGTATACTCTCCCCATAAGCAATATACCCGGACGAACTATGATTATGAAACATATAGCGGTGCTATGTGCACTTGCCAATGTGGGATTATCATTGCCAGTAATTGACTTACTCAAGGCAAGAAATTCCGAAGAAAACTTCTGTGCAGCAGTTGGCGAGTCATGTTCCCAGTGGGAATCCTGTTGTTCTCCAAATGTATGTGTTAACGAAAAATGCGTAGCCCCAGCGTCATCAACCTCCTCGACGTCATCAACATCGTCAACATCATCAACATCAACGACATCGTGTCAAACATCCTACGGTCAATGCGGCGGAACAGGATGGTCAGGTCCTACTTGCTGTCCCGAAGGCTACCAATGTATAACCTCTAATCCCTACTACGCACAATGCACTCCTGCAACCTCAACAACCTCATCGACGTCATCAACGTCATCAGCCTCAACAACCTCAACAACCTCATCAACCTCATCAACATCGTCAACATCATCAACATCGTCAACATCGTGTCAAACATCCTACGGTCAATGCGGCGGAACAGGATGGTCAGGTCCTACATGCTGTCCCGAAGGCTACCAATGTATAACCTCTAATCCCTACTACGCACAATGCACTCCTGCAACCTCAACAACCTCATCGACGTCATCAACGTCATCAGCCTCAACAACCTCAACAACCTCATCAACCTCATCAACATCGTCAACATCGTCAACATCGTCAACATCGTCAACATCGTCAACATCGTCAACATCATCAACATCATCAACATCAACGACATCGTGTCAAACATCCTACGGTCAATGCGGCGGAACAGGATGGTCAGGTCCTACATGCTGTCCCGAAGGCTACCAATGTATAACCTCTAATCCCTAC